>VHKM01000622.1:310000-725061 GCA_007210695.1 Neogobius melanostomus
ATTGCAGTAGTCGAGTCTGGAAGTGATGAATGCATGGATGAGGATTTCTGCTGTTGACTGGGTAAGGGAGGGGCGGAGGCGGGCAATGTTGCGGAGGTGGAAGAAGGATGTTTTAGTGATGTGGTTAATGTGTGTTTGGTATGAGAGGGTGGAGTCCATTATGATGCCGAGGTTGCGTACAGAGGGGGAGGGGGTGACATTGTGACCGTCGATGAGGAGGATAAAGTTCTGGACAGAGAGGAGGAGAGATTTGGGGCCGGTGACGAGTTCAGTTTTATTGCTGTTGAGTTTGAGAAAGTTATTGTCCATCCAGGTTTTGATGTCGGAGATGCAGTCAGTGATGGTGGAGAGGATAACCGGGGTGATGGAGTTGGGTATCGTCGGCATAGCAGTGAAAGTTGAGTCCATGGTGGCGGATGATCCGACCGAGGGGAAGCATGTAGATGGTAAATAGGAGGGGGCTGAGCACGGAACCTTGGGGGACACCGTGGGTGACAGGGGAAGTGTGGGAGTTGCAGTTGTTGACAGAGACAAAGTGGTGACGGTCAGAGAGGTATGAGGTGAACCAGAGGAGTGCTGTGCCGGAGATGCCGATTGATTGTAGACGGTGGAGGAGGATGGTATGGAACCAGAGTCAGCGGCGAGGAGGAGATCATTTGTAACTTTAAGAAGTGCTGTTTCTGTGCTGTGGTGTGAACGGAATCCGGATTGAAATTTTTCTAAAAGATGGGAGGAGTGGAGATGTTGGTGGAGCTGAGTTATGACGGCGCGTTCCAGAATTTTGAAAGTAACGGGAGATTGGAGATGAGTCTGAAGTTGTCCAGGTTGTCAGGGTTGAGGCCGGGTTTTTTCAGGAGGGGAGTGATGGAGGCAAGTTTGAGCGGGGATGGGACAGATACAGAGGTAACGGAAGTGTTGATGATGCTGGTGATGAGGGATTAGAGTTGGTATGCAGGTTTTAAGGAGGGAAGATGGGATAGGGTCAAGCTGGCAGTTGGAGAATTTCATGGTTGTGAGAAGTTTGGTGGTTTCGGAGGGAGACAGAGGAGAGAAGGAGGGAAGGCAATGGAGTGTGAGTGGAGTTCATGTTCAGAGGGAGGAGAAGCGGAGGAAGTGGATGCAAGTGAACAGTGTATGGTATGGATTTTAGTATGGTAAGAAGACAGGAAGTTATTGCATTTGTCAGTAGTGAATGTGGAGGTTATATTGTCCTTGGGTTTGGTCAGTTTTGCAAAAGTGGAGAATAGTGTGCGGGGGTTGGAAGAATTTGAGTGGATGAGTTGTGAGTAGAAGTTGGACCGGGCAGTTTTGAGGGCGGAGTTATATGTGGTTACAGCTTGTTTGTAGGCTTGGGCATGGACAATGAGACCGGGATTTTTTATGGAGCCTTTCAAGTTGTCTTTTTTGTTTTTTGAGATTGTGGAGATCTGGGGTGAACCAAGGGGCGGAGGTGGAGAAGGAGACTGAGGCAGTTTTGAGGGGGCTATTTGGTTGAGGCAGGAGGAGAGTGTGTGGTTGTAGAGGTTGACGAGATCAGAGGCAGTTGGATCTGAGGGAAGCAAAGAGCTGGTGAAGGCATGGGATATGGATGCAGAGAGAGCGATGGAACTGATTGATTTCAGGTTTCGGAATGTAATTGTTCTTGAGTGTTTGGCAGTGGGTGAGGGGGTAATAATGTCTAGGGTGATGGCCAGATGATCAGAAATTGTGAGGTCGGTCAATGACAGGTTATGTATGGTGAGGGAGGGTGTGGAACAAACCAGGTCCAGGATGTGTCCATGATTGTGTGTGGGAGAAGTGACGTGCTGGGTGAGGTTGAGGCAGTTTAAAATGTCCAAAAAGTCAGATGTGAATTTAGCTGTAGGGGAGTCAATATGGATGTTGAAGTCGCCAAGGAGGAGAACAGATGGGGAAATGGAGCTGAGTTACAAAATCTGTGAAATCTGAAAGAAATGCTGGGCAGTTTTTGGGGGGGCGGTAGATGACTGCAGCGGTAAGTGATTGGGAGCCGGGAAGTCTGAAAGCGAGGTGTTCAAAGGAGGATACAGCCGGGATGGAGATGGAGCGGAGGGAGATGTCGCTGCGATGGATAACTGCGATGCCGCCTCCTCGCCGGTCCAAACGGGGGTTGTCAATGTAGGAGTATCCAGGTGGGGTGGTCTGATTTAGTGCAATATATTCCATGGGTTTGTGCCAGGTTTCTGTGAGACAAAGTATATCCAGTTTATTGTCATTGATGAATTCACAGAGGAGCAGGCTTTTATTGTTGAGTGATCTTGTATTGAAGAGTGCTGTCTTAAGAGGCTTTTGTTGTGAAGTCCATGTGGCGGAAGTTGAGATGGGCAGGAGGTTAGATGAAGTCACGTGATGAGTACGCAGATGACGTATGCGGATGTTGTTGTGCCGGTGTGCGAGCGGGAGTGAGCTGCGGGCGGACCAGAGAGATGGAATACTGTTTTCGCCACTGAGGTTGTAGAGAAGGCTGCGTCTTGAGCCTCGGTGGATGTAGGGGCGACGACGGAGAAGGCAGTGTTGTTGCAGAGTTGTTGTGATATCCAATGAAGAAGGTACGCGGTGGTTGAATCTGAAGAGCTGCGAGGACGTGTATCGAAGCGCCATGGACGGAGCCGGGGATGGCAACAGCCGCGGAGAGGCCAGCAGGAAAGCCACGAACAGTAGCCGCATTGCTGGCAGGCTGCTCCGGAGTGCAGGTCGGCCGGTAACCGGGTTGTAGTCCGCTGCTCGAGCAGAACACAGCGCGGTTGGGCCGTAGGCAGCCCCGGGAGCTAGCTTGATGGTGGTCACAGCAGAGTTCCACCGTGACAGGCGGCAGAAGCGGGCGACCAGGCAGAGATACAGTCCAGTGCTGCATCCGAAACCCCTAAATTGGTAAGAGGTCTTACGCCAAACCGGATGTGCGTCAGCGTCCGCCATGATAAGATGCGTCCGAATTGGTCTGCCAGTTAGTAAGGAGTTAGGGGAAGTGGCCTGTTTGCTAACTATCATAGCCACTTTAGCATAGGGACCTCTGATGCTAACTTACTGGCGATTAGGAGCTATGTGCCATCCCATAAGCCACTGCGGCAATCTCCCCACCCCCCTCGCCCCCACCCTCGAGTGATTCATGCGCAACCACTGTTGATTGACAGGTGCACATTTGATAAAAATAAAAATAAAAAAAAAGATTCTGCACAAGCCAAACTTTATAAAAGTGACAAAATACATGTTAGAGTCACCACAGCTCAGTCACATGGTTTTAAAGAGCCTTCTCAGTAAGTAAGTAAGTAGTTTGTGCTTTTGTTTTCATTTAGTAGAAACTTAAGCCACATTGTTAATTTGCATACTGTAGCTTTATGAAACAGCTGTTGAGATAAAATAAAGGGAAATGTGAAGGATCATTTGGATGTTTCTCTTTCTTTCTTTTCTTTTTTTTTCCGCCTTAAATGTCTTTATTTGGACACTATGTTGTTGTTGGACAATATACAGTAGGGGGCGGTGTGCGCTTTTGTTTGGCCTGCACTGAACTTTAAAGAAGAAGAACAGCTGTTGGTGATGTCACTTCCCCTTCCCCTGGGTAAGGACGGTCGAATTGGGCAAATGCTGCTGAAGCTCTAGTTCACTAACTGGATAGAGATCTAACAGTTGACCCCATGAAAGGTTAAGGATTAGTAGCTAGTGTTAGTACTTAGAGGCTACAATTTAATGGTTTCGGATGCAGCCCAGATCTTGAGGCAGGATCAGATACCACCGGTACCAGGCGAAATCGGTACGTAAAAACCGTTTAGTTTCAAACAAACTTTTTCGACCGGAGTGAGAAGCGGCAGCCAAAACGCGCCAGCGTCCTCTCACTTCCGGTCTCTCACATTTACATCGATTAATCGATTAATCTGATAAGTATTTATTTATATTGAAAACCTAAATTCCATGACTTTAGAGCAGATTATAAAAGGAGAAAAACCAAGGTTTTAAACAAAGGGTTTTTCTGCTAGAAATAACATCATTTATTCTTCATTTCTTATCAGTTTGTCCCAAAAGCAGCAACATTTGACTCTCATAAAGAGACACCTGTCCTTATGTCCATGATGAGGAGAGAGAGCAGCTTCATAGTGTCTTTTATATCAGTACTTTTACTCTTATTCAAGTGAAGTAGGTCCTGACTCGAGACATAATCTTGAAATGTTCTGCTGAAGCTCAAGTGATTCATTTCTTTCCCAGGATCTCAATCAGAGGGGTTTCCTAAAAGAGGGAAAACATTTTAATTATTTGTGTCATAGTATTGCTATATAACAGGGAATAATGTGTCAGTTTGCATGGTTCATAAATGTATTTGTTGTGAGCAATGAAAGGATGGATATGAGAAACTTTCAAGTACAGGTGAAACAGTATGACTGTGTTAGAGTTTTATTTTGCTTTTGAAATAGTGTGACCACCTCAAATAGTTTAAACAGAGACCAGTGGGACAATTTGGCAGAACTTTGAAGTACAGAGGAATTAGTTTGTTGTTCTTTTATAGATCAGGCATTTTCATCCCACTAAAGGACACACACCTTTTCACTATTATGACGTATATAACACTGGGCTAGCAACGGACCGCAATATATTATAAAGCAGTTAGACGTTAAATAAATAAATAAATAAAATCACGAGTTAGGCTTCAATGAAAAAGTGGGACATTTTAAGCACCAGGAGGGACAGAGAACGACATGGCTCTGCAGTACAACCCAAAGAGGTGGGCACTATAGTTAGATCTGTGGATTAATTTATCTTAATTTAAATCGTAGATGCAGCGTAAAGATATTTAGCGCAAACACTTTGGAGCAAGGGAGAAGTAGACAGAGTAGGATGTAAAAGTCTGTGTTTGGTGAAGGGGGAAGGAGGTAAGTTCGCCATCATACCTTACCTTATGTCACACTTTAAACAGTGGATGAATGTGTAGATCGCCCGTCCTGATGGTAAATCATCATGGATGTAGCTGTTAGCATTGTTGTAGCGTGATAGCGGGGAGAGCCGTGTCCTTTCGCCTCGTTAGCCTCCGTCCTATCTTCACCTCTCGTTGCTGAGTTTCTTCTTGTTTGAGTCGTGTTTTGATGATATTGACAGCCTGGTTCTCTGCTCTGCTACCTGGTTCTGCCTGGCTACGAGTTTTAGCACAGCTAGCTCCACTCTGTTATTTACTACCAAAGACTGAGCTGTGCTCTTCAAAAGCGGTCGTGCGGAAACAAGCGCCACTTACAGTTCCGGGCGCGTAAGCGGCCCTGTTTCACGCGGTTTTAATGAGATATATTAATTAAACGAATCATCGAAGCGAGAAAATAATATTCGAAGCATTTTACTAATCGATTTAATCAATTAATCGTTGCAGCCCTAGTTTGAACATTGTCAGAGTTGAGGCCTGTCTCACATCCTCATGAAGACTGTTCCAGATTTTAGCTGCATGAAACTGAAACGCAGCCTCACCGTGTTTATTATTGACTCTGGGAACCACCAGGAGACCCCTCCCTGAAGTTCTCAGGGCCCGAGATGGTTCATACGGCTCTAACATGTCAGAGATGGACTTTGGTGCTAAACCATGAAAAGACTTGTACACAAGCAGAGCTGTTTTAAATTCTATTCTCTGAGTGACAGGAAGCCAGTGCAGAGACCGGAGCACTGGACTAATGACCAAAACAATGTTCTTTGGAAATCGTGTAATGAATGTACAATTACCAGTTAAAATTGGCAACGAAACCATTGAAAGAGTCTATGAACACACATTTCTTGATGTAACACTTGATCATAAAATCAGCTGGAAACCTCACATCATAAAATTTAAAACTAAAGTTGCAAAGATTTTAGCCATAATGAATAAATCTAGATATATAATTGATAACAAAGCTCTATATACTATATACTGTTCACTTATCCTTCCCCATTTAACATATTGTGTAGAGATCTGGGGAAATGTGTATAAAAGTAATCTTGACCCATTGTTTAAAGTTCAGAAAAAGGCAATAAGAATAATCCATTTAGCTGGATACCGTGATCACACTAATCCATTATTCTTTAAATCAAAAACAATGAAATTTGAGGACTTTACTGAATTTAAGATGCTCGAATCATGTTCAAAGCCTCACAAAAGTCACTTCCTGAGAGTTTACAAAATATGTTCTGCAAACGAGAAGTCAAATCCAACTTGAGAGATAAGATGAGCTTTGATAAACAAAACTCCAGAACAACTTTAAAAAGCCTGTGTCCCACGAGACGTGGTGTTGAAGTGTGGAGAAATCTTGACGAAAGGATCAAAATTTGTAAAAACATGGCACACTTTAAAAAGGTCTTTAAATAATTCATATTTCTCAAATACGAACAAAACGACAATGTTAAATGCTAGAAATAATATTCCTTTGCTGTTTATTTATTTTGCTGTTGTTTTTTTTCTTACTGCTCTTTATTATTTGTTGCTACCTTGCCATATGTTCCCTTGTGTATGATGTGTTTATGATTTGTTACTTTGCACTGTGTTCCTTGCTTTTATTGTTAATCTAAATATTGATTTTATTTTGGGGGTGGGCGCTCATAAGCCTTTTGCTTCGGCCCACTCCTTTTGAGACCAACTGCTCAAATAAACAAACTAAACTAAAGGTGCGTTCAGACCGAACGTGCGTCCACGCTCCGTCAGTCTCTAGTTGGACGCCAAACATTGCCGCTTCACACTGCGCGTGAAGTTTTGCAAGTGTCATAATTAGGAGGCGTGTCATACAACTCAGGCCGAGCGCAAACCGCGATGATCAACTTCTCCATGCTGCAGGTCAGGGGCGCAACTACCCCCCCCCACCCTCCCACACACAAACACACACATGGCTCTTTGATGGTTGTTTCTTTTTTTTTTTAAAGAAAATAAATACCCTCTGAATTGACTTTATTTTAACGAAAATGTCACTATTTCACACAATATAACATCGACATTTCCCTCTATGGAGTTTGTTATCACAAAAAAACAATCACACGGCCCGATTAAGCTTCTGTTGCTTCATTCATGTAACTTTTCCTCCTCTCCCTCTCTCTCCCTCGCACAAAAGGGGAGAAAACGCAAGCTTCAACGCGATCTCCTCTGTAACCGTGTTTATTATTTCATTAGGACTTTTATTTCTCAAACTTGTTGCCTTATGCTCACTTTGAGCTCCTCGTGGGGGGTGGAGATGACTGTCCCTCTGCACTCCTCTCTGCCCCACTCCAGCAGTGACTTTTGTTTCGCAAAATAAGCACAACTAAAGTGACGCCCAGTCCCTGATTGGTTAACAAGGCGTAAATGAACGCACGTGTAGATTGTGATTACTTGAGTGCATGAAGCAGTGGGCGGGGCATCGCTGCTCGTGTACCGCGCTGTTCTCACTGGTTTTGACGCACGTTTATCCTCATCTGCTCACATTTGTGACGCTTCATACGCGCGGACAGCTTTGCTTACATTTCGACGCGCGTCGAAGCGTCTACATAGGGTTAACATGGAAGTTGGTGGCGTGTCAGCGTTTGGTCTGTACGCACCATTAGGCTGTGTCCGAATGTACACCCTAGTCCCTAACCCCTCATTCACTACATAGGCCCGCACTATATAGTAGACTACAGTCCACTGATTCTGTTGGCGATTCGGACAGAAGCACCACTACTTTCTCTGACGTCACGTGCGCTGCAGCGTGCAGACTTCTTTCCTTTTCTTTCTGAATTTATTTATTGTTACAAATGTTATTAAACAGAACGACAGTTTTGGCACTTTTACAGGCATTTTATTTTACATTAAAATTCAAATTAAAACTATCATAAAACAAATTTAAAAAAGGGGGAAAAATCACTCCAGAAGACGTGCAGAAAGTAGGTCAGAGTCCGGTGTCTGAAGCTCCAGCAGAATGAGTGACTACAGCTGCTAAAAGTCACTAAACTCCGGGAAAAATGTATTTCTGCGATAAAGACCAAACTCATGAGACAGGGGAATATTTATGGATAAATACGAGTCAGATATGTTATATTTAACATGGATTTTACATGAATGGCTTGGATTATTCGAGAGGAAGCTGTCGGTCATTTAACAGCTCAAGCTAAAGGTTAGCAGCTAACGTTAGCATTTTTCACCGTAACCGTTTATATTTAAGTCATGATAAATACACAACACACGATTGAAACAGCTGATTTCATTCAGTCGTGTAAAGACCTGTTGCTGTCAGGCATTTTTCCGACTCTCGCAATGCATTGTGGGCTATATTGACCTGTGTAGTGAACACCGCTGCTCACTACTTTTCAGAATGCATTGTAGGAAATTTTGAGTGCACTACTTTTTTCTCTCTGGACATTCGGACGCCCCTACAAAATGGCGTGACCACTATATAGTGCACTATACAGTATAGGGAATAGTGTGGACATTCGGACACAGCCTAAATGCTACTGGCCAATATGGCCGACCAACTGTTGGTTGCCTAGCAACCACGTAAAATGTTTTTTTGTTTGGCTTCATGTGACCACTCACTGTGCCGTATAGTTTTCGTCTACGACAAACTAAAATGTCAAGGTATTTCGGTATTTTGGGTGGTTTGCCATAGGGCGCAATGTAAACGTGTTTTTCCAGGGGGCGCTGATGTGTGCTTTCACGGCACACGCCTATATCACCGGACAGGACGCGGTGCCGGGAGTCCCCCTGTTACTGTTTGGTGCATGGGGAGCGCTCCGCGCTATGTTTCGTGAGCACTCCGGGCACGTCTTTCGCCAGTGCTCTCTGCGTGCTGTACCAATAGGCTCTAGCGCCTGCCAGGAGCTCGGGCCTAATAATCATTATAACAAATGCATTGTTTTGCATGATCATAATCCTCATTCTGATGCAATAGCATAAATGTAATTCATAAACAGTTGCATGCACACAGTTGTGTGTGTATGTTCCTGTTTATGGAAAATCAAACACATGAATTCCTTATTCTCTTGTTACGCAGCTGCTGACGGTGCATGTGCCTTGTTATGATTATTATGGCGTTACTTTGTCAAACTGTGCAAGGACTTGATGTTATTAATGTAAATAATTCCTCCCTATGGGAAATGTAAGCAACTGAGTACATGTGTTCCAGTCGTGTAATCTTATTTTCTTCTGATGTAAATGCCTTTTTGAGGACACTTGTCTACTTAAGGAATAGACTTTATCTTTTTTTGTGCTATTTTCTTACTTGTTGTGGATACTGTCCTCACGTATTACTATGAAATGTAAATGTTTACTATGTTGAATGTGGGGTAGGTGTTCATAAGCTTCTTGCTTCAGCCGACTCCTTTTGAGCATCTATGACTGGTTAACGTGTACTTTGTAAATAAAGCACTAAACTAAACAACCACAGACTAAGCCTTAGCGACGCCCTGTAAATCCAGTCAAAGATCTCCTCTGTTTTATAAGACTGGATCATTTTGATGAATTTACTGAAGAAGAGACGCTGCAGGTGAACAGGGAAAAAAGACAGTCATGAAGTGACGTCACGTAACCCGACACCACACAGCAATATTCAGTGCACGCTCCACGACTTAACCATTGTCAACAAGTGGCTTATACTGAACTGAGCCTTAGACACTAAAATAACAAGCTAACATAAAAGTCAAGAAATGAATATAGGCCTAGAACTCAAAATGTCTCCTCCAACAATGAAGCTGGAAACCGTGATCTTTAGAAGATTAGGCAATAGGAATCAAAGTATTTTAAGATTAAGGACATGGACAGGTTAAGACTGTCATAAACCATAACAGACATTGGTTTAATGAAGAAATGGACAGAAATCAAGACATCAAAATGAATAAAATTTAAAAATGAATAAAATTCAAAATAAGGCAAATTTGAATTAAAAATTGGGTGCAATGCCTCTTAAATACGAGTGTCTGTCACTATACTTCTGACTGCCTGTACTTTTTTATATATATATATATTTAAAACAATAACATACAGTATAACATTTGGCACAAGATTTTCAGGTCAAGAGGATGTCAAAAAATGATTAAACCAAACCAATAACAGAATATTGATAAGCAAACAGGCCAAAAGAGAATAAGATATAAAAAATATAAAAATATACCACAAAACCAAGAAAAAGAAAATACACAAGATAATAATAAATGAGACAAAGAGCAATGGAAAAAGCAGTAGACAGACTTTTCAGCTATAGATATGCATTCACTGACATTCAAAAATGAATTAAAAATTGGATACAATGCCCCTTAAATACGAGTGTCTGTCACTATACATGTGACTGCCTACGTTCCCCTGTGCGTTTTGTGTAGTGACATCACTTTAAGACACGCCTACTACATGACACGCCTCTGTCTTGCAGGCTGCAGACAGACCCTACTCATATATTCCTTTGATTTGAGTTTACATGAGTAATACCACATGTGCCCAGTAGAGGGTACTGCAGGGTCTGCTGTAAATGCACACAGTAAAGCAGCTGCAGCTGTAGAGCATCTTTTACAGTTCTGCTGTGATGTTCGAATGAAATGCTTGAATATAAAAAAAAGTGTATTTTGTCTAATTAGCATAATGTACACATTTGAAAAAAGACCTAGAAATGTGATTATTTATTTTATTATTGAAGAATGTTTTGTTTGTCGGGCAAATCATCATCTGGACTCTGTTACGCTTTACATTGCATCACTCCTCTGTTAGTCTAGTACGAAAATCTGAAATTGTAACTTTTGTGGTTCTGGAATGTTAGGGGTCGGCAACCTTGTTTTTATGTTAATATAAGATGTTGGGAACATATTTCATGAATATGCCACTCGCGTATCGCGTTCGTTTGTTTTTTATTGAAGAAATAAGAAGAGAATGTTTACCAAAAAGTCACACCTTCAGTCATGCACTATCTGTCAGATAAAATGAAATATCTGCAATATTAAACAAGATTTTCTCATGAAATTTGCACTGTATGTGTAGTTTGACATTATGTCACCTCACAGGAAATCTTTGCTTTATAGGTTTAAATATAAACAAATGTCAGTTTTTTCATAGCGGAAACAAAATGGCCGCCGTAACTGAAATGGCTGATACTCAGTTCAATTGTTGTATCTTCATAATTATACCAGATTTTCTGAAATAATTGGCACTGTATATAGACTATATCAACCTCATGCAGTGTGCAACATTTCATCTTCATCGGTTAATGCATAAATAAATTACATGACATTTAATCAGTGAATGTTAACCGAAATGGCTCATTTCCAACCATGTAGTGTTGTCACATAAAATGAAATATCTTCAATATAAAATAAGATTTTCTCATGAAATTTGCACTGTATGTGTAGTTTGATGTAATACTATCAACTCTCAGGAAATCTTGGCCTTACAGGTTTGAAAATTGAAGAAACAAGATGGCTGCCGTAACTGAAATGACTGGTATTCAGTGAAATTGTAATATCTTCAAAAGTATACCAGATTTTCTGAAAAAAATCTCACAGTATATAGAGTTAATCGACCTAAAGTTTTGTAAAAATGTAATCTTCATACATTAATGTATAAAGAAATTACATGAATTTGAATCTAATTATACTATAAAAAGAGAATTCAGCACATAGAAGCTTTGCTATTCACACTCTGTGACCAACATTCCTCGCTAACATTGTTTCGGTGATACTGATGTTTGAATGTGTTAGTTTGAGGCTGTTTCTGAAGGTGGTCGATCGGCTGTTGGGACAATATCACCAATAATCTGCCTCTGACCAGTTGTAGCTGTGACAAAATATAGAGTCAAATGATCACACATCACGCACTACAGGTTTATGCATAAACACAGTGTAAGAATATGATCTGAACAATGGGTACTCCAAGTAAAAATATAAAATACAGAATGCATTAAAGGATTATTCTTAATTAATCTCTGGTACTGCTCTAAACTGGTTCAAGTCCTATCTCGAGGATAGGACGTACTTTGTCGAAATTGGCAATTGACAAAATGTCCATGACCTGTGGAGTCCCCCAGGGGTCAATCTTGGGACCCCTCTTATTCAACCTGTACATGCTTCCATTGGGTCAGCTAATAAACAGTAACAATGTGTCGTATCACAACTACGCAGATGACACTCAGATCTACGTGTCACTGACAGCAGGTGAACATGGGCCTGTAGATACACTCTGTCACTGCATCGAACAGATCAGTTTGTGGATGCAAAACAACTTTCTCCAACTAAACTCAGATAAAACTGAGATCATTGTCTTTGGCCCACAGACACAAAGACAAAGTGTTATCAGTCACCTTGAGTCTCTCGCTCCTAAACCAAAAAATCAGGTTAGAATCTAGGAGTAATCATGGACTCAGACCTGAACTTAAACAGCCACATCAAAGCAATAACGTCATCAGCTTTTTACCATCTGAAAAACATTGCTAAGATCAGAGGAATAGTGTCAAAACCAGACTTAGAGAGACTCATCCATGCATTTGTCTCCAGCAGGTTAGACTACTGTAAGGCCTGCTCACTGGCCTTTCTAAACGAGCTGTTAGAGCTGCAGAACATCCAGAACGCTGCTGCTCGAGTCCTGACAAGAACCAGGAAATACCACCACATTAGTCCAGTGCTCTGGTCTCTGCACTGGCTTCCTGTCACTCAGAGAATAGAATTTAAAACAGCTCTGCTTGTTACAAGTCTTTTCATGGTTTAGCACCAAAGTCCATCTCTGACATGTTAGAGCCGTATGAACCATCTCGGGCCCTGAGAACTTCAGGGAGGGGTCTCCTGGTGGTTCCCAGAGTCAATAATAAACACGGTGAGGCTGCGTTTCAGTTTCATGCAGCTAAAATCTGGAACAGTCTTCATGAGGATGTGAGACAGGCCTCAACTCTGACAATGTTCAAATCCAGGCTGAAAACAGCTCTTTTTACCCGTGCATATGAAAACTGAAAGTATTTTATCTGCACTCTTGCTTTTTACTGTCATTGATTAACTTTATGTTGATGTTTTATTGATTGATTTTTATCTGTTTTCTTGTAATTTTTCTGCAACTGTGAAGCACTTTGAATTGCCTTGTGTATGAATTGTGCTCTACAAATAAACTTGCCTTGCCTTGCCTTAATACATGAAATATAGAACTTATTTATAGTCACAAGTATCATCAGCTTTTAGGGTGTTCTGATGAATTCTCCCATGGCGTCCATATCCACCTGTGCATCTCACATGATTTGCTTCTGCATTTTGCTTTGTTACAGCAGTTGCACTGGCATTGTGTTATTAAATGTATATACCTGGAATTACACTGTCATTAAACAAACATGGAACTATATTCACATTTTTGGAGAATGGTCAAACGGTTGAGCTTTCAATGATGAAAACCACACAATGTGCACAGTATTTGTGGCTTTATGATGGGGGTGAACACTTGACGGTGGGCCACTGCTGCCCCTACGGTGTTGGTACCTCCTTTGGAACAGAGGCTGCTTTGTTTTCTCATGCATTGCTCACTGCACTCTTCCTTAGATTGAGTTGAGTCAGAACACCCTAAAAGCTGATGATGCTTGTGACTAGAAATAAGTTCTATATTTATAATAATAATAATAATGCATTAGTCTTATATAGCGCTTTTCCAGACGCTCAAAGTCGCTTTACAATTTGGTGCATTATTCATTCACTCCATACTCGGTGATGATAAGCGAGGCAACCAGTCTGCGCACATCAGCCACCACCACCAACCACTCACTCACTCATTACATTCGCTAGGCTTCCTGGTGTTACTGAACGGTCTCCCATCCAAGTACTAACCAGGCCCTACCCTGCTTAGCTTCCAAGGTCTGACGGGATTGGGCATCGCAAAGGCGGTATGTATTAATTAAGAATAATCCTTTAATGCTTTCTGTATTTTATATTGTTACTTAGTGTCAAGTTTTTTAAAAGTTCCTTCAGCTCCTGCCCAAACTTGAAAAAGGCCCGACTTCAAACAAAAGGACGCTGGGACAACTCAACTCCATTTGCAACATTTTCTTTAATTTTCTTTTCTTTTCTTTTGATTGTGTTTCATTTTGAACAACAGAGTAGTTGAGGAGTAGGTTGATAACCTACAACAGACATAAGTGCATCACATAAGACAGTTGACAAATGACAATTGATTTTAAACCAGTTCTGTTTAAGAAGTTTGTCTTTTAAATATTTTGAATGAATTATTTCAAATCACATTTACCATGTATTTTAATCATATTTACCAAAGTATATTCCTAAATCAGGTTTTAACCCATATTCCCACATAATTGTTTTAATCAACTAATGTTTTACTAAATTATTAATTCATAACAAATCAAACAATACTCTTAACTACCTGCTTCAACTCATTTAGTAGAAAAAAGTAAACAAACAAACCATGCAAAATAAAGCATAGTAATACCCTTTAACCAAAGCTAAACCATCAAAACAACAATACCACAATACCGCCATACCGCCTTTGCAATGCCCAATCCCGTCAGACCTTGGAAGCTAAGCAGGGTAGGGCCTGGTTAGTACTTGGATGGGAGACCGTTCAGTAACACCAGGAAGCCTAGCGAATGTAGTGAGTGAGTGAGTGGTTGGTGGTGATGGCTGATGTGCGCAGACTGGTTGCCTCGCTTATCATCACTGAGTATGGAGTGAATGAATAATGCACCAAATTGTAAAGCGACTTTGAGCGTCTGGAAAAGCGCTATATAAGACTAATGCATTATTATTATTATTATTATTAATATACCAAATGGAACTTTGGTAGGGTAATATTGTCAATAGTTATTATTATTATTATTATTATTATTGTCCATACCAGTGGTGTCTTTGGTCGAAGTTTTGAGCTGAAGGTCTTTGTTTGGAATGAACAATGGAAGTGCACAGGTGAGTATGATTACAAGCATGAGCAGGAGGAGGAGAGGGGGCGCTTAGTTTGTGGTTGGCTGCATCCTGGCCGGGTGGGCAGTGGCAAAATTCATAATTTGGAGAATCATTAGTTCGATTTTCTGGTTGAACTTGACACTTAGAGTACCCATTGTTCACATCATATTCTTACACTGTGTTTATGCATAAACCTGTCGTGTGTGATGTTTGATCATTTGACTATATTTTGTCACAGCTACAACTGGTCAGAGGCAGATTATTGGTGATATTGTCCCAATGGCCGATCGACCACCTTCAGAAACAGCCTCAAACTAACACATTCAAACATCAGTATCACCGAAACAATGTTGGCGAGGAATGTTGGTCACAGAGTGTGAATATTTCTGAGGGGCAAAGCTTGTATGTGCTGACTTCTCTTTTTATAGTATAATTAGACTCAAATTCAAGTTCATGTAATTTCTTTATACATTAATGTATGAAGATTAAATTTTGAACAAAACTTTAGTTTGATTAACTCTATATACTGTGAGATTTTTTTCAGAAAATCTGGTATAATTTTGAAGATATTACAATTTCACTGAATATCAGTCATTTCAGTTACGGCGGCCATCTTGTTTCTTCAATCAATGAAACTCACATATTTTGTTTATTTTCAAACCTGTAAGGCCAAGATTTCCTGAGAATTGATAGTATCACATCAACCCACACATACTGTGCAAATTTCATGAGAAAATCTTATTTTATATTGAAGATATTTCATTTTATGTGACAACAGTACATGTGTGAAAATGAGCCATTTCGGTTAACATTCACTGATTAAATTTCATGTAATTTATTTATGCATTAACCGATGAATATGAAATGTTGCACACTGCATGAGGTTGATATAGTCTATATACAGTGCCAATTATTTCAGAAAACCTGGCATAATTATGAAGATACAACAATTGAACGGAGTATCAGCCAGTTCAGTTACAGCGGCCATCTTGTTTAATATCGCAGATATTTCATTTTATTTGACAGATAGTGCATGACGGAAGGTGCGACTTTTTGGTAAACATTCTCTTCTTATTTCTTCAATAAAAAACAGACGAACGCGATACGCGAGTGGCATATTCATGAAATATGTTCCAACATCTTATATTAACATAAAAACAAGGTTGCCAACCCCTAACATTCCAGAACCACAAAAGTGTTAAAGGAGCTCTTTTTCAGATTTTTTTACTAGACTATATTTGCTGCTATTGTAGCCGCAGCTGCCCTGGGGCACACAGACACAAGTGAGGCTGCCAAAATGTGCCATCAGCCCCGCCCACCACCACCAACCACCCGGTCACTCATGAGCCGCATTCATACACAGGTGAGGTGGGACTCGAACCAGTGACCTTTGACTTTACCGTGGGAGTTTACTGTCAGAGGGAAATGCAAATGAGCTGCCACGACTTCAAATATAAAAACTGAACTTTAAATATGAAACTTTGTGAGACTTTTTGTCCATAAACGGCGTCTGTATTCTGACACGGACCTGATTTCTCTATTTGTTTGTTTGTTTTTCAGATTAATAAACATTACGAGTCGTCAGAATGAGAAGCCTCTAATCAGACTCAGAAGTCAAGGACACAAACACAAGAGGGGTATTTGTCATCAGGAGCATCGAGGGTTTCATATTTCAGTCAACTAAGAATTCAGACCATTGATCGTTAAATGAGTTTTTCTTTTTCTTTGCCTTTTCCCAGCCATACTTAATATTTAATAAATCCAATAAATCCATACGAACACTCTAAAACTTCTTCCGTGGATGTGAACTTCTTCAATATCTCACAATTTACTTCAATCGTGCTTTGTCTTTGTGTTTTCCTGGAGTCGTGTTTCCATTTGGGTTGTTATTTCAATCCAACTGTTGGGTTAAAAATAATAACCCGACTCATTGGGTCAAAGTAACCCAACGTTGTATTGGTCCAATAGTTACCCAGTGGCTGGGTTAAAAACAACGTACTGTAAATTGGATTATTTTTAACCCAGCATTTTTTAGTGTAATATTAAATGGCATTTGTTCAAAACTTTGTTGTGCTGCTTTTCTCTGCTTGTTGTTTTAAGTTTTTATTCACACATAACATTAATTAAATTAGACCTAAAGCTGTGAAATAAACTACAATTTTTAATTTGGTATTCCTCACTCTACCTTGAGCTGCATTAAAACCACAAAACCATAACCATGTTATGAGTAATGGGAAATATTACTGTGGAGATACATCCACAGACACACATTACAAAGTTACAGATGCAGAGCTCGCTGTAATCTCTCATCTCCACACGTCCAGGTCTTATGTCCTCAGTTAAAACATAACGTAAACTGTCCATGAAGAGACTCCACAGTAAATATCCACCATGTTGTTCCTGAACAAACGTCTGATAAAAGACAAAGTTCCTTTTGGTCTCGAGCCCAGAGCCGATCACAGATGGTAAAACTACAGCTCATATAAATTAGTTTTAGAGAAACATTTAGGCGACAGATGTCGGTGCAGTGGAGTCGTCGACCAATGAGCTGCGAGTGTCAGAGGAGCCGCTGCAAACTATTTTAGACTCACATCAGCGAAGGTGAGAAAAGAGCAAAGGAGGAAGTGGTCGAACCAGAAAACAGATTTGAAATGAGAACAGACGTGTGATTGTTCGTGTGACCTGGAGGCGGTGGTAAACCACTGTGATCTGAGACTGTAGCTCTCACCGACTGATCAAAAGCTGCTTCTATATTTTAAACTCATAATAATGTGTAATGTTCAAAGTTTTAAGGTGACGTTTCACACAGTGTCAATGTTGAGATTTGAGTTTGTTTTAATGTCAGACTAAAATATACTGTTTATCTCCCTTTAGGTTTTTCTACATCGCAACAAGCACTTCATTTTAGATTTCAGTTTTAAAGTTTCATGCTTAAAGTCCAATAAAGATCCAAAACCATCTCTTCTCTTAAAAGAAAAAAAACACAATGATTAACTGTTAATGCAGGCTTCATTTTCTCTTATTGTAAATATGGCTTAAAAAAAATGTCACTGGTTGTCGTCACTAGTTGTGGCTTCTTTATTTAGAACCTGCTGATTTAGAATCCATGACCCTGAAGTAAAATATCTGTATTTTATTCTATTGATGAAGTTTGTAAAGCTTAAGATGAACTTCCTTGATCTTCAGGGCAGGAAAAGGGTTTAGACGCTCTTTACTCTTTTACAGCCTCTAAACATATTCAGGAAAGTAATTACTTACTTACTTCTAAATGATTCACAAAGAACTAACACTGTGTGAGTCTTAGAAATGATGAAATAATGATTTATAAATACTTTGACATTGTATCGCATCATAGTGAGTTATGGCAGAATGTGACTCTGTTACACAAAGAGAGGATTTAACGATGACATTTTGATCTGCTAAAAACAAATTACAAATGTGGCTTTATAAGCCCTTACCGGTGTTGCAGACGGAAAAATACATGAAGAGGACGAGGAGAGACATGTTTCAAAGACGCCGACCTGACTGGTCTGAGTTTCCTGTTTAACATCGTTTTGTGAGCTCTCCTCTGTGGTTTTCAGCAGCATTAAGAACTGTGTTTGCTGTAACTTGAAGTGGAGGCCAGAGATGCACAGAAGTCCCTCACCTGCAAGTCCAAGTCAAGTCAAGTCCCATGGTTTCTATATTTTACACTAATTCAAATCACAGTACAATAAAACTATTTAAAAATCAATAAACACCTGTTAATAAAAACAACTATCAGACAGATATGAGCCAGGGCTTCCACACAAATAATCAACATCTCAATGTTTCTATGAAGCATAAGTTCACAGTCATCCCAATGCAATGGTAAGTTAGGAAAACACAGAAATAATATGAACTATTTACCACTGTCTAAAGCTGAGGCCGAAGGCAGACCCTGAGTCATTCATTCAACTAGCCCTCCACAAAACTACATTACTTAGTTCAGTTTAGTAAAAGTAACATCAGTATAGTTATCACAGCTGTGTCACAAACATGTCTGCAGTATTAGCTTCAGAATGTTACTGAAGTGCCCTTTATCATACAGTAAAACTCCACTGTGGATAATAATACTTCCAGTCTTACCTTGAAGGTTTACAGACTGACATGAGTGTCCTATCTTCAGCCTGTAGCTACAGGACCTGCTATATCAGCTATGCCAGCTTTTGGTCTTTGACAAAATATTCCCTAAATAAACTGTAGCCTCGTAATGATAATGATTTGATCACTAATCACTTTACTGAGTAGTAGCTTTAAGTTACAACTTATGCATCAGCTCAACCTCCTCTTAACTCTGACTTTCGTTCGCCACATACCCAGAAGTGTGGCTGTGAGCAGTGTGAGCAGTGTGAGAGCAGTGTGGCAGTTAACATTTTTGCGGAGTTCGGTTGAGAGAGAGCAAAATGCCAAAACCGCCAAAAACAGAGGCGAAGCAACTGCCAGATTCGGCGGCGGATGAGGATTACATGAGCCTCAGTCGAGTCACGGAACTCATGGAGCAGCAAAGGGACATGTTCAGGGAAATAATACAACAACAACAGGAGAACTTCAAAGGATTCATTAAAATCATCATGGAAGCAACAAACACCCGAATGGATTCACAGATAAAGGACATTCAAGAGCTAAAAACAAGCCTACAGTTCACGCAAGGTGAGGTGGACACTCTGAAAGAAGGAACATTGAAACTCACTGAGCGCACAAACACAATACAAAATGATTTTTATAAAGTATGTGACAATTTGCATATTATCACGGACAAACTGGAGTATCTGGAGGGACAGAGTCGCAGAAACAACCTGGTCTTTGAGGGAGTGTTGGAGACGCCTGGGGAGACCTGGGCCGACGCAGAGGAGAAAGTTAAACAACTACTGAGGGAGAAGTTACAACTACAACACCCGGTGGAGGTGGAGAGGGCTCACCGCGTAGGGAAACCCGACGGCGGGAGAGACTGGCCGAGACCCATCATCGCCAAACTACTGCGTTGGAAGGATCGAGAAGCAATCCTGCAGCGCGCTAAACACCTCAAAGGGACCAAAATCTTCATAAACGAGGACTACACGGAATCCATCCAAAGGAAGCGAAAAGAGCTGATGCCGGAGCTGAGAGCTGCCAGGGAAAGGGGGGAGATTGCCTACTTGCGCTATGATAAACTCATTGTACGTCCGCGCACCAGTACACCAAATCAAGTATAAACACCGGGAAAAGCGTATGGATTTTGGTATGTAAAAGCACATAATTTCACATGTCCTGTAATACATATAGTTCTATAGGAAGCATCGACTTGGACCTTTCATTAAGGAGAATTGCTGAAGCAAATAACCAGGATTTTACATTATCACAATATGACTTACAGAACACTGAGATCGACATCGACCCTGAAAATAACTTCTTTACTAGAGCTACTAATGACTGTCAATATTATACAGAGGATCTTTACAATAGTAAACTTAAGAACATTAAGGCATTCACTGTAATCCACTTCAATAGTCGAAGCCTCTATGCAAACTTTAACCACATCAAAAGCTTCTTAAAACAGTTTTCTAAACCATTTAGTGTAATTTTAATCACAGAAACATGGATTAATAATGACAGAGAAATTGAGTTTTCTATTGATGGTTATGAATTTATAAGTATGAACAGAAGAAACAAGCATGGTGGGGGTGTAGCTATGTTGTAGACTCCAACTATAGTTACAAAGTAATGGAAATAAGACTATGGTGGTGGATGATGCACTTGAATGCCTTACTGTAGAAATTACAAGGCAAAAAAAGAAAAATATTATTGTAAGTTATATTTGGGTCAATGACGTATAAGGGGTCAAAAACATATTTTCAAACAGTGTTTCAAAACTGATGGCATGCATATTTTTGAGTCGATAATTTTGTGTTTAAACAAGTTATGTTTGTTAAATAACATTTAAAGTATTTAAATGTATTTTTGATGTATTTGTAGCTTCTCTGTATAAAAACGTGTCAGGTGGCACAACCAAGTTTTTTCTAAAATTTAAATAGTTTCCAAAAATGTGAACAAAGTCAAATCTTTGCCAAGTATATCTTAGACAGTCTTTCTCCTCTGAACATTCCATCTGTAACTGACTGATGCTGTAATCAGCAATAAAACAGGAGGACCATGGACTGAGCGCTCGGTGTCAGCCCAAAACAGTTAAAGACAACTTGTTCTTCTGGCTGATGTCATATCCTGTTTGCTGATAGTATTGTTTATTTCAAAATACCAGCCCTGTTCTTACGGTTGTGCCACCCTGATATTTTAAGATTACAAATTGTTTTTTAGTGACCTCAAAAGCTTTAAAACTGTTAATATTCACAAATGCCATGATGTTTTATTTTTTAATTGTTACCCTGAAAATACAATATTCAGAAGCTTTATTAGTCCAATCATTTGCTCGGACGGTTGCACCACCTGACATTTTAGGGGTTTGAGGTGTGAAAACATAAAAATAGGTTTATTATTGAAATGTGATGAAAATGTGTTTAAACTAAATAGGTTTGTAGAATAAAGTGATACATTTAATGAAAATATCAAATTATTTAAAAAAGAAATATAACACTCGGACACAAAAATATGCACGTCATGTCAATCACCCATTTATAGAACACCTGGCTCTGATATAGATGTTTTTTCTAATTGGATGGAGGAGCACTTTTCAGGTTTAAATCATAAAGTCATGTTTGTGGGGGGAGACCTTAACATCGATCTGTTAAACCCATATAAACATAAAAAGACGGACGAATTTATAAATACTTTATTTAGTATAGGTCTGTTTCCTCTAATAACTAAACCGAGTAGAATCACAACCCATAGTGCGACTGATTGATAACATTTTCTCAAATGAAATAGATAGTGATACAATCAGTGGATTAATGATAAATGATATTAGTGATCACCTGCCAGTTTTTGTATTGTACAAAAATGGATATTTAAATATTGAAGATGAAAAAAAGTATGTTTTAGAAGGGTAAAAACAGAGAAAACTATTGATGCATTTAAAAGGAACTATTAGCTCAAGACTGGAGTATTGTATATAGAGAGAATGATACTAATATGGCATATGATGAGTTACGCGAAGTATATGACAAAAATTGCCCAATGAAGAAATATTGTAAAAATAGAAAGGGTAAAGAAAACCCATGGATGTCTAAGGGATTACTAAATGCATGCAAGAAAAAAAATTCACTCTACAAAAAATTTATAAATGATAGAACAAAAGAAGCTGAGGATAAATATAAGAAATATAAAAATAAACTGACAGGTATCATTAGAAAATGTAAACAGGATTATTATAATAAGTTGTTAGATAGCAATAAGAATAATATTAAAGGTTTATGGAATATCTTAAATAGTATAATTAGAAATAAACCAAGAACGATTAATTATCCAAAATATTTCAAAGATGAGGATAACACTTTAAATAATATGAATGAAGTAGTCGATACATTTAATACATTCTTTGTAGATGTTGGACCGAATCTTGCTGCAAAATTGCAAATGTTGAGAACTATAATTGTGAACTGATAGACACAAATCCTCTGTCCATGTTCCTCAAACCTGTGGAGGAAAAGGAGATACTGGACATTGTTAAAGGGTGTAAAAATAAAACCTCAACAGATTACCATGACATGGATATGAAAACTTTAAAAAGTGTTATTGAAAGTATCTCTAAGCCATTAACATACATCTGTAACCTATCGCTGCAACTGGACAATTTCCTGAAAGTATGAAAGTAGCAAAAGTGATTCCTCTGTTCAAGGCAGGAGATAAACATCTCTTCACAAACTACAGGCCTGTTTCCCTTTTACCGCAATTCTCAAAAATCTTAGAGAAGGTTTATAACTCTAGACTTGACAGCTTTATTGAAAGTAATAAATTGCTCTCTGATAATCAGTTTGGTTTTAGGAATAATCACTCAACCTCACACACGCTCTTTGATATAATTGAAGAAATAACTAATGCTGTAGATAACAAGAAATATGCAATAGGGTTATTTATTGACCTGAGTAAAGCGTTTGATACAATAAACTATGATTTACTAATTAATAAACTAGAACATTATGGGATTAGGGGGGTAGCTCTACAGTGGGTTACCAGTTATTTAAAAAATTTAAAAAACAATGTGTAAAAATAGGCGATTATCAGTCGAGTTGTCGACAAATTGTTTGTGGTTTACCTCAAGGTTCCATTCTGGGCCCAAAATTGTTTAATATGTAAAATAACGACATTTGTAAAACGTCTCAAGTACTTAACTTTATCTTGTTTGCTGACGATACAAATATTTTTGCATCAGGTGACGACTTACAGCAACTGTGTCGGATTGTTAACTTGGAACTCAAAAGTGTCAATAAGTGGTTCAAACAAAATAAATTATCTCTAAATCTGAGTAAAAGTAAAATGATGATATTTGGCAACTGTAATTCCAATGCTCAGGAAGCAATTCAGATAGAGGGTGTTGTCATAGAGTGAGTGCATGAAATCAAATTCCTTGGTGTTATTATAGATGACAGAATTACTTGGAAAGCTCATATTAAATATATAACTACGAAAATTTCTAGAAGCATTTCAGTAATAGCAAAAGCAAAGCACATTTTAAACATCAAAGCTCTACATATCTTATACTGTTCTCTGATTTTGCCATATTTATATTATTGTACTGTGGTTTGGGGTAGTACTTATAAAAACACATTAAAACCAATAGTATTGTTGCAAAAAAGAGCTATCTGAGTAATTCATAAGTTGGGTTTTTGGACCACACAAACTCATTATTTTTAAAATCAAAGATCATGAAGTTTTGTGACATCGTTGAGTTCCAAACTGTACAGATGTTATACAAAGCAAGATACAAACTGTTGCCAGGCCAAATACAAAGAAGGTTCCAAGAACGTACTGGTTGTTATGAATTACGTGACGAATTAAACTTTAGGACTCAGAAACATAGCTCAACTTTGAAAAGTTTTAGTCCAACAGTTAATGGTGTACAATTGTGGAATAAACTGGAAATGGAGTTGAAACGAAGTCCAAACATCAACCTGTTCAAATATAAATACAAACAAAAGACTTTTGAAATATACAGAGAACAAGAAATGTGTTGCCACTAGGAGGCGCAGTAGGATCAATTATGTGTGTTTCCTCTATAATCAAGGAAGAGTGTTGCTGCTTGGAACGGTTGTCATTCTATTGCTCAAATTTACAAATTGAGAATTAGGGTAGGCAAGTTATGAATCTGTTGAGAGGGACCCTCCCAACGGGCTCAAAACCTTGTCTTTTAATGCACCACTCAGCATAGGAACATCATCTACAAAATCAGCTGTTAGGGCAGCTGGGTGGGGGTTTGTTGAGGGGAGTTACTGCCCTCTTCAACTGGCCCGTTCTACACCCTGGCTTTTTAATGCACCTCACTATGCAGGGCTTACATCATACTTCACATATAACTCAATTAAACAAATATAATAATAATGATAATTAAACCCAAATTAAATTATATTGAGGATGGTATTGACAACTGGGAAGTAGCAAGATCTCAGAATATAATATGTATTAATGCACCTTTATAACATAAAAGTAGCACATTCTTTTGTTCTTTATTTTGCTGTTGTTTTTATTTTATTCTTCTTCATTATTTATTGTTACTTTGCCCTATGTTCCTTTGTTTATGATTTGCTACCTTGTAAATGTTAAATGTAATGTTATAATTTTTATTTTGGGGTGGGCGCTTATAAGCCTTTGGCTTCAGCCCACTCCCTTTGAGTCGGTTAACTGCTCAAACAAATAAATAAACTAAACTAAACTAAACTTTTTCCTTCACTCTTGCTGTGGCGCTAACGCTAGTATTAAGCCCAATGAGGCTTTACTTTAATGATGAGAGAACTGTACAGTCCGAATAGCGTTCACGATGTCAACAAACCCACGACATGGCAGGGAGGAGGGGCATACGGCAGGGAGGAGGGGCATACGGCAGAGAGGAGGGGCATACGGCAGGGAGGAGGGGCATACGGCAGGGAGGAGGGGCATACGGCAGGGAGGAGGGGCATATGGCAGGGAGGATGGGCATACAGCAGAGAGGAGGGGCATACGGCAGGGAGGAGGGGCATACGGCAGGTAGGAGGGGCATACGGCAGGGAGGAGGGGCATACGGCAGGGAGGAGGGGCATACGGCAGTGAGGAGGGGCATACGGCAGGGAGGAGGGGCATACGGCAGGGAGGAGGGGCATACGGCAGGGAGGAGGGGCATACGGCAGGGAGGAGACGGCAGGGAGGAGGGGCATATGGCAGGGAGGATGGGCATACAGCAGAGAGGAGGGCATACGGCAGGGAGGAGGGGCATACGGCAGGTAGGAGGGGCATACGGCAGGGAGGAGGGGCATACGGCAGGGAGGAGGGGCATACGGCAGTGAGGAGGGGCATACGGCAGGGAGGAGGGGCATACGGCAGGGAGGAGGGGCATACGGCAGTGAGGAGGGGCATACGGCAGTGAGGAGGGGCATACGGCAGTGAGGGGAGACATACGACAGGGAGGAGGGCATACGGCAGGTGCATTAACGTGAACCTGGCCCCCGCCTCATATTCAAAATTTTACAAAAAATATGTAAATCATTTGTGACCCGCCATGGATTCCAAGGACACAAGTCGGCAGCCCGTGTCTCGAGAAAAAGATTTTTTTGGGGAAATTGGTGATTTTCACTTTTGTGCAGATTCGTTCAGTTGAAGTCACGAAGTAGCCTCTCCATGTTTAAGATAGCAGTATTAGTATATTTAAAAGCGTAAACTTTGAGGTTCAAAATGACTAGTTTGAGGTGGGTTTCGGAGCTTGCAGTAGGGGCGTGACTTTGTCTGTGTTTATTTACATACTGAGTAAACACTGCGGAGGAGGAGAAGCAGAGCTGCTTTCAGTTGTGTTGTTGACACATGCTTTAGCAAACAAATGCCACGCAAAAAGGCTGTTTTATACATAAGCCTATTGTCGATCAGTTTACAGGTTGAAAAAGTCTTGTTTTGTCAGAGAAATAGTGCATGCCGTGGGGCGTGTCATTGTGCGTGTGTGGCTTCAGGACTTGCCCTGTGTGGCTCTCAGACTCAGACATGGATCTACTATAATATCAGAGGCCGGCGCTACTTACGCTTTAAAATGGATTTATGACGAGTTTTTCTGAGCAAAAGGCAAAGGTTACTTCAGACGGGTGAGTGAAAGATTGTTTTTTTATCGCTGGTGTGGTGGCCGCCGTGCCATGTGTGCTGTGCTATTGTTAGCTAACATGCCGGTGTTAGCATGCGAGGCAGTGATCTAGTCACGAGGAATTAACCTGCTATTTACACAAAATCAAGATCTCTACAAACTCTAAAAACTACTCCATAAATGTAGTCAGCGCATCCCTAGCTTTCAGCCACTTCTTATTTGAGAGAGATCCGCTTCATATTTTCGGTTTTATGGCCAGATAAAGTTATGATGGTTTTTGTTGTGAAATAAACAATCTGGAACCACGCGCGGCGATGTCGGCCTTTTCTCTCCTGTATGTGCATTACTAAAGTAGTACAAGAGTCTTTTCTAAAGTTTATAACTTCAGTTATTGTCATGTTTACAACCATAAACATAAAAAACAAACATTTTTTACTGAAGGTTCACACACAAGTAACAGACAACTGTGAAGTGAAAGCAAAATGATACATGATTCTGTTATTTTTGAAAAGTGGGGAGTGCACAAGTATTCATACAGCATGACTTAATACCTGTGCTTTACTGCTTTGAGGGGGGAGTTTGACAGGGGGTGTGGCTTATCCAATGAGATGTAAATGAGCCCTATTGTCACTCCCAACAGCAGAGAGGTGAGAATGGCCCAAAACTTTGGAGAGGTTTTCAGCCCTTTGGGCTTTTTGGAGTTGTTAACTTCAAATCACCGCTACACCTCCAAATATGATCAGATTTCCATGTGTTACACATCGTTGGAAAGCTTGGAGACTACACTTTAATAATCTGTGAAAATCCCCAAAATCGACTTGTGTCTTTCATTCCTGTGGCTGGTCACATTTGTGCCGTTATCGTTTTTGAGATATTAATGATTGTTTTTTGCATGCAGTGTGTGTTGTCGTGCACTCCTGACACGTGCACGCTTCAGGGGTCTCATTTATAAAGCTCACGTACGGACAAAATGAGGCCAAAACCTTCCGTACGAACTGTTCTGCGCCAAAGGTGGTATTTATAGAAATCAAACTGAACGTGAAACATTACGCACCGCCACACTAGGTTTGTACCTGGCGTACGCAGTCTGCAATTTTCAGAAGCGCTGCAAACACACGAGGAGAGGCGAGGGAAAGCAGGAAGGGGAGGTCGGATTGAGGAAATGAAGTCTGGTGCACATTTTTAAACTGCTCATTTCTTTATTTTCTACAGGAATGATTAAGATCATTAAAAATAAAATCTAGGAAATCAACCGTTGGCTTTGTGTAGTGTTTCAATCTTTCGTTTATATACTTAATAAAAATATTGTAGTCATGTGTGACACTCAAAGACGTGCACGCTCATGTACGCTCATGCACGGACACCGGAGCGCACTGCCGCGGCTGGAGAAGCAGGAAGGATCCGAGCCGCTCTGTGCTTTTAACCAAAGTCTGACCAACTCCTGCAGAGACCGCGCTGAGGGCTGGTCCAAGACACAAGTCCATTCAGAGACGCTGCGTAATTACGCGCTGAAGCTCCACAACCTCCCTCTTTCTCACCACCCGGACTCTGCTCCTCATTCATGCCCAAAGCGAACCGGTGCCTCATCCCCACTGCACGTACAGCGAGCTCAAAAAACAATAGACTATCTGAGTGATTCAAAGCCCACCGAGCTTATTCTGTAGTTTCAGGAAATGTGAGCTCCGTGAACAGCACTGGGAAATATCACAATCAGCGTCTAAAAGGCTCTTCTTTACGTTCTAAAAGTGTATTTCCAAAAGTGTTATTGATGAGACTCTGCACTCTGCCAGTAGGTTATACTTGTGATCAGAGAATCAGCGGTAACATGTCAGTAAAGATCCACCCGGCCTCTGCTGTCACTGCTGTGGCGTGTGGCCCCTCCCTCTCTGCTGCGGCGTGTGGCCCCTCCCTCTCTGCTCCCGCCTCATGTTTAGGTAAATCTCATTCATAAGTTACTTTGCATGTCCTTATATGGTGACATGGAGGCGTGCAGGGGGCGTGACTTGAGGAGGGGTCATGTGCGCACATTTCTGCTCCAGGTGGAATCAGTGAAGGGGAGTTTACGTGGTGCTGCGCGTACGGAGGGTTTCATAAATCCCAATTTTTTACGAGCAAAACCCAAACTTCACGTACGGATTCTTATAGGCAGATTCTCACAGTTTCATAAATGAGACCCCAGATGAGGACGAGCGTGGACGCCTCAAGGCTCTAAAGTTTGTAATAGTTTAAAAACCGAATCAGCACAAACAGAAATCTTTACAGCACAAAACAGCACAGATGTAGAGGAGGTCGACACCATTTTTATAACGAGCAGGCGGACCTTAGATCTGACCAATAAAACAATCATTCATATCTCAAAAACAATAACAGCACAAACACATTTATTTACAGCACAAACGATTGACATATTTTTATAACATTTTGAGTATGATGGAGGGCCAGGTTCACGTTAATGCTGCTGTGAGAGAGAGAGATCACACAGAGGAGACAGAGGCCGACACAAAAGCCAGAATCAAGCGTCCAAACAGCGAGTGTGATAAGTGTGCGAGGGACTCGTAATGTTCACGAGTCTCAGACCACGAGTCCGAGTCGAGTCTCGAGTCTTTAGGGGACGAGTCCGAGTCGAGTCTATAAATAGCAACTTAAGTCCGACTCGAGTCCGAATCCCCATCTCTGGTGGAGGCACAGGTTAAAAAATCTTTAACTTCATCTGACATGTCCTGACAAGAACCAGTAAATACCACCATATTAGTCCAGTGAAAATATCAGCATTTATAAAGCAGCCACTGCAAAGGACTATTGCTATCTTCTCCGTTAGCATTGCATTGCGTAACACAACATCCATCCATCCATCCATTTTCTTCCACTTGTCCGTTGCCGGGTCGTGGGGGCAGCCGTTGGAGCTGCCCAGGTCACATAGCACCGGCCCCCATGGCTCCTTCTGCAGGTGGTGGGTCCACGGAAGGACGGCCTCACGGTTCAAACCGGGCCTGTTGGTCTCTCCTAGGGGGCTACCAGTGTACGCAGACACTGGAGGCAATGTGGGTGAAGTGTCTTGCCCAAGGACACAACAACAATGTGCACCTTCAGGAGGCGGGATTCGAACCCACGACCTTCCGATCATGAGACGACCCGCTCTACCATCTGCGCCATTGTCGCCCCCTAACACACAACATCATCATAATAATTAATTCAGCTGTTAACAAGCCTAAAGCTGTGTACAGACCAAACGCTGACACACCACCAACTTCCATGTTAACCCTATGTAGACGCTTCGACGCTTCGAAATGTAAGCAAAGATGTCCGCGCGTATGAAGCGTAGCAAATGCGAGCGGATGAGGCTAAACGCGCGTCAAAGCCAGTGAGAACAGCGCGGTACACGAGCAGCGATGCCCCGCCCACTGCTTCATGCACTCAAGTAATCACAATCTACACGTGTGTTCATTTACGCCTTGTTAACCAATCAGGGACTGGGCTCAAATAGTGAGGTCACCTGTTACCTGCAGCAGTGGCGCAAAAAGGGCAAACGCAATATATGCCTTTCATAGGGGCAACAATAGTGATGTGTCGGTCGTGAACGATCCGTCTCTTTTGAACGAGTCTTTACAGTGAACGATATGAACAGGTTCGCGGTGGTGAAGTGTTTTTTTTTTATTCCTCTTTGGGGGAGGGGCGTCACTTTAGTTGTGCTTATTTTGCGAAACAAAAGTCACTGCTGGAGTGGGCAGAGAGGAGTGCAGAGGGACTGTCATCTCCACCCCCACGAGGAGCTCAAAGTGAGCATAAGGCAACAAGTTTGAGAAATAAAAGTCCTAATGAAATAATAAACACGGTTACAGAGGAGATCACGTTGAAGCAAAACACCTCTTTCACTTGCGTTGTTTTCTCCCCTCTTGAGAGAGGGAGAGAGAGGGAGAGGAGGAAAAGTTACGTGAATGAAGCAACAGAAGCTTAATCGGCCGTGTGATTGTTTTTTTGTGATAACAAACTCCATAGAGGGAAATATCGATGTTATATTGTGTGAAATAGTGACATTTTCGTTAAAATAAAGTCAATTCAGAGGGTATTTATTTTCTTTAAAAAAAAGAAACAACCATCAAAGAGCCATGTGTGTGTGTGTGTGTGTGTGTGTGTTTGTGTATGGGAGCAGTGGTGTAGCAGGGGTACCAAGGGGCCCCAAGCAAGAATGTCGGTTGGGGCCCTCTGGTGGCCGATCGGTGTACTGCGCACTGGGAGAGAGGATGTCATTTGGGCAGGAGCGGGTCACCTGAAAACTCCCATAATGCAGTTCTCTGCAGACGTTTTCCTCAGAACAGAAGGCTGAGGTTCTTTAGGTCATGAAGAGAGTTACAATAAACTGGTTTCACTGTTAGAAATATAATCTGGTGGAGCCATGAGTAAAAAAGTCTGTCCACTGCTCATTAAAAGTTAACATTAGGGAACCATGACTCACTAAAGCAGCAGCAGGATGGGGATAAACAGCGCCACAGAGTGTTGGTGGAGAGATGATGTAACTGCATCACCAAAATCATTAGGAAGGCTGTGTGTATCAAGCGTTTACTGCAGGTATCTGAAAAACGGGTTGGTGCATGGGGGCCCTTCACAGCTGTGGGCCCCAGGCAGCTGCCTGCCTTGCCTTATGGCAAGCTACGCCTCTGTATGGGAGCGGGGTAGTTGCGCCCCTGACCAAGTTGATCATGGCGGTTTGCGCTCGGTCTGAGTTGTATGACACGCCTCCTAATTATGACGCTTGCAAAACTTCATGCGCCGCAAACAGGCGTTTCTCGCGAGTGTGAAGCGGCCATGTTTGGCGTCCAACTAGAGATTGACGGAGCGTGGACGCACGTTTGGTCTGAACGCACCTTAAGGAAAGTCCCCACTGTCCATATATACTTGCTGTATCTTGGTCTATCAGAGACAGTTCAGTCGCAGCAGGAGAGAATACTGCGGAAATAAAGATCGTCACTTTTCTTTTCCATATATATGTTATTGACATTTTTCCAATGTAACACGACATATAGCTTCAGTTGCACAAGTTAACAGAGTAGTTCAGTACTACACAGTGATTTTAATAAAAAACAGTTATATCACGTTCTATATCACTCCACTGCAGCTGTTTCCATAGTAACGGTAAACAATTGAGCTGGAACTAGTTTCAGGTAAAACTGATTAAAAAGTGAAATAACTCCTGCCCAGGACTTAAAAAAATAAGTAAACAGGTCCCAGTGAACAGTTTCAGTTTGCCGGTCCGAGGTATAAGCGGGATAATGCACTCAGAGCTGTCCATCATCAGAATAACTGGACGACGCCGAGTCGTGAACCGTCGGACCTGAAGCCGAGGACGGTTGCTTCTGCGGACACATTGTCGTGCATTATCCCTTACTTAACGGACACCTTCCAGCCAATCAGAATCGAGTATTCACCCAGACAATGGTATAAAGCCATTATAAATTATTTAGGATCTAATGTAATTTGTTTTAAAATTATTTCTTCTATTAAATTTTTAACCTCCAGCCAAAAGCTTTTCATATGACTACATTCCCCAATACAGTGAAATAATGTTCCTTTGAAGAAGACTGAGCTTATTATGCAGATGGACATTCACAGAGTTTATTATCTTTGCTTTGGACCGTCATGAGTTGTTTGAGCAGATCTGAATGATGGAAATGAGAGCCTACAGTCCAGCGTTACAGTATATAACTCTATGTTGTTGTTTTTTGGGGAGAGAGGGGGTGGGGGGGGGTTAGTGAAATAGACGAACCCCTCCCTCTCTCCCTCGCGGACCCCCAAATTTCAGGTCAACTCATCCGGTCACCACAGACTATCCACATTTACAGACATTTGTGGCAAATTGGGGTCAAACATGGCACACAATGTCAATTTTGAACAAGTAATAAACGTTACTCATAAAGTTTTGAAATATATTTCACTGCATTCATGGCACCTCGTCTACGCACTTCCAGCGCAGCAGGTTCCGGTGTTAAAACAGACAGTGAAACCTGGGTCTCTTACGCTTTAGGCAAAACATCCAAGCACTGTGGCGGTTCATGTGGTTGTTCACATTATAGACAGAAGGATCACGATAAGCAGATGGATAATGTGGAATAGACTTTTATATATTCTGCCTATTTAACTAATATCCAAATACCCATTGTCAGCAACAACAAAACAATCTCATTAAAGTGTTGTAACGTGAAAAAAGCCTTTTAATTACAATTATTGAAAACAATGGAATCTAGTAACAAAGTCCATGTAAGAGTACATTGATTCAATGTCTTTATTATAATTTTTCCCTATTCGTTTCTTTGCCATCATTTAGCGTAGAGGATGTAACCTGAAAATGAAAACGATGACTCGCAAATTGTTGTTTGCAATGTTCACATCAGTTAATATTCATCAATAGATACAAAATCTTGGACTAGTTTCCATCCAGTATGATTGTCACATTTATTAACCGCACGGACTACTTTTCTTTTTCTAAAGCTGAGTACAGACCAAACGCTGACGCACCACCAACTTCCATGTTAACCCTATGTAGACGCTTCGAAATGTAAGCAAAGCCGTCCGCGCGTATGAAGCTTAGCAAATGCGAGCAGATGAGGATTAACGCGCGTCAAAGCCAGTGAGAACAGCGCGGTACAGAGCAGTGATGCCCCGCCCACTGCTTCATGCACTCAAGTAATCACAATCTACACGTGCGTTCATTTACGCCTTGTTAACCAATCAGGGACTGGGCTCAAATAGTGAGGTCACCTGTTACCTGCAGCAGTGGCGCAAAAAGGGCAAACACAATATATGCCTTTCATAGGGGCGCCAATAGTGATGTGTCGGTCGTGAACGATCCGGCTCTTTTGAACGAGTCTTTACAGTGAACGATATGAACAGGTTCGCGGTGGTGAAGTGTTTTTTTTTAAATTCCTCTTTGGGGGAGGGGCGTCACTTTAGTTGTGCTTATTTGAGAAACAAAAGTCACTGCTGGAGTGGGGCAGAGAGGAGTGTAGGATTGGCAGAGGGACTGTCATCTCCCCATGAGGAGCTCAAAGTGAGCATAAGGCAACAAGTTTGAGAAATAAAAGTCCTAATGAAATAATAAACACGGTTACAGAGGAGATCGCCTCTTTCACTTGCGTTGTTTTCTCCCTCTTGCACGAGGGAGAGAGAGGAGAGGAGGAAAAGTTACGTGAATGAAGCAACAGAAGCTTAATCGGGCCGTGTGATTGTTTTTTTGTGATAACAAACTCCATAGAGGGAAATATCGATGTTATATTGTGTGAAATAGTGACATTTTCGTTAAAATAAAGTCAATTCAGAGGGTATTTATTTACTTAAAAAAAAATAAAAAATATCAAAGAGCCGTGTGTGTGTGTGAGAGAGGGGGGGTAGTTGCGCCCCTGACCTGCAGCCTGGAGGACAAGTAGTTGATCATGGCGGTTTGCGCTCGGCCTGAGTTGTATGACACGCCTCCTAATTATGACGCTTACAAAACTTCACGCGCCGCAGACAGGCGTTTCTCACGAGTGTGAAGCGGCCATGTTTGGCGTCCAACTAGAGGCTGAAGGAGCGTGGACGCACGTTTGGTCTGAACGCACCTTTGCACGCACAAAAACATTGTAGTTTTATGGAAATACCGTCCTCTCCAGCTTTGTTTACGCTTCTTTTCATTGACGCGCCAGAACCGGAACCTGCTTTTGCTGCAAAGCATTATGGGGATTCAAAAGTGCCCCATGGCCTCAGTGCTTTTATCACGATACAAGAAACCATCCACTTTTACTGCAGAAATCTGGAGTAAAATCGGGTCAAACAAAAAGAAGTCGACTGTAGTTCCGGCTTATTGTCGTCATTTGTCACATACAAAATAAAGCTCAGAAGTGAATTTATTGTGCGATTAAATACATTTACCATCAGGCTGTTGTGAGAGTTAGCTGCTTTTATTGGCTCAGTTTGTGAAATGGAGAATTTCTCATCAGAAAAAATGGACAAGGCTATTATAGATGTTTATTATTAACAAACGAGTCTCTAATGCGTTACCTTCATAATAAAGTAACGCAGTAATGTAACGAGCTAAACTTAACCAGTTACTTTTAAAAGGAACTTTACCCAACACTGCTAATGTTATGCTAACACCAGCTAATGTGCTAACGGGAATAAAACCCGAGGCGTTTGAATAAGGAACATTTATTGTTTCATTTTTACATTTCAAAAGTACCAGTTTAATCAAGAATGACTGAAAAACAGCTCATTTATAAAAAACAAAAACAACAATCACCAGAAACTGATACAAACCGAAATATGGCGAGATCCGAACATTCAGGCGCCGAAGACGGTTTGGATGGACACGCTCTGAGGCGCCCGCTCACCGGGAGCTCGCGGGTTACATTCACACGTCCTGGAGTCCAGTCCTTCACAGGGATTTTGGATAGGGATGTAACGATTCACTCAAGCCCCGATTCGATTTCCGATTTTAAGTTCCTGATTTTATTTAACCTTTTTTGACTCATTCATACCAATGTTTCTTTTGTTTAACATCTGCATTTTCTCCTTGTAACAAACTGCAACTGTCTGAGTAAGAGAACTTTACATTAGACATGAAATGAACTATCATCATTTTGACTTGTGTGCTTGTAAATTTACATGTTTTCAGCATAAATAAGATGTGTATTTTGAGATTATATTTATTTTACCAAACCTTTTTTTTTTGCAGTTTGAACATAATACTACCATTTAGAACTAATTTTCCAGTGCATTTTTTTTCACCCTCGAACGCCTCACAGCCTCCCGGTGCAGCCTTTGTAACATAAGGAGGAAACAGACCTGACAGCTCCTGTAGGTATTGGATTATTTGACAGACGTTTGATGAGGATTCCAGCAGAATCAGAGCAGGTCGGTCAGATGTTTGTCAGTTTACGATCTTTGGTAAACGTCTGTCAAAATGCTAAACTCTGCGTTAGCCGCTAACGCTAATCTCGTAGCCGCTAACTTTAGCTGCGTCTGCTGCTTCAATGCCTACACGTGTGTGTGTTACATGGTGTGGCGTGGGTTGTGGGTGTGGCGTGTGTTGGGGGTGTGGCGTGTGTTGGGGGTGAGGCGGGGAGGTGTGGAGCTTGTCTTGAGAAAAGGTTAATGTCGTTAAAAACAACGAGCTGTGTTCCGGTCTATTCCGGTCGCACAAAATGGAGCAGCTGAGGATGGCTTTAAAATCGATTCTTTTATTTTTTACATCGATTCACATTTTACGCATATTAAATAAATTTTTAATCGATTTTCGATGAATAGTTACATCCCTAATTTTGGATCTTGATTAGTTTGGGAATAAACTCGTTATTCAAATTCAAACTCCTTGTTTTTTGGGTTCACATAAAAATTCAAAAAAAGACTCAGATTTAGAGTCAAAGGCCACATTTGTCCGAGCGTAATATTTGTCGACGTGTGGAACGTTGGTCTGAATCTGGAAAACTCAAAGGATTCTTGTGTTTCTAGAGAAGTTTTCCCAAAGAGCTCTAAAGGTGCGTACAGGTGCGACCACACCTCCAGCTTCCATGTTAACCCTATGTAGACGCTTCTAAATATAAGCAAAGCCGTCCGCGCGTATGAAGTGTAGCAAATGTGAGCGGATGAGGATAAACGCGCGTCAAAGCCAGTGAGAACAGTGCGGTACACGAGCAGTGATGCCCCGCCCACTGTTTCATGCACTCAAGTAATCACAATCTACACGTGCGTTCATTTACGCCTTGTTAACCAATCAGGGACTGGGCTCAAATAGTGAGGTCACCTGTTACCTGCAGCATGGAGGACAAGTTGATCATGGCGGTTTGCGCTCGGCCTGAGTTGTATGACACGCCTCCTAATTATGACGCTTGCAAACTTCACGCACCGCAAACAGGCGTTTCTCACGAGTGTGAAGCGGCCATGTTTGGCGTCCAACCAGAGGCGGATGGGGCGTGGACGCACGTTTGGTCTGAACGCACCTTTAGAGATTGTGTCGGCGCGTCAGAGCCATGTCAGATCCAGAACCGTGTCCAGCGGAGTCTTTAAAGCCCTGCTGCGGAGCTCTCTGATATGGAGCTAATTAACCTCTTACCAAGTGGCTTTACCCAAATCTAAAAGCTTCTGGACAGGAGCTCACAGCCTCTAGGCCAGAGTAACGCCTCATTTGAAAGCTAAGACCAAAAAACTGATGTAAACAGATCTTTTTCTTCACGTTGTCGTCGTCACCATCTAATTTTTGCCACTTTTTGTTGCGTTTACATCCTTGTTTTCTTCTCGTCTCTATTCTGACGCTTTTCTCCAGAGTCTTTTAGATTTGGGTGAAGCTGAACTGGAGGAAATGTGCTCGGTTCAGGCGGGGGTTAAGAGGTTAATGAAGAGCTGAATTACAAAAAAGGGCTCATTTCAGATTTCTATAAAAGTATTGCATCTAATCCAAAAACAAGAGAAAACCTCATCCTAAACTGCATTTACGAAAACACTGAGATGAGATCATTTACAGGAAGCTTTGTACAGGAAACACCAAACATTCACTTCCTCCAGAATAAAACAGGAAACAGAATAAAAAAATTAAAAAACATTTTAAAATCCCCCCCTCCAAAACGTGAGACTGTTCCCTGAAAACAAACGGAGCAGGGCCGTGTTAAAGCGGTGTGGGGGCCGCTGAAAGCTCCTGGCCCCGGGGCCCCAGCGACGCCTGTCCACGGCCCTGTGACTGCAGAAAACTGAACTCTCTCCACCTTCGGAGCCACTTCAGAATAAAACAGGTCACAAGTTTATGATGTTTGAGGATTCGTGTTGGAATAAATAAAATAAACTCCGGACTATTGAGCCGCACCTGAATGCAGCTGTGCCGATAAGTTTACACACCCTGGGGGACTTTTGGGCCATTTCTCAAAGAATATGAACAAAACAACTTCTTTTCACTCATGGTCAGTGATGTCACCATAATAGAACAAAACGACCCTGTTCCCAGTGCTTGATTTGTAAATTAGTCGTTTCAGGAACACGTTTGGTTTGATGTGATGGATTCAGGGAACAGGCCAAAACATTTGCCGGAACACTCTCATTAAACACCATTATATCAGATGAAGGCTTTGCCGGATCCTCCTAAATATTTCCCGGATCCTTTACCCTGAAAAACTGATAATCGGGGAATCAAATTAAGCACTGGTGGATCTGTTTAGAGGCCGACCGATATGGGTTTTTTTCTAAGGCCGAGGCCGATATTATGGGATGTTAATTGGCCGATATTTTTGGCCAATTTTTCCAAATGTCTGGTCTATATTCCTGTAAAAACAAATACTTGGCCGCTCTAGCACTGGCTGATTTTATTTCATTACTTTAGGTGATTCAATCATAGTTTGTGTCCCAGCTTTGATTAGTTGTCGTTAGCATTAGCATAGTGTTACTAGCCACGGCATTTAGCGCGGCGATCAAAAATACAATAGTATTAACTCAGTGATTGAATTCTCCAGCTTCTGCCCTTCAGAATGACCTGCAGCAAGTCCATATGACGGAGGTTTAGAGAAACTTGTGTTTAACAAACTTGAAGCTGAACAGTTTCATTGCGATGTTTCTCCCGAGGCCCAGGGAGTTGTTTTAAAGCCCTGACTTTGCTCTTTCCAATGCAATGCGGGAAGTCTCGATCATTTCGGACCCGGAAATATTTTTTTCGGTACTAGATCGGCAGATAACAAATATTGTAAAATTCCCCAAATATCGGCCCGATATATCGGCCGGCCTGTAGATCTGATATCACCAGGTAAGAGCCCAGGGCCGAGCTCAAATGTGCAGTTCATGCAAAACAGACCAGGAAGTTACAGGAACTGGAGGCTTTTTGCCAAGAAGAAGGTTTCGCTCTAGCATCAGATCATCAACAGAACCTTCTCCATAAGGACCACAAAGACTCAGAGCTTCACTGAGGCTAAAGGAACAGTGTGAGGAACTGCACAGTGGTTCAATGATGAGGTCAGAGGTCAGACTGACATGGCACTAACGGGACCTTCCCTTTATTCTGCTGGAGTCACATCAGCGAAACACCTCTGGTCACCGGGGCGACGGTGGCACAGGTGGTAGAGCGGGTCGTCTTGTGATCGGAAGGTCGTGGGTTCGAATCCCAGTTCCCGCAAAATGCACACGGTCGTTGTGTCCTTGGGCAAGACACTTCACCCTCCTTGCCTCCAGTGTCTGCGTACACTGGTGTATGAATGAGTGTGAGTGGATCCTTCCTGTAAAGCGCTTTGGGCCTGATAAAGGTAGAAAAGCAGTTTATAACATACACCATTTACCTCCATATTTCACTGTAGGAATGGGGCACTTTCATCATAGGCCTTGTTTTGATGCTAAAGGTATTAGGAACTGGGGTGTGTAAACTTTTCAACAGGGTCATTTTGGTATTTATTTTGTTAGTGATCTGAAATGAAATCACTGACCATAAGTGAAAATAAGTTTTTGTGTTTTCATTCATGTTCTTTGAGAAATGGCCCAAAAAAAATCCACCAGGGTGTGTAAACTTATTGGCACAACTGTATAATCCGCAACAACAAACTATAAAGCTCACAGCCTATAGGCCATTTGAAAGCTAAGACCTACAAAACAGATCTAAACACATCTTTCCCTCGCGTTGTTGCCATGTTGTAGTCTCTTTAATTCCGTTCTTTTTCCATTTCATTTTTGCCACTTTTTACTTTGACAGGTTCAAAAACTTGCGGCTTATCGTCCGGAAACTACGGTACCTTTTGTAAGTCCAGCTGGGATGTATTTATTGACTCGTCTGACAAATGTAAATCCAAACAAACTTCACAATCTCCTGATTCTTTTATTGTGAAGTAGCACCTTTCAAAATAAGGTCCCGTCTGAGGTTCCCTTCGTTCACGCCGTCTTTTATCCGTCGAAACGAGCCGCGGCCGCTTCGACTTTATTTCTTTATTTTGTAAACGCCGTCCGAGAGTGAGGAGTGAGAGAGTGCGTCTCAGTGGAGCTACATACGGCGCCCCTGCAGGTCGATATGAAGGAGAACAGAGGAGCACGGCCTGGACACACGAGAAAAACACTTTTATATCATTCTGTGACTTTTACGTATTGCAGGAGGAAAAGGTGAACTCAAACTTAAGGCGAGACGCTGCAGGTGAAACAAGAGACGTCAACGTGAAAATCCTGCTGCTTGAAGTCATTTTGTTTTCAAAATCTAAATGTTCAGAGCCAGGTTTAAATGTGTGGCTTATTTTGTGACATATTAGTTCCAAAGATTTGCTCAGAGGGATTAGGATCTGGTTTAGTTTGGGAATAAACCAGTTATTATTGAAAAACTGGGCCTTGTTCTTGGTTTCAAAGCTCAATCAATCTGTCAGGAATTAGATCTGTAAAAATCCTTGTGTACAAACCTTCCAAATGTGTTTGAGTCTAGCCTGTAAAGTGTGGAGCCTGTAAAGTGTATATTTCTCCTAGGGCTGGGCGATAAATCGAATTAATGCTTTTAAAAACAGATGTGGTAAATGGTAAAATCGTAAAATCGCGCCCGCCGCTCCATGTCCCGTTCACGTGCACAATGCTGCCAGTTTAGCAGCGTGTCAGACGCTCCGTAGCGACTGTTTTCGGAAATGACGCCGGCGGAAACCCAGTGACTTTTTACCTACTGTATCTCTGCTGCTTCACAAAGGCCGCGTGTTGTGTTTTCGTTGTGTGCGAGTCAGTTTTCATGCCCTAAACAAAGTTGGCCCCGGTCTGATCCTCTCTGCCCTGCCATAGCTCCTCCCACTCAGATCGGAGACAAACATGGCGGAGCTGCTGCTGCATTTAACTCCACCCCTTTCCCCTTGAGTTTCCATGGAGACGGCTGTCAATCACAGCAGAGCTTAAGGGGATGAGAAAACTCAAACACTTATGAAAACTCTGTGACTTATTAAGAAGTTTTACTTTTGAGAGCAGACAAGAAATATTTAAAACGGAAATAAATAATAATTTAATTTTGAATGGGCCTAATTGTGGCCTATATAGACCCTTTAACTGCTGACATCATCAGTGACATCAGCTGGAGGCAGGAAGTGATCAAGAGAAATAAGATTAAACTAAAACTAGTGATTTTAAGTGTAAAACTACAACTGAAACATGTGGTCCTGTTGTGGCTTAAGGTGCAAGAGCAAGAGGAATGACATTTGAGACGATAAAATAAGGTTTATCTGATATTTCCAACAACAGTTAAACATTTGTTTATTGTTACTATGACAACAGCTACAATGGAAATAGATAGGAATCGAGCTTCCCGCCTCCAGCTAAGCCCAGAATGTTACACACAATTAAAGGGTCTATTATTAAACTAAATATAAATGAGCAGGACTCTGAGCAGTTTTCATCATAATGAAAGATCAGGAGAGACCTTTTAAGTTTATTTCCAATAAAATCGATAATCAATCGTAATTGAAAATAAAAGGGATTTTATTTTTGGCCATATCGCTCAGCCCTAATTCCTCCCGTCTTTAGCCGCTGCTGTCTCCCACAAAGGAAATGACCATATTTGGATTACAGCGTCATCTCGGTCACAGCCACGACACATGGATGTGAATGAATGAGCGTGGGAAAGACCAGGGAGCCACACACACATGTTGGAGTCACTTCCTGGATAAATCTCAGAGAATAAACATGGTAAAGACAGAGTTTGGGCTGTTTGCTCTTACTCTGAGTTAAAACTAAGACGTTAAGGAGAAAACTAGTCACTAATCTCAACATGTTTAAGCTGCAGCGTCTCGACTAAAAGCCTCAGGTCTGTTTCATTTCCTTTTAGACCCAGTTTTTGCTGAAATGTCTTAAGAACTCTTTCTCTAATTTCTCCTTTAGTGCCTGAAACACAGAGTGAAAAGTGTGATCCAGGCCGTGAGGGTGTGTAAACAGAGGAGGCGGAGTCTAATGAGGTCACGAGGTACAGTACGATCAATGATCTTTGTGCGTCTGAAGTCACGGAGCGGAGACCGGGACAGAACCGTGAGCTTAGTCCATCTGAGCTGAGGGAGGAGACGCTGAACTCTGGGACAGTCTTTGTTTCAGGTGGATACAGAGTCGTTACAGAGATATGAACCGTAAACCCTGTTACTGTAGTTCCCACAAAAGGATTCTCTATTTAAAACTATGGGCTTCGATTGTCAGCTTCTCGTTACTTTTAAAAATACTCCATTTCAAACAAGTGACCAAATCCGATTCTGTCCCAGTCTCCGCCTTTTCCACTGAATCACGAGGTTTTCCTTTGGAACTGAAGCCACTGAGACGCACCGACATTAACATTAACAACATATTTAACGTGAGGTAACGCGGTGTGAGCGAAACACGGCCATGAGGTCCGACAGCGAGAAACGCACGAAACGGGCGAAGAGCAGCGGAAATATGCAGAAGAATAAAACATCAGAAATAAAAGCACATTAAAAACATGATAAAACTCAAAGAAATATGTAAAAAACAAGTTAAAAAAGACTCGAAGCTTCATTTGTCTCCACTTTCACGAGTCCAATAAGCAGAGTTAGTTTGAGATTTTCAAGTTTTAAAATCGTTAAAAAGGTTTATTTCTGAGGCGGAAAGTGGAGTTTGAGATGTTTGAATGAAGGACTTTAAATGAAGATGTCAATTACTGATATAAATATGAGAAAAAAATGTATTGCATTTTTTCTGTCATGTTATGTTTTCATAAATTGCATTTTGTGCATGAAAATGGCCAAAATTGCCTATATTTTGTAGCCTGGCTAACGCCAGACTGCTGTGTGCGCTCGAATCTTTTCGAACTTCACAACAGCCTGGGGACCATGGCCGACATTTTTCCATGGATTTGGGACCAATCACAGAACGAGGAGGGACGGTAAGACGATGACGCGCTATTTGACATACGGAAGCTTGTAGTTTGTTTAGGGATAAAAAAAATAAAAAAATATTTACGGATCCAACATGACAGCAGCAGACGCGATGCCATCTTTCGATCAAGCTTTAGAGCGTGTTCTAAATAGTTTAGCTCAAAAGTTTACAGCAGGTACGTCATACGTCATCTGATACCATGATACGATTGGCTATGGCTACGTGCAGACGCATGAGAGACATTCAGCACAATAAACGGCTATGAACAATCGTAAACCACACCTCTCCTACGAGAAAATGAATTGGTGGTCCCCAGACTAAATATCACTTGTGATTTTAGTCTGGCGTTAGCCAGGCTATATATTTTGGGCAATGAACTAAAATAATGGATTGAGCCGGTTTCATTTTATTGACATAACTCAGATTTCTTCAGAGGGATTTTGGATATGTTGTTTAGTTTTCAATAAACTAATCAAGTGAAAAAAACTGTAAAAACTCAAATTCCACCTGTTTTTTTGGGTTCAAAGCTGAATAAATCAGGCTACGAATTAGATATTAAAGGGGGGTATTATGTAAAATTGACTTTTTCAAGCTTTATATCATGTTATCATGTCATTCCCTCATTAAACACATGCCTGGAGTGTTGCCTTGGCTCATTCACATATTTTTGAGTAATCAGTAAAAACTTAGACGGCAGCCATTTTAGGTGTAGCTATGCCTCAGTCCTCCTAGGAACGCCCCCACCTCCTGGAGACGCCTCTGGACCTTTCGTCACCAGCCAAGCCACCAACCACTGCTCCTCAGCTCAGCAGAGCCCCCTCCCCGCACAGTAGTGTTGTTTAGATGCCACAGCAGTGTGCTGAAGGGGGCGTGTCGGAAAGCTTCTTAAAGAGACAGAGGCCTATTTCAAGACGTTCAGTACAGCCATTTTGAGAGAGCAATTTTATTCAAGGCAGTTATTTTAATTTACTGCATATACAGACCAACAGAAGGTTACGTCATCATTGTAGTATGCTATAGACTGGTGCTATGTGATTGAAAAAAGCATAATACCCCCCCTTTAAAAATATACTACAATACTTTAGGGATCAAGAGGAAGTGCCTTTCCCCCCCTAAAAGGCCAGACTTGCGGCCAAGGAAGTATCATTTATAGACTAGATGCAAACTGTACGATCTGAATGTGTCGGCCATCTTGTTTTTAGACACAATGCTAAGCTAGTTGGCAGCTTTCTTCTCCATTGATTTATCAAACGTAGATGAATCAACATCACACACAACAGGCAGGAGCTCCGGTCGCTGCGCTAATTTGCAAACTGGTCCCACTCCTTCACCTGCACTTCCCTCATTAAGGAGATTTACTGTGGAGGGAGGAAGCAGCTCAAAGCAAACTCTCTCTGTTTCATGAAGCTGGGAGGATTGTTTTTGCTACTGGCTCATGCTTTGGTCCGACATAAACAGCGCCGTGTGATGATGTCATCAGGCCGCGCGCTTGGTTTGCTTGAGGAGGTGTGAGGACTGAGTTTATAGAGGCTTAGTTTAGAAACACGAGCAGATTTCATTTAAATTGGGCTTTTTAATTGTACAAAGATGATGTTTAGATTCATAAATAAATAAATGATTTTTTTAAAGGCAATAAATAATCGTGATTATAATTTTGTCTATAATCGAGCAGCCCTACGCTCAGCTTCAGCGACGATCAACTCTGTGAACCTCGGGTTTTGTTTCATCCTGTGACGTTTTCGCGGAGGATTCGGCCGAGTTTTGCTTCGAGAAACAGAAAAGAACAAAACTAAAGCTCGGACTGAACGGCATGAAGTCGTTTCTCCTTCGAGTAAAAAAAAACTAAAACATTTTCAATCTCACAAATTCAAGCTCAGCGTCGGCTCCTCCCGAATCTCTGTCCCATCGGTTTAGAGACGACGTGACGGAGGAGGAGCGCGGGAAAAGTCTGCAGTTATTTTTCAAAGTAAAAGCGGTCCATTCAGAGTAAAAGCAGTTCTTCCAGAGTAAAAGCGGTCCTTTCAGAGTAAAAGCGGTCCTTTCAGAGTAAAAGCGTGCGGCCGTGTAGCGGAGGTATCTGTGTTTGAGGTCTGACAGGAAGTTACACCCTTCAAAATAAAGTTAAAAAACAACACTGTACAGGAAATGATAAAAAACAAAAGGCTAAAAACCGTTCACATTCTCAGTCTCTTCAAAGTAAGAGCATGACACGGAAACGTCCTGGAAAAAAAGGCCACTTTGAAGAAGAAAAATAAAAGTGAAATATTTACAGCAGGGAGTCGTCCGTCCGGAGCTACTCCAAATGTTTTTGGAGGAAAGTCTGAGAAACGGAACTCTCGACAAAGACAGAAGACGTTTGTTTATTAAAGTGTGGCACAGCGGGTTAAGTGCCCGCCCTGTTTTGGCAACGACACGACGAACCACAGATCTGTAACGAGAGACGGGGCGTTGCCGTGGTAACCAGCTGAAGGCTGTGTCAAAAATCGATAAGAAATGATCTGATTATTTTACAGCTAAAATTACACATACACAGTGATGGGCTCGTATCGCTCTTCCTGAAGCAGAGTGCGTCTGTTTCAGTAACAGCTGGTCACGTGACTAAAGTGTCATTGTCTCAAAAAGTGCTTCAGTCTGTGAGTCGTCAGTTTTAGCTAAACCACGGATGTTTTCTGCTCCATACAGTGATGAAAATCATTACATGAGTGATGCATAAATGTGCTGTATTTCCAGTGGCGCAGCGAGGGGACCAAGGGGCCCAAGCAAGAATGCTGGTAGGGGCCCTCTGGTGGCCGCTCGGTGTACTGCGCACTGGGAGAGCGGACGTCATGTGGGCTGAAGCTGGTCACCTGACAACTCCCATAATGCAGTTCTCTGCATAAGTTTCCCTCAGAACAGAAGGCTGAGGTTCTTTAGGTCATGCTGAGTGTCACAGTAAACTGGTTTCACTGTTAGAAATACTGTATAATGTACAGGAGCCGTGAGTAAAAAGTCTGTCCACTGCTCATTATTAGTGAACATTAGGGAACGTGACTCACTAAAGCTCCAGTGAGCTTTGCTGTAACTGTAACACTAAGGTCATTATGACAGTGAATATCAAGCGTTTGCTTCTAGTTTATGAATAATGACATAGTTCATGGGGGGCCTGACTGTTGGGGGAAATGGCAAGCTACGCCTCTGCATTTCCCCGTTTCCCATTTAACCACGTTCATGTGGTCAAAGTGTCCTTTGTTGTTACTTTTCCTTATGTTCCTTTGTTTATGATTTGCTACCCTGTAAATGTTAAATGTTATTGTTTTTATTTTTGGGGTGGGCACTTATAAGCCTTTGGCTTCGGCCCACTCCCTTTGAGCAGGTCAACTGCTCAAACAAATAAACTAAAACTAAAACGTAAGGAGCGCCATCTACAGGAAACACTGGCTGAATTAACTGACAATGAAATATGGGAAACACAATTTTTCACTCTTTTTATCCCTTTTATGGCAGAATATAAACATATTTATCACATAAAGAATTCAAGACTAAATCAGGTCCATATGAATGTTTCAGCTAGCGTTAGCATCACTGGGCGAGGAACGTGCTTCTCGATGGTCCTCATGGCGGGGAGCTGACATTGCTGTAATACCACCCCCGGTGGCCAGGGGCGACTCCAAGAGACACATGGGAGCATTGATTCTAGTGAGACTTCGTCCCAAGAACGGCTTAAAAGCCTGGCTCCAAAGAGTTTTTCTTTTTCTAAAAAATGCTATGACCCATGTGACCACGCTGGGGCAGGTGACATATTTTTAACCACGCTGGTTTTTGTTTATCAGCCCGAAATACTGGAAGCCTTTTCAGTGCATTGACTGGCCCCTAGAGCCTGTCAATCAAGCTCTGGCGCTCTGTGGAGGCTCCGCCCACCCCGCGAGCGCAGGGCTTCCCGCCTTTTTGCCCTTTTAAGGAACAGGCTTCGTAGGAGGAGTCTGTGCGGCCATTATGGTGCACACAGGACTCAGGACCTTTACTATGAATGGGGCTGAATAGGTATTAATCCATCTCTAATTATTACATCTATGGTTAGCATGTAGCATTCTCAGTTATTCATGTAAATATGGGCTGTTGAACCACTTTGCTCCTCTCCATGTCTTTGTATCTTTACGGAGTAGAAACTATATTCATAATTCAGCATTTGTTAAAGTAGTTTTGGAGTAATTATAGAAAGTTTCGACGTTTCTTTTTGTTTTGGGCGATTCTAGAGATGCCGTCTGTATCTAGGCTGCAAATACTAAAACCACCACGTCTGTTTAAAACTTCTCTCGTAGCTTAACTGTGTCGGAGCTTCAGTCGTGTTTATGAGACGTCGCAATAATAACGTTTGTCCACAAGAGGTCAGTGTTCAGACAGAATGAAGCAGCTCTGAGACTTCGAACCTCACCACACTTCTTTTGCAGCAAAGCCTCGAAGTGTTACAAGGCTTCCCTCGCCCATCACTACAAATAAAGCGATATCTGGCAACGACTGGCCAATACGGGTGAGCCGGGCGTTTCCTCGCGTCACAGATCTGTGGCACAGACTCTTAGCAGGTTATGGCTCGCTCTGTTTCGGTTCGTCTTGTCGAGAGTCGTTTCGTAAAAGCCGCGTCGAGCTCCGGTAGATTTTAGACTGAAAATCCTCCTCCAGTCTCGTTCAGTTTCCTGTTTCAAAGAGTTTTCCACAACAACAACAACAGAAAAAAAGGACTCGACACCATTAAAGTCTGTAATTTTTGCAGAAAATCCATCGATCGTTGAGATTTACAACAACAACAAAAAACACATCTTTTTAAATCGTTTTGAAATTTCCTTTAAAAAGACAAAGCTCCTAAATCCACAAAAACAGCTGATCCGCCGTCGCCTTTTCTCCCGTGATTCCCGGGAAAGGCTTTTATTTTGAAAGTGTGGATAAAGGCTCAGATGACGCTTCCTTTGTTCCTCGTCTCCTGAGCATCTTCTGACGTGAAGCTGAAAGTTTCGTAAAAAGACGAGACGGAAATGTCTGAAAAAAGCCGGAAAAGTTTCTCCCAAAACTGAAAAAAAATCGTCCGTTGTCATCGAGTTTTTGTAGATTCATTTTCAGCTCATTGGCTAAAAGTAAAGTTGGGTCAGTGAATGTTTTTTATTTTATGGATTTTTCTGTACAATTCAAATTAAGGCTTTGATTTTGGAAGAACATTTACAGCGACTTTGATTTTGTCACTTTTTCTCACAATAAAAGCGTCGTTAAAGTGTCGTTATCGAAAAAGGTTCGACTCATGAACAAGATTTCACGTTTGCAGCTTTGGTCGAAGACGTTTGTGTCCAGATTCAGAGCGTTTGGACAGAGACACGTGGGAAAAACGTGTCTGAATCGATAATCATTTGTTGCAAACATCTCGCACAAAAAACACGCGCCGAAGATCAAAGTTTTTTTTTTTCTTTTTCGACTCATTTTGACACAAGTCGAGGATTCAAGCGTCTCAACGATTTCCACAAATTCAGTCAAAAACTCTCAGTCTAATCTTCGATGCACCGATCCGATACTGGCATCCAATATCGGACACGATACCAGTTTGGCTCTCGCTGCCTTAACCTCTAAACCCCCACCTGAAGAAAAAAAAAACGAACTATGAAAAAGTAAACAAAAGAGGGACAAAAACATGACGATAAAGTGACATTTATGTGACTTTTTTTGTCGTGTTTTCGTCTCTTTTATGTGACTTTTATTTTGTCATTGTTGCTTTCCCGGCACGTTTTGACGCTTTGTGGTTGGGTTTAAAACTTGTTTTTGTTGCTATTTTGATGCTTTTTTACAGAAGCTTTTAGATTTGTGTAAAGCCAAACTGGAGAAAATGTGCTCGGTTCAGGCAACTTTAACCGACTTACCCTAAGTGAATATGGGCGTGTTGTACCTCATGTTGAACGGGAGGACCTGGAGAATCCAATAGTTTTAACCTCAACTAATGGATTTACTGGTGCGAAAAATGCCACGGCTAGCGGGAGCATGCTAAAGCTAGCAGGAGCATGCTAAAGCTAGCAGGCGCATGCTAAAGCTAGCAGGAGCATGCTTAACTGGTGGTCATACCGCCTTTGCTATGCCCAATCCCGTCAGATCTTGGAAGCTAAGCAGGGAAGGGCCTGGTTAGTACTTGGATGGGAGACCGTTTGGTAACACCAGGAAGCCTAGCGAATGTAGTGAGTGAGTGAGTGGTAGGTGGTGGTCGGAGGGGCCGATGGCGCAGACTGGTTGCCTCGCTTCCGTCAGTCTACCCCAGGGCAGCTGTGGCTACAACAGTAGCTTACCACCACCGAGTATGGAGTGAATGAATAATGACGACAGTGTAGCGCTTTGAGAAACTTGGTAATACAGGCTTGTAAAGCGCAATACAAGTGTAAGGCATTATTATTATTATTATTAACTCAACTGACAATGTTCAAATCCAGGCTGAAAACAGCTCTTTTTACCCGTGCATATGAAAACTGAAAGTATTTTATCTGCACTCTTGCCTTTTACTGTCATTGATTAACTTTATGTTGATGTTTTATTGATTGATTTGATCTGTTTTCTTGTAATTTTATGCAGCTGTGAAGCACTTTGAATTGCCTTGTGTATGAATTGTGCTCTACAAATAAACTTGCCTTGCCTTAAGCTAGCAGGAGCGTGCTAAAGCTAGCGGCAACTAATCAAAGCTAGGTCAGAAATACCTAAAGTTAAGTAAGAAAAAAAAGTTAAAATAAAATTGGCTGTTCGGCTTAACACCCGCCTTCATCAAGTGTGGTTTGCCCAGTTCAGCTTTACCCAAATCTAAAAGGAAACAGCCTACAGGCCAAGCTAAGACTCTAAAACCCAGACTAAAATGATATTTTTCCTCATGTTGTCACGTTTTCATCACTTTTCCGTTTCTCTTTTGTGGCTTTTCGTCACATTTTTGTCGATCTTTTAACTTTTTTCCAGGAGATTTGGGTAAAGCCGAACTGGAGGAAATGTGCTCGGTTCAGGTGGGGGTAAAGAGGTTGAAGGATAACTGATCTAACATTTGTACAAGTTGCAATGATCAGATCACTTTATATTAAAGTCAAGCAGCCCAAAGATAGTGTTGAAAGTCCAGTGATCCTTGTTAAATGTTTTTCATCAGTTTATTAATAGATATAATTGATCTGCAACATCATGAAGAAAAGATCAGACTTTAATGATCTCACACTGGAGATAAGAGGAACATTTACTTTTCCCCTCAGAGCCACTTATAAGAAAGTCTCTTGGTATCGGTTAATATCGGATATCGTCCGATACTCAAACCCCGAGTATCGGAAGCAAAAAAGCTGGATCGGTGCATCTGGAAAAAATGTTCTCGCCGCCGCGTCGACATTCGTAACATTTTAAATTCCCGTCGTGTAAAAGATTTGGAAGAACTGTCCCTTTAAAACCACATTTAGACGTTTTATTTTACAAACTTTTTACAATCGTTTTCCCTCAGAAGGTGCTTCAAAATTATGGCTTTAGTTTCGTTTTGTGCGGAATCCCTTTTCCCTTTCGCTAGGTCCCATTTTCAAAGACAAGAATTCGTTTTTGGGCGAATTTTTTCCGTAAACGTCTTTCTTGCTTTTTGATTCAAAAAAGGGAGATTTGTTTATGTTTCAGGCTAATATTAAAGGGCCTTTGTAGCCTTTAGTTCAGTTCACCCTGGGTTTGACCTGCAGGCACGATATTCTTTATGGATTTCATCCCAGTGTTTGCCCTGCAGGGTCCTTTAAGTCGTTTTCTTGCTCTTTTAGTCGCAGTATTCCCGTGTATTCACCCTTTTTTTAGTCTTGGGCTTTGTTCATCCCCTTGGAGTGACTTCCCCCTGGGTTTTCCCTTCAGGCCGGCGTCGTGTCCTCTTCTCACCCTTTTATGCGCCGTTTCACCCTGTGGTTTTGTCTGCAGGGCTGCGCGGTTTGAAGTCTTTGCCCGTTATTTCCCCTTCGGGCCGGTTATTCTCCCTTAGGCCTCGATTTAGCCCTTTTTCCACGGCCGGGTTTGTATTTTGTCCGCAGCGCTGAGGGCGACCGCCTCGAAGCGTCGCGAAAGTGAGAAAGTCAAATTTGGATAATCGACAAATCGGGCAAAATAATGCTGTAAAACGGAGTAAAGACTGAAATTTCATCAGAACTTGCTTTGGATCACACTTTTTTTAAATATTTCTTAGTAATCTATGCTTTCCAGTTACATTTAAGGCCTTTCGTTTTGGCTCAATTCCTTTAAAACTTGCTGGCGGATCATTTGCCGTTCTCCATGTGGGCGGTCACCCCCGCAGGGCTGCGTCTTTGTCCCATCATTATTTCTTTTTGTCCCATCATTATTTCTTTTTTAATTTTCTGAGTTTTAACCCATTCCTTCGGCCAGTGTTTACTTTCAGGCCATTTTGTTCCTTTTTAATGACGATTTTCCCATTTATTGCCTTCAGGTGAATTTGTGCATTATTTTTGCCCAGTTTTTCGTCTTCAGGCACTTCTCCCCGTCGTATTTTGATATTTGTGCCTGTTTCTTTACTTCCAGGCTTGTTTCTGTGATATTTGTCCCTGTTTCTTTACTTCCAGGCTTGTTTCTGTGATATTGTCCCTGTTCTTTACTTCCAGGCTTGTTTCTGTGATATTTGTCCCTGTGTCTTTACTTCCAGGCTTGTTTCTGTGATGTTTGTGCCTGTGTCTTTACTTCCAGGCTTGTTTCTGTGATATTTGTGCCCGTTTTCTTGCCTGCAGGCCCGTTTCTTGGGCTCCAGGCTGTGGTTTGTCCCGGTCTTCAGGCCTGCTTCTCGGCGTGGCTGGTCTGCACGTGGCTCTGCAGGCGTGTGCTGGAGGAGAAGCGTTTGCCACACTCGTCGCAGCGCAGCGAGGCGGCCGGGCTCTCGCTGGGCGGGGAGGCGAGTCGGTGAGGTGCGTCTGGCGGTGGCCTTCAGCAGAGACACGCGGCTGAAGCGGCGCCCGCAGTCCTCGCACTCCGACCACACGCGGCGCCGCTTCCTCTGCAAAAGCAAAAACGACAGTCAACCAGGGAAAGACGGATAATAATAATAATCCACTATAGGCCCATTGGTAAAGGATGTGTAGGATCTAGGGCTGGAAGCTCATGATACGACACATGGCCCACACTCGCAATAGAATCAAGAGAACCGTAACTCCACAAGTTACGGTTCTGGTCCAGCCGCACGGACACAGGACACGTCTAATTCATTAGATCGACTCTTTACACAGAACTATTAACAGATTAAACAAATATGGAATCGCTCAACTGAAAGGAAATGATTGGACTTCTGAGATGCGCCTCGCCTCTAATGGCTGGTGGTAAAATCGCGAGCTGCTCTCGTCTCCACTCTGCGATGGTTAAAAGAGAATGGTTCATCGTAGAGAATGTCAGGCTACAGAGCAGAGTGTTTAGCGGAGGTGAGAGCTGCTAGCGACATGTTGCTTTGACTCATGCGGTGTTGACGAGACACTGACAGAGATCCTCTCTGCAGAAAGAGGAGGCTCACTCTGAAGCTGGGTGTAAACTGCACGATTTTAGCCCGTCTGCGATGAACGTAGGGAAATCTTAGGTCGTAGCTCAAATCACAACGAGACAGAGACAATAGAACCGTCGTACAACCAAAGACGAGCTGTGACCGTCATCAGGCAGAGTCTGCGACTCGTGTTCCAAAATATCAGAGTGAGCCTCCTCTCGCTGCAACAATGATCTCTGTCAACACATGAGTGCAGGGCACAGAGCCACAGCTACAGAGGCCGGGCATGAGCGAGTCTGACTCCACATGTTACAGGACTTTCCCTGCACTTGTCCACGAACATAAACCTCACTAACATGCAGCACTCGCCTCAGCTAAACACACACGCCTGAAACTCCGGCAAAACTTTGGTCGTAGCTACGATTGTGTCTTTGAAGCATCGCACGGTGGAGACGACAACAGCTCACAATTTTATAATCTCCACGTCTGCAATGTGACATCTACAAATATTAAGCCCAACGCACTGAAACACCTGGACGCCAGGCAAAAGAGCCGCCTCCTTTATTTTCTATGAGAGAACAAACACCGAGGCTGCAGCGACGCTGGACTCCGCATCTGGATTCAGATCTGAGGAAAACACAGGCTTTTAACCTCCTGCAGAGGCACAGAGGCGGGTGTGGTCAGTGACAGACAGGGGCGCCGTGAACTTGGTTTGTCTGGACGAGAGAAGGAGACAGAGAAACCATCGTCAGGGCTCAGGCATCAGGAGAAGTTAAACTCGTGTCTGTCGCCAACTCGCTATTAACCTACAAACAGAGCCAGGTTTGCTCTCTCTCTGCAACACGCACATACGTGTGTTTTATTCATGATAAATGTATAAATCACGTGTGTAAAGCCCCGCACGGTTTGAGAAAAGCCTCTGAAGCGCCGTGACGCGGCGCGCTGTGTTCTGGTGTGCGTTGAGACAAAATATAATTAAAAAATAAAAAAATGGCAGAGTGAACACGAGGCATGAGACAAGTCCTACAAAATATCAGACTCTCTGACGTCGCAGCTCGTGTTTGGACGTACGACGGTTCTGTTTTAAATCTTTGTCTCTGTACGACCTAAGACTTTCCCCATGAGGGCGCAGTGTTCACCCTAAAGCCCTAAAGCCTAAAGCCCGAGGTGAAGTCATGAGAGGTTCATGGATCGATGACAGCATTAACCCTGTTTGGTCTGTTGGTTAAATACAACAGACCGAATGCTAACGTTAGCTCTGATGTACGGCTTCATTTGTGCATCTTTCCAATGATTAAAATTAGGGTTGGGCGATGTCCCTTTAATTGGCAGTTGACGATGTTTACAGTGAACCATCATGATGGACGACGATATCGTTCAACTCACATCATAAGCATTTTTAAAGACATTTACATATAGCCTATATACAGTATAGGCTGAATTTTATTTATGCGAGGAAAAATGTGAGATTGCAGGATGAATGTATCTAAACTAAACATGATCTGAACAGAGTCATCATCGTCCATCGCGATGGACGAGCAACATCACGATGGATGACATCGTCCATCGGCACAACCCTCATTAAAATATGATGATCCTTTCATTACTTTGCGTCTGTCGTCCTCCTCCTCTTCCTCCTCCTCCTCGTCCTCCTCATCTCTGGTTGCCGTGGGCAACGTCAGGCTGCGGTCCGTCTCTGTGGCGCCCGCCGCCATCGCCGCTGCCTCTGTTGCCATGGAGATGGCGATGGCCTCCATCTCGCCGTCGTCGACGTCCTCCTCCTCGAGCAGCTGCGACGGCAGCGTGAGCAGGCGGTGCAGCATCGAGGCGGACGAGCGGCGAGCTGCGGAGCGGAGCTTACTACAGATGCCCTCCACATTACAGCTGAGAGCGTTACTACAGATGCCCTTCCACATTACAGCTGAGGATGTTACTACAGATGCCCTTCCACACTACAGCTGAGGAGCGTTACTACAGATGCCCTTCCACATTACAGCTGAGGAGTGTTACTACAGATGCCCTCCACACTACAGCTGAGGAGCGTTACTACAGATGCCCTTCCACATTACAGCTGAGGAGCGTTACTACAGATGCCCTTCCACACTACAGCTGAGGAGCGTTACTACAGATGCCCTTCCACATTACAGCTGAGAGCGTTACTACAGATGCCCTTCCACACTACAGCTGAGGAGCGTTACTACAGATGCCCTTCCACTTACAGCTGAGGAGGTACTACAGATGCCCTTCCACACTACAGCTGAGGAGCGTTACTACAGATGCCCTTCCACATTACAGCTGAGGAGCGTTACTACAGATGCCCTTCCACACTACAGCTGAGGAGCGTTACTACAGATGCCCTTCCACATTACAGCTGAGGAGTGTATACAGATGCCTTCCACATACAGCTGAGGACGTTACTACAGATCCCTTCACATTACAGCTGAGGAGGTTACTACAGATGCCCTTCCACATTACAGCTGAGGAGCGTTACTACAGATGCCCTTCCACATTACAGCTGAGGAGCGTTACTACAGATGCCCTTCCACATTACAGCTGAGGAGCGTTACTTACAGATGCCCTTCCACATACAGCTGAGGAGGTTACTACAGATGCCCTTCCACATACAGCTGAGGAGCGTTACTACAGATGCCCTTCCACATTACAGCTGAGGAGTGGTTACTACAGATGCCCTTCCACACTACAGCTGAGGAGCGTTACTACAGATGCCCTTCCACATTACAGCTGAGGAGCGTTACTACAGATGCCCTTCCACATTACAGCTGAGGAGTGTTACTACAGATGCCCTTCCACACTACAGCTGAGGAGCGTTACACTACACTAGAGCTTACTACAGATGCCCTTCCACATTACAGCTGAGGAGTGTTACTACAGATGCCCTTCCACATACAGCTGAGGAGGTTATACAGATGCCCTCACATTACAGCTGAGGAGCGTTACTACAGATGCCCTTCCACATACAGCTGAGGAGCGTTACTACAGAGCCCTTCCACATACAGCTGGGCTTTACAGGCCCCCCAGTGGGAGTTACTACAGATGCCCTTCCACATTACAGCTGAGGAGGTTACTACAGATGCCCTTCCACACTACAGCTGAGGAGCGTTACTACAGATGCCCTTCCACATACAGCTGAGGAGCGTTACTACAGATGCCCTTCCACACTACAGCTGAGGACGTTACTACAGATGCCCTTCCACATTACAGCTGAGGAGCGTTACTACAGATGCCCTTCCACATTACAGCTGAGGAGTGTTACTACAGATGCCCTTCCACACTACAGCTGAGGAGCGTTACTACAGATGCCCTTCCACACTACAGCTGAGGAGTGTTACTACAGATGCCCTTCCACATTACAGCTGAGGAGTGTACTACAGATGCCCTTCCACATTACAGCTGAGGAGCGTTACTACAGATGCCTTCCACATTACAGCTGAGGAGCGTTATACAGATGCCCTTCCACATTACAGCTGAGGAGCGTTACTACAGATGCCCTTCCACATACAGCTGAGGAGCGTTACTACAGATGCCCTTCCACATTACAGCTGAGGGAGCGTTACTACAGATGCCCTTCCACACTACAGCTGAGGAGTGTTACTACAGATGCCCTTCCACATTACAGCTGAGAGCGTTACTACAGATGCCCTTCCACATTACAGCTGAGGAGTGTTACTACAGATGCCCTTCCACACTACAGCTGAGAGGTACTACAGATGCCCTTCCACATTACAGTGAGGAGCGTTACTACAGATGCCCTTCCACATTACAGCTGAGGAGCGTTACTACAGATGCCCTTCCACATTACAGCTGAGGAGTGTTACTACAGATGCCCTTCCACATTACAGCTGAGGAGTGTTACTACAGATGCCCTCCACATACAGCTGAGGAGCGTTACTACAGAGCCACACTACAGCTGAGGAGTGTACTACAGATGCCCTCCACATACAGCTGAGGAGTGTTACTACAGATGCCTTCCACATACAGCTGAGGAGTGTTAGTACAGATGCCCTTCCACATTACAGCTGAGGAGTGTTACTACAGATGCCCTTCCACACTACAGCTGAGGAGTGTTATACAGATGCCCTTCCACATTACAGCTGAGGAGTGTTACTACAGATGCCCTTCCACACTACAGCTGAGGAGCGTTACTACAGATGCCCTTCCACATTACAGCTGAGGAGCGTTAGTACAGATGCCCTTCCACATTACAGCTGAGGAGTTTACTACAGATGCCCTTCCACACTACAGCTGAGGAGTGTTACTACAGATGCCCTTCCACATTACAGCTGAGGAGCGTTATACAGATGCCCTTCCACATTACAGCTGAGGAGTGTTACTACAGATGCCCTTCCACACTACAGCTGAGGAGTGTTAGTACAGATGCCCTTCCACATTACAGCTGAGGAGTGTTACTACAGATGCCCTTCCACACTACAGCTGAGGGCGTTACTACAGATGCCCTTCCACATTACAGCTGAGGAGCGTTAGTACAGATGCCCTTCCACATTACAGCTGAGGAGTGTTACTACAGATGCCCTTCCACACTACAGCTGAGGGAGTGTTACTACTAGCAGATGCCCTTCCACACTACAGCTGAGGAGTGTTACTACAGATGCCCTTCCACACTACAGCTGAGGAGGTTACTACAGATGCCCTTCACATACAGCTGGGAGTGTTACTACAGATGCCCTTCCACACTACAGCTGAGGAGTGTTATACAGATGCCCTTCCACATTACAGCTGAGGAGTGTACTACAGATGCCCTTCCACACTACAGCTGAGGAGTGTTACTACAGATGCCCTTCCACACTACAGCTGAGGAGCGTTACTACAGATGCCCTTCCATTACCTGAGGAGGTACTACAGATGCCCTTCCACACTACAGCTGAGGAGCGTTACTACAGATGCCCTTCCACATACAGCTGAGGAGTGTTACTACAGATGCCCTTCCACACTACAGCTGAGGAGCGTTACTACAGATGCCCTTCCACATTACAGCTGAGGAGTGTTACTACAGATGCCCTTCCACATACAGCTGAGGAGCGTTACTACAGATGCCCTTCCACACTACAGCTGAGGAGTGTTAGTACAGATGCCCTTCCACACTACAGCTGAGGAGCGTTACTACAGATGCCCTTCCACATACAGCTGAGGAGGTTAGTACAGATGCCCTTCCACATTACAGCTGAGGAGTGTTACTATAGATGCCCTTCCACATACAGCTGAGGAGTGTTACTACAGATGCCCTTCCACACTACAGCTGAGGAGCGTTACACAGATGCCCTTCCACATACAGCTGAGGAGTGTTACTACAGATCCCTTCCACATAATAAACAGATGCCCTTCCACATACAGCTGAGGAGTGTTATCAGATGCCCTTCCACTACAGCTGAAGTTACACAGTGCCCTTCCACATACAGCTGAGGAGTGTACTACAGATGCCCTCCACATTACAGCGAGAGTTACTAAGATGCCCTTCCACATACAGCTGAGGAGGACTCAGTGCCTTCCACATACAGCTGAGGAGCGTTACTACAGATGCCCTTCCACATTACAGCTGAGGAGTGTTAGTACAGATGCCCTTCCACACTACAGCTGAGGAGCTTACTACAGATGCCCTTCCACATTACAGCTGAGGAGTGTTACTACAGTGCCCTTCCCACTACAGCTGAGGAGCGTTACTACAGATGCCCTTCCACACTACAGCTGAGGAGTGTAGTACAGATGCCCTTCCACACTACAGCTGAGGAGCGTTACTACAGATGCCCTTCCACATTACAGCTGAGGGTTATACAGATGCCCTTCCACATACAGCTGAGGAGTGTAGTACAGATGCCCTTCCACACTACGCTGAGGAGTTACTACAGATGCCCTTCCACACTCACTGAGGTGTTACTACAGATGCCCTTCCACACTACAGCTGAGGAGTGTTACTACAGATGCCCTTCCACATTACAGCTGAGGAGCGTTACTACGATGCCCTTCCACACTACAGCTGAGGAGTGTTAGTACAGATGCCCTTCCACATTACAGCTGAGGAGCTAGTACAGATGCCTTCCACATTACAGCTGAGGAGCGTTACTACAGATGCCCTTCCACTACAGCTGAGGAGTGTTAGTACAGATGCCCTCCACTTACAGCTGAGGAGCGTTAGTACAGATGTTTTAAGTAACTACAGGCCAATATCAAATTTGTGTGAATGTCAGAGGTTCTTGAATCTCTTGTTTGTGATCAACTCTAATGAACTTCTCTCTAAATTGCAATCCGGCTTCAGGAAGAAGCACAGCACCATCACAGCTGCTACAAAAGTGATAAATGACATACTTGTTGCTCTGATAAAAAGCCATATTGTGCTTCCCTTGTTATTGATCTGTCAAAGGCTTTAGACCAGGAGTCTCAGACACGCGGCCCGGGGGCCAAATGCGGCCCGCGAGATAATTTTTGCGGCCCGCGAGATGATTCTTATTTATACTATATGCGGCCCGCCTGCATTAAACACGTTAGAACTACATTTCCCATGAGGCACCGCGCGGTAGCGCCAATGCCTCTGCAGACGCATGACCACAACATCAGACAGGGGAAGAGAGATGCGGCGCTTCTGCAGACGACTTATCAACTTTCTCAACAAAGAAACGGACTAACAGCAGTGGACTGTGAGAGGAGCTTCTGAAACAGGTGGAGACTGTCAGAACACGAGGGATAAACTTTAGTTGTTCAGCTAAACATGTGCTGGAAAAGTTACAGCAGCATGACAATAATCACCTTTACCATCTTTACCTTTATGACTTTGCAAAGTGAACACATCGTAATTAGTGTCGTAACAGTAGCCTGGCCTTAGCCATCCATAAACTCCGGTCAATTATCATTTCCCTACATGTACGAAACGAAATGAGTACGAGTGTAAAAACTAGGCTATCACAACAGTAAAGTGAGGAGCCTTTTCTCTCCATCTCTCAGAGCAACATTATCATGTTAATTAATTTAATCTTAAGGACACATGTGTGAAGACATGATCCATAGTTACAGTAAAAATAGAGAATTATGGAAATGTATAAAAATACTGCAAATAATTACAGCAACATTGATAGTAAAACATATAAGCCCCATCCATTCTCTAACTGTAGGTCACAAAAAGGCCTGAGGCACTGACTCCACATTATTTACATGAGGTGAAGCTTATTGCTAGAGCTCATTATCAGCTCCAGTCCCTGGTTGGGTCTTTCTAGAAACTGGACCTGACTCCTGAAAGATCATTCACTGATGCCCTGAACCAATTTACCTGAACCAAAATGAGATTAATTACAAAACACTAATTGTCTAAGTCTGTAATTTCTAATTAGAAGCTCAGCAAATGTTTGGCCGATTGGAAACATCTGGAAGCTTAAAAATGTGCAGATAGTTAATGTACAGTCTATTTTAAGGTATATTACAGCAAACAATACAAAGTTGCTAAATCATAATTGACTTAATAAAAAGGCTTCGTCTGTTGCCCCCGACCAACACTGGGTTTGCATTTGTGGCCCCAGTCCAAATGAGTTCGAGACCCCTGCTTTAGACACTGTGCTCATGCTGTTTTAAAGCATAGCATTAAATGTGACGTCTGTGTTCTGAATTTTTAATGTCCACAAGGGGGTGCCACAGGGTTCAATATTAGGACCCCTTCTGTTCATCATGTATATTAATGAATTAGGACAAAATGTGTCTGACGCTAATATGCATTTTTACGCTGATGACACAATTTGTTTTTTTGATCGATTGATTGGATTTATTTGAGTGATTTTTAACAACAATTATTACAGTGCAGAAAACAAACAAAGCAAGAAAGAAAAAAAAAACTCAAAAGGAGTTTGAGGCCGAAGCAAGAAAGCTGTGCCTACCCCCATATTCAAGATTAAATTTACATTCCGGATACAGTGATACAACATCTCATGTTACACTTTACATACAAATTCCTGAATTACTTATTTTTATTTACAATTTGTACTTTTTCTTTTCTTATTCCACATTCCCGTTCACATCATAACCATTACCAATCATTACTTATGAGCACCAGTCACCATTCTGTTAATTGACTAGTAATTTAGTAAATAGAACATAGTCAACACGACACATTATTATTGTAATTCCCATTTCCACTGTAAAATATCGATTGTTTTATTATTTTGTTGTTTGCCAGTAATAATTTACTGTTTTGAATTGAACCCTGTTAAAGCTGTAGAACAGGGCTCTGGAACTCGTTTGGACTGGGGGCCACAAATGCTAACCCAGTGTTGGTCGGGGGCAACAGACGAAGCCTTTTTATTAAGTCAATTATGATTTAGAAACTTTGTATTGTTTGCTGTAATAAACCTTAAAATAGACTGTACATTAACTATCTGCACATGTTTAAGCTTCCAGAGGTTTCCAATCAGCCAAACATTTACTGAGCTTCTAAATGAGAAATTAATACAGACTTAGACAATTAGTGTTTTTGTAATTAATCTCATTTTGCTTCAGGTAAATTGGTTCAGGGCATCAGTGAATGATCTTCAGGAGTCAGGTCCAGTTTCTGTCTGTTGGCCTATTTAGAAAGAAATGCAAAATGTAATTTAAATGTCATTTTAATTTAGTGTAGAAAGGCCCAACCAGGGACTGGAGCTGATAATGAGCTCTAGCAATAAGCTTCACCTCATGGAAATAATGTGGAGTCAGTGGCCTCAGGACGTTTTGTGACCTACAGTTAGATAATGGATGAGGCTTATATTTTTTACCATCAATGTTGCTGTAATTATTTGCAGTATTTTATACATTTCCAGATTCTCTATTTTTAATGTAAATATGGATCATGTGTTCACACATGTCCTTAAGATTAAATTAATTGACATGATAATGGCTCTGAGAGATGGAGAGAAAAGGCTCCTCACTTTACTGTTGTGACGATTTTAAACTCTAATTACGATGTGTTCACTTTGTAAAGTCATAAAGGTAACGATGGTAAAGGTGATTATTGTCATGCTGCAGTGCTGTAACTTTTCCAGCACATGTTTAGCTGAACAACTAAAGTTTCTCCCTCGCGTTCTGACAGTCTCCCACCTGAAGCTCCTCTCACTGTCCGCTGCTGTTAGTCCGTTTCTTTGTTGAGAAAAGTTGATAAATCATCTGCAAAAGCGCCGCATCTCTCTTCCCGTCTGATGTTGTCATTCTCACGTCCGCAGCGGCATTGGCGCTACCGTGCGGTGCCTCATGGGAAATGTAGTTCTAACGTGTTTAATGCAATTTACCGGTGGCCGCATGTAATATAAATAAGAAATCATCTCGCGGGCCACATTTGGCCCCCGGGCCGCGTGTCTGAGACTCCTGCTGTAGAATCTCTGCAGAAAGCTTTTGATGTGGTCCAGCACACACTTCTGCAGCTAAAACTGGTCCTCAACGCTGCAAAGACCAAACTAATGTTGTTTTCAAACACTAAGAGGTTCCTCAAACGATCCCCTTAGTGTCCACTCTTGAGAGAAATGTCATAGAGGTGATTCACACATTGGTATATTGCTTGATGACTCCCTGACTTTCAAGCCACACATAGACAATCAAAAAACGTAAACTCAAATTGGGCTTTTTCTTTCGAAATAAATTTTGTTTTTCTTTTAAGGCAAAAAAGCGGCTCGTCACTACAACATTTGTATCTATTTTAGACTATGGAGACCTGTTGTACATGAATGCATCTGCTCAATGTCTACATGGACCACCATGGACCACACAAACTCATTATTTTTAAAATCAAAGATCATGAAGTTTTGTGACATTGTTGAGTTCCAAACTGTACAGATGTTATACAAAGCAAGATACAAACTGTTACCAGGCCAAATACAAAGAAGGTTCCAAGAACGTACTGGTTGTTATGAATTACGTGATGAATTAAACTTTAGGACTCAGAAACATAGCTCAACTTTGAAAAGTTTTAGCCCAACAGTTAATGGTGTACAATTGTGGAATAAACTGGAAATGGAGTTGAAACGATGTCCAAACATCAACCTGTTCAAATATAAATACAAACAAAAGACTTTTGAAACATACAGAGAACAAGAAATGTGTTGCCACTAGGAGGCGCAGTAGGATCAATTATGTGTATTTCCTCTATAATCAAGGAAGAGCGTTGCTGCTTGGAACCGTTGTCATTCTATTGCTCAAATTTACAAATTGAGAATTAGGGTAGGCAAGTTATGAATCTGTTGAGAGGGACCCTCCCAACGGGCTCAAAACCTTGTCTTTTAATGCACCACTCAGCATAGGAACATCATCTACAAATCAGCTGTTAGGGCAGCTGGGTGGGGGTTTGTTGAGGGGGAGTTACTGCCCTCTTCAACTGGCCCGCTCTACACCCTGGCTTTTTAATGCACCTCATTATGCAGGGCTTACATCATACTTCACATATAACTCAATTAAACAAATATAATAATAATGATAATTAAACCCAAATTAAATTATATTAAGAATGGTAATGACAACTGGGAAGTAGCAAGATCTCAGAGTATAATATGTATTAATGAACCTTTATAACATAAAAGTAGCACATTCTTTTGTTCTTATTTTGCTGTTGTTTTTGTTTTATTCTTCATCATTTATTGTTACTTTGCCCTATGTTCCTTTGTTTATGATTTGCTACCTTGTAAATATTAAATATAATGTTATTATTTTTATTTGGGGTGGGCGCTTATAAGCCTTTGGCTTCAGCCCACTCCCTTTGAGCAGGTTAACTGCTCAAACAAATAAATAAACAAATAAACAAATAAACAAATACACAAGACTGACACTGTATCATCATGTATATATCAGCTTCTCTGAGGTTCATTACTAACTGTAGGGCCTGGACCCATCATTGTGAACTGTATCCTCCAGTGGGATGGAGGCGGGGTCATTGGTACACTTCTATTTATAAAGCCATGCTTGGTCTACTGCCCTCTTACATCTGTAACCTAATCTCAGTGTTGGCTCTTACAGTTTGCGTTGAAATGATCATTTGTTGCTCACTGTTCCATTTGCCCGTTCAGAACTGTTCACTCTGCTCCTTCTACAGGGAACACGTTGCAAAAAGACTGGAAAATAACTGATCTTATTCCACTGAACAAATTTAAGTCCAGAGTGAGAGCACTTGAGTCGACCTCTTGTAAATGTTTTTATAATGTGTATGTAATTCTGTAACTGTACCTTTTGCTGCCTCTTGGCCAGGACTCCCTTGAAAAAGAGGTTTTTAATCTCAATGGGACTTTCCTGGTTAAATTTTTTTTTTTAAGATGCCCTTCCACACTACAGCTGAGGAGCGTTAGTACAGATGCCCTTCCACACTCACCCAACATGTGTGTGATACTGCACACAAGGCGTAGCCATGGTAACACACTGGAACGCCTGGCATCCTTCCATTCATTCTTTTAATAGTTTAATTTTTATTTTTTTTGCATTATTATTTATACCTTTATTTGATGAGTTATTTATTTAATGTTAAAATTGTGTTTATTATTTGATGCATTATTTTTTATATATTTCTTATTTGATCCTTTTATTATTATTGATTTATTTCCTCTGATTTGGACGATTACACTTCCTTAATGAAGTGTTTATGATGAAGAGCAGAGCGCCAGCAGAGGGCGCCACTCACCAGTGCATGCAGTTCAAGACTTTACAAACAGGAGCTTTATCTGTGGTTTGTAAAGCAGCAAATTACATTATTTTCTTCCAGTGGAGTAAATGAACAGTGAGGATGTTATTAAATGTAATAATTAAATACATTATAAAAAACAGTTTTCTCTAAATTGTTATAGACTATTTTATTTACGGTTTTATTTTTTAACTTGTCGTATCTCGTGCCTTGTCCTACGGGGTGGCCCAGAGTAAAGCGGGGTATCCTATGACGGAAAGGTCTCTGGTTCGAGTCCCTGCTCTGACAGGTGCATGATGTCACTGTGTCCTTGGGCAAGACACTTCACTCACATTAATGCATCGGTTTTATATAGAGCTTTTCTGGACACTCAAAGACACTTTACATTGCATTATTCATTCACTCCATACTTGGTGCTAGTAAGCTGGTATTGTAGCCACAGCTGCCCTAGGAAGGACTGACGGAAGCGAGGCAACCAGTCTGCGCCATCGGCCCCTCCGACCACCAACCACTCACTACATTCGCCAGGCTTCCTGGTGTCTCCCATCCAAGTACTGACCAGGCCCTTCCTGCTGAGCTTCCAAGGTCTGACGGGATTGGGCAGAGGTATGGATATGAATGTGGGGCATGTGTGAGTGAGAGGCCAATGGCACAGTTTGGCAGCTGTGGCTACAATAGCCGTCTGTAGCAAACGGTGCTTTAGTCGGTGGGGGAAGAAGTCTCAGACACAGGAGCAGGAACTTACTTTAGTCCATCAGCCACTTGGGCCAAACACTGACTCCACATTCACACAGGGGGGGGAGGGGGAAGTGCCTTGCCCAAGGACACAGTGACGCCAAGCAGCTAAAATGAGCTGCTTTACCGTTATACATATACTCAACAAAAATATAAACGCAACACCTTTGTTTCTGCTCCCTTTTTTCATGAGATGGACTTAAAGATCTAAAATTAATTCCAGATACACAATATTACCATTTCTCTCAAACATTGTTCACAAATCAGTCTAAATGTGTGATAGTGAGCACTTCTGCTTTGCTGAGATAATCCATCCCACCTCACAGGTGTGCCACATCAAGATGCTGATCTGACATCATGATTAGTGCACAGGTGTACCTTATACTGCCCACAATAAAAGGCCACCCTGAAATGTGCAGTTTTGTCTCACAGCAAGATGCCACAAGCATTGAGGGAGCGTGCACTTGGCATGCTGACCGCAGGAATGTCAACCAGATCTGTTGTGGATCGAGTGGCCCATGGTGGTGGTGGGGTTATGGTATGGGCTGTTATGGACGAAGAACACAGGTGCATTTTATTGATGGCATTTTGAATGCACAGAGATACCGTGATGAGATCCTGAGGCCCATTGTTGTGCCATACATCCATGAACATCACCTCATGTTTCAGCAAGATAATGCACGGCCCCATGTTGCAAGGATCTGTACACAATTCTTGGAAGCTGAAAATGTCCCAGTTCTTGCATGGCCAGCATACTCACCGGACATGTCACCCATTGAGCATGTTTGGGATGTGCTTGACCGGCGAATACGACAGCGTGTACCAGTTCCCACTAATATCCAGCAACTTCGCACAGCCATTGAAGAGGAGTGGACAAACATTCCACAGGCCACAATTCACAATCTGATAAACTCTATGCGAAGATGTGTTGCACTGCATGAGGCAAATGGTGGTCACACCAGATACTGACTGGTTCTGAGTCCCAGGACCCCCAATAAAGCAAAAAACTGCACATTTCAGGGTGGCCTTTTATTGTGGCAGTATAAGGTACACCTGTGCACTAATCATGATGTCAGATCAGCATCTTGATGTGGCACACCTGTGAGGTGGGATGGATTATCTCAGCAAAGCAGAAGTGCTCACTATCACACATTTGGACTGATTTGTGAACAATGTTTGAGAGAAATGGTAATATTGTGTACCTGGAATAAATTTTAGATCTTTAAGTCCATCTCATGAAAAATGGGAGCAGAAACAAAGGTGTTGCGTTTATATTTTTGTTGAGTGTATGTGCTGTAATCTGCAAACGCCTCTTCTGTTTCACTGCTTGTTTGTTTATGACTTTGATTTTCATCTGGTCAGGCCAGTAACGTAATAATAATAATAATAATAATAGTTATTACATTATCGTAAATCGTAATTACGTGCTCGGTTCCTACACACGGGGGAAGTGTTGAAGCTGCAGCTGAATGAAGCCACTTTGAACCTGATGTTGAGGCTTTTAAGGCCCTGTGGATTTTGGTTGAGAACTTTTTGAACACAGAAAGTGTCACCTTTGTTGCCGGGGGCGGAGCCTGAGGCGGCGGTGGTCGTCGTGGTGACCGGCACCGAGGTGGTCGCCGCGGTGACAAGGGCCTCGTCCGCATCGGGAGAGAAAACCTCCATGTCTCGAGCGGCGTCCAGCGAGGATCCTGCTGCGGAGACGACGGGCGGCTCCAGACTGAGGACAGGGATGTATACTATTACTACTACTATTACTACTACTACTACTGCAAATACTACTGCAAATACTACTGCAAATACTACTGCAAATACTACTGCAAATACTACTGCAAATACTACTACAAATACTACTGCAAATACTACTACAGAGACGACGGGGCGGCTCCAACTGAGGACAGGGATGTATACTATTACTACTACTACTACTACTACTGCAAATACTACTGCAAATACTACTACAAATACTACTACAATACTACTACAGAGACGACGGGCGCGGCTCCAGACTGAGGACAGGGATGTATACTATTACTACAATACTACAGCAAATACTACTGCAAATACTACTGCAAATACTACTACAAATACTACAGAGACGACGGACTGAGGACAGGGATGTATACTATTACTACAAATACTACTGCAAATACTACTACAGAGACGACGGGCATGGCTCAGACTGAGGACAGGGATGTATATATTACTACAAATACTACTGCAAATACTACTGCAAATACTACTACAATACTACTACAGAGACGACGGGCGCGGCTCCAGACTGAGGACAGGGATGTATACTATTACTACAAATACTACAGCAAATACTACTGCAAATACTACTACAAATACTACAGAGACGACGGACTGAGGACAGGGATGTATACTATTACTACAATACTACTGCAAATACTACTACAGAGACGACGGGCATGGCTCCAGACTGAGGACAGGATGTATACTATTACTACAAATACTACTACTACTACTGCTACTGCAAATACTACTGCAAATACTACTACAGAGACGACGGCGCGGCTCCAGACTGAGGACAGGGATGTATACTATTACTACAAATACTACACAAATACTACTGCAAATACTACTACAAATACTACAGAGACGACGGACTGAGGACAGGGATGTATACTATTACTACTACTACTACAAATACTACTGCAAATACTACTACAAATACTACTGCAGAGACGATGGGCGCGGCTCCAGACTGAGGACAGGATGTATACTATTACTACAAAATACTACTGCAAATTACTACTGCAAATACTACTGCAAATACTACTGCAGAGACGACGGGCACGGCTCCAGACTGAGGACAGGGATGTATACTATTACTACAAATACTACTACTACTACTGCTACTGCAAATACTACTGCAAATACTACTACTCAGAGACGACGGGCGCGGCTCCAGACTGAGACAGGGATGTATACTATTACTACAAATACTACAAATAGTACTGCAAATACTACTACAAACACTACAAATACTACTGCAAATACTACTACAAATACTACAAATACTACTACAAATACTACTACAAATACTGCAAATACTACTGCAAATACTACTACAAACACTACAAATACTACTACAGACGACGGGCGGCTCCAGACTGAGGACAGGATGTATACTATTACTGCAAATACTACTGCAAATACTACTACAAATACTACTGCAAATACTACTGCAAAAACTACTGCAAATACTACTGCAAATAATTACTGCAAATACTACTGCAAATACTACTAACAAAAATACTACTGCAAATACTACTGCAACATATACAAATACTACTGCAAATACTACTGCAATAATACTAAAAATACTACAAAATAGCAAATACTACTGCAAATATACTGCAAATACTACTACAAATACTACTGCAAATACTACTGCAAATACTACTGCAAATACTACTGCAAATAATACTGCAAATACTACTGCAAATACTACTACAAATACTACTGCAAATACTACTGCAAATAATACTGCAAATAATACTACAAATACTACTGCAAATACTACTGCAAATACTACTACAAATACTACTGCAAATACTACTGCAAATACTACTGCAAATACTACTGCAAATACTACTGCAAATACTACTACAAATACTACTGCAAATACTACTACAAATACTACTGCAAATACTACTACAAATACTACTACAAATACTACTGCAAATACTACTGCAAATACTACTACAAATACTACTGCAAATACTACTGCAAATACTACAGAGACGACGGTTCATTCAGAAAGCATTGATAGTCCTACACAAACTGAAATAGTTTCAAAAAAGTGTAACAGTGTTTGTTATATTTAAAAAATACAGACAAAGCCAAATCAAAAGTTCAACTTTTCACATCAAAGTAAATGAAGTATAACTATGTAATGTTGATCGTTTGGAGGTTATTACATGTACTATTTATAACGCCAGAACCGTGTTAGAATATTATTAACGAGATAAAGCTTCAGGAATATTGTTCTCAGTTTGTCCTTCCAGTTTGCTTTCTCTCTGCAGATTTGGGAAAATGAGACAGTAATCATTGTTAAATTCATATAATGCGGCGAGAGTGAATCTATTGCATTGGCGACTTTAATCTGCCTCCAGGAGCCTGTAACACATTGTGCCATTTCAATACGGAGGTATCCGGACACGGCTTATGCTGCCGGTGGCGCCGGTGCGGCTGCACTATGGGGCGACTCGTTACCTTCTCCCTCAAACCCAAAGCCCCACATCATGTTTCAGCTAAAACGCTAACGTTAGCTTACTCACTTGGCTATAGAGTCGTGGTCACACAGGTGAGTCATGAGGTTGGAAGTATCGCTGCCTTTAGAGACACTTTTTCCTGCACGTTCCACAAACAGGATAACTGTCTTCTATCAACCGTCCCTCGGCTTTCTTAAAATACCCAAAATATGCCCAGACTTCAGACTTGTCCTGTTTGAGGCTGAGAGACGTCCTGAGCGCTGTCGTCTCAGACATGATTCCAGCTCAGAGAACGTTTTGTTTTGGAGCTACGGAGTCGCCTTCAGCAGATGAGGCTCACTTTGCCGACACCGCGGGCGCCGTAATCCACCGAGATAATATAGTTTATCAAAAACAAGACGGTAATTTTTACCGGGGTTTACAGCTACACCGGTAACCGTGACATCCCTAAACTGTACTGAGTTTTAGCTTGAGGATAATGAGGATCACGAGGATCATTTACAGCTGGAGTCAGGTGGGGGTAAAGTGAAGTTGGGGTTTTGACAGTTACAGACTGAGGACACAGGGAATGATCAAACTAAAGTAGCATCTCTGAATCGTTCATAAACACTCGGGCCGCAGGTGTGACGTACCTGAGGGGCGGGGCCGCGGCAGAGCCACGCCCGCTGCCTCCCGTCTCCGTGGAAACGCCTCCCTCCTGCCGCTCCGCGCTCCACATGTCGCCGCACCATTTCTGCCCGAACACTTTATCCAGGATCGGAACCCAGTCCTGCGGCGCGGCCAAGTCAGAGGCCACAGCGCCCCCTGCAGACGAGGAGGAGGAACATCAATCAAACGATCATGAATTTAATAAGACGTTTCATTAGTGAACATCTAAAATGACAGATACAGGTCATAATGTGTGGTTTCATCAGATTTGCTCAGAGGGAAATTGGATCCGGCTTAGTTTTTGAATAAACTTATTAGTGGAAAAGTTGTTAAAGTGCAGAGGTCACATTAACCGAAAATCTTTCATTCATCAGATATATGAGCTTTGATGGAACATTTTGAAGGCTGTGCTGAAAGTCCAAACGCAGTCACTGCTCTCTTTAAAAGCGCTGTGTGGTTTCTCTTTGTATTACGCACGACAACTGAACAGCTTTACTAAACACCCAACGAGCCTTTACCACAGCCATGTTTCTGAAACGAAGCAGTTTGGAGCCGAGAGCTTTGACTTGGATAATCCGTGAACGACAGAGAGGAGAGCGTGAAGGAGGCGTGTTACATGATGAAGGTAAGACTGAGGCTTCAGAGACGCTCATGTGAACAGATGATTACTCTGTTCGTCAAAGTTAAAACCTAAGAAATGCTAATGATGGGCCTTGATATACATGCCTTTCAGTCACGTGACTTTTGTTGTTATGGCGGCCATTTTGAATACCGAAGTAGAATTATAAGAAAAAGTGATTGACAGTGGCATTTTTATGTTCTCGTAATCTTTGCTCATGAAGATAACAGTTAAAAGACGGAACCAGAGACACACGTTTATGTGAAGAAACCAGTGAGTCAGTGTTTAAGCTGCTCAAGACGTTAGCATGCTACCAGTTAGCATTTAGCTTTAACAGCTCAGCTCTGACCTCTCCAAGAGAAAGCCCTGAACCACAAACATCTAGCCTTGGATACAACATGTGACAGAGGTCAGAGCTGTTACTGTAGTATTTCCTCAGTGTTCATAGATGTGAGACACACACGTGTTTATCATGTTGAAGACATTGACAGTTGGTTGACAGTTGCTAACCGGTAGCATTGATTGGTTCTTCAACAAGTAGCCGCCTACTTTCTGTGTCTATAAAATGCGAGGATACAGAGACGCACCCCCTCTTGCCCTGCTGCCTCCCTCGCTGTCCACTGAAGATCACCATGTAGCCTTTAGCATAGCTTTTGTTTAGATTGTAAATTCAGGGAATAAAATAATGATTTTGATTTCTTCTCTCTATATAGTTAAAGAATACGCCGATAAGCGACAAAGCGATGTGACCGTAGATGTTTTTTAGCACATTTGCAGATGTCTGATGGTTTGTTTCATCATCATTATGGAGAAAGTCCCCAGTGGCTTTAGTGTGAGTGTGTGGGGCTCACGCTGCAGGTGGTGGTTCTCCTTGTCTCCGTTCTCCTCGGAGCCGCTCGGGGACATCGAGTCGTTCTCAGAGTTCCTCCGGCCTCGGTTTGAGCTGGAGCGTTCCCTCGCCGCCGCCGTGCGATCCGTCGACCTGCAACGAAACCACGACAACGGTGAGACCATCGCATCCATTACAAAAATAAAATGAGTAAAAGTTGCATGAAGACCATAAATATGTTGTCATTTACAGAAGGATAAGGTTAAGCTATACTAAATGAATGGAGGATAATTAAAAGGGATGGGCTGAGAATAAAATGCCACGAGATTCAAGGAGGTAACGTTTGGTTGAATATTAGTGGGGTCGAGGCAATCCCTTTAAAAACTTTTTTCAGACTTAAATAAGAGTCTTTATTGAGGTCATAATGGAGAAATCCAGCTCTCAGAAACACTCAGGCTGTGTCCAAATGTCCACACTATTCCCTATATACTGACTATATAGTGGTCACATTTTGTAGGGGTGTCCGAATGTCCAGAGAGAAAAAAGTCGTGCACTCAAAATTTCCCACAATGCATTCTGAAAAGTAGTGAGCAGCGGTGATCACTAAACGGGTCAATAATGACCACAATGCATTGCGAGAGTTGGAGAAGAACGGCCGACAGCGACAGGTCTTTGAACTAAACAACACGACTGAATGAAATCAGCTGTTTCAGTCGTGTGTTGTGTATTTATCATGAATAAACGACTTAAATATAAACAGTTACAGTGAAAAAATGCTAACGTTAGCTGCTAACCTTTAGCTCGAACTGTTAAATGACCGATAGCTTCCTCTCAAATAATCCAAGCCATTCATGTAAAATCCATGTGAAATAAAACGTATCTGACTCGTATTTATCCATAAATATTCCACTGTCTCATGAGTTTGGTCTTTATCGCAGAAAATACATTTTTCCCGGAGTTTAGTGACTTTTATTAGACGTAGTCACTCATTCTGCTGGAGCTTCAGACACCGGGCTCTGACCTACTTTCTGCCTTTGAGCTAACGCTGGAGTGATTTTTTTTTCATGATAGTTTTAATTTAAATTTAAATGTCAAATAAAACGCATGTAAAAGTGCCAAAACTGTCATTCTGTTTAATAAAATAAACATTTGTAACAATAAATAAATTCAGAAAAAAAAAAAGAAAGAAAGAAAAGTCTGCACGCCGCAGCGCGTGACCTCACGCAGCTCGGAGAAAGTAGTGCCTTCTGTTCGAATCGCCAACAGAATCAGTGACTATATAGTCGACTATATAGTGCGGGCCTATTAGTCAGGGGCCAAAGTCTCAAAAATGGATTGAACCTGACATGGTCTGCCATACTTTTTATTTGTGTTTTTTCTGTTAACTTTAACCCTAAGGACCAATAATCGGAGGGTCTGCTCTGCTGGAAATATCGCGGAAAAAAATGGTGGCCATTTTAGTGTATGCACCCCCATGTCGAAAAAGTCGCTTTTGACACTGGTCCAAAGTTTGGTTTAGGCCATTTACAGCCCATTAGAAAATGATTTACACCATTGTATTTGGTGACATTTTAAAGAAGACATTGTCATGTTTCATTTGAGCCCAAATGTACTACTCTGTGACTATTACCATGGTAACCATCGCTCCTCTAACTCACACCTGAGGACGTTTTTTCACCATTTTCGCCAAAACAGTTTTACTACGTTTAACGCTGTTTCTTCCAGGAACATCACAGACACAAATGTTTGATACTGGGAAACTCTCTAGACTCTGAGGATTCAGGAAATGTAAAACATGTCAGCACTTTCTCAGCTTAAGGCCTGTTTGTGAGCCACAAAGTAGAAGAATGTCCACCTAATATGAGCCTCTTCAACAGAAATAAGCCTATATCGGCCATTCTGAGGTTGGAACAGCTGGTGGACCTTCTGCTCAGGACAGGCCCAACTTGAAATGACATTTATAGAGAAGAACAGTTCTGTATTTCAAAAAACATTTCAAAAAAAGTTCTTCCTCTATTTTGTTTTATATAGCTCTTTATCATTACGCCTATACTATGCCATACACACAATGTCACTCTGTTGCTTTCACTACTACAATATACATAACCCTCTAAATCTGTCTAAAATGTCTCGATAATACAAGATAATCCTAACAGTTTGGCTTTGAAGACGCCACATGTGTAGCCTATGCCTAAAATACCATATGTATTGGTTGTACACTCGGGGTGCGATTTGTCAAAAAAAACGGAAGGGAGGATAATTACTCAATCACTTTATTGCATAAAAAGCACATTCACTTCATGCTGTTGAACTTTAAACCCAGTGTTGTAAGATGAGTTCTAACTGTCTAGCTCAGTGTGGGGGGGGGGGGGGGGGCCCCATGGCCTGCCCATAGCGATGGGTATGCCTAACCTTAAGGACCTATTGTCGGATTGGCGGTGTGTCGCAATGGAGGGGTGTTGGCAGGGTGCGATTTCTCAAAAAACAGAAGGGGGGATAGTTACTCAATCACTTTATTGCATAAAAAGCACATTCATTCATGCTGTTGAACTTTAAACCCAGTGTTGTAAGATGTGTTCTAACTGTGTAAGCGCGCACAGCCCAATTCAGTGCGTATTGATCCAGCCTATAGCCTACTCTGAGGCAGATATTTATATATGAGACACACAGGCCTATGTTACGTGTTCCTCTGTATAGTTCTGGATTACATTCAGCGAGGAGCAGCGAGGGAGACAGGAGAGGAGAGACTTCAAATGGCCTGTGCATAGACGACAGAAGTAAGGGGGCGACCCCTCCAGAGCGCGTGTTGCTCAGGGAGTTGGGCCGTTTTGGAAAACTCTTGATCAAACTTTAAGTAACCAATGTAGTGTGACCAGGGCGACGGGTGTCTTTGTTACAGCATGCACATGTATGCACACTGCTGGCACTTCTCAGAACTGAATCAGAACCGTGTGTAAAGGTTCCTCATCCTGTTTGTCAAACTGTCGTAAACTGTTGTAAAATGCGCTGGGTGTCACACGTGGCTGTGGGCATTAACACACGGGTTGCGCGGGTTACGGGATCCCCCGCGGTCCGGTCATAAAATTCTCCTTTGATCGCGGGCCGGGTTGGGGCGGTTGCCGCCACTCATTGCCACCATGCGCGCATTCATAGTTCAGCCACGATTCAGTCCATCATCTTTACAGCAGGTTTTTTGATGTAAAATAAGCAGCGTTTTGCTGCTTGTGATCCAGAGAACGCTTTTGTGGAGCTCAAAGTCTCCTATTTTTTACGGCATGTGCGTCTGTGCGTCAGCTTTCAGGCATTCATAAGAAAAAAGAAAAGAAAAAAAACACCTATTTGCAAAGTTGCTGGTGACGAGACATGCGATCCATGAGTGTTTGTGACTCCGCAGACCCTGGCTCTCTGCAGCATCATCTGCAGAGTATAGACCTTGTGCACATCAAAGCCGCTAAAGCAGAGATCACCCGCGTCTCATGTAAAATGAAATCAATTGGCCAGCAGGTGCACGGATCTTGAACACACAGGCAATTTTCCAATTCTATCCCCTCTACGTTTAATACAATAATACAGCAGAAGTAGGGATAGGGATAAAAGAAACAGAGACAGGGACAAGAAAACCAGAAGGGGGGAAAATCCCCCTCATCCCCCCCACCAAATCGCACCCTGTGTACACTAGATACTAACTTACTGTAGTTAATGTATTTGCTGTAGAAAACGGCACTGTTCTGAGGTGGATTTGCCATAAACCACAGGTTTACTACAAACAACACCCTTTTTTACTCCATCCATCCATTTTCTTCCGCTTTATCCGGGGCCGGGTCGCAGGGGTAGCAGTCTCAGCAGAGATGCCCAGATTTCTCGATCCACGCACACCACCTCCAGCTGTTCTGGGGGACCCCGAGGCGACACCAGGCCAGAGACCTGGCCAGGTGTCCTGGGTCTTCCACGAGGCCTCCTCCTATTAGGACATCCCCGGAGCACCTCCAAGGGAGGCGGCCAGGAGGCTCCGAAACTGATACCCGAGCCACCTCAGCTGGCTCCTTTAGACCGCCCAGTGCGCGCTGAAGGTCCTGAGGCCAAAAGAACAACATCGTCTGCAAACAGCAGAGATGAGATCCTGAGGTTCCCAAACCGGACACCCTCCTGCCCCTGGCTGCGCCTAGAAATTCTGTCCATAAAGGTAATGAACAGAACCGGTGACATAGGGCAGCCCTGGCGGAGACCAACACGCACCGGGAACAGGTCTGACTTACTGCCGGCAATGCAAATCAAGCTCCTGCTGCGGTCATACAGGGAACGGACAGCCCTTAGCAGAGGGCCCCGGACCCCATACTCCCGGAGCACCCCCCACAGGGCACCACGAGGGACACGGTCAAACGCTTTCTCCAGATTCACAAAGCACATGTGGACTGGTTGGGCGAACTCCCACGAACCCTCGAGCACCCGATGTAGGGTATAGAGCTGGTCCAGTGTGCCACGACCAGGATGAAAACCGCATTGTTCCTCCTGAATCCGAAGGTCGACTATCAGCCGGATCCTCCTCTCCAGCACCCTGGAGTAGACCTTACCGGGGAGGCTGAGAAGTGTGATCCCTCTGTAATTGGAGCACACCCTCCGATCCCCCTTCTTAAAGAGAGGGACCACCACCCCGGTCTGCCAATCCAGAGGCACTGTCCCGACCGCCACGCGATGTTGCAGAGACGTGTCAGCCAAGACAGTCCTACTTTTTTACTGATTAGTAAATTGTTATAGTTTTATAAGGTCCTTTCAATAAAGTTTTTTTTTTTTTCATCACTAATAAGTCAAATAGTGAGGTGTTATAGAGTATAACCAGGACATACAGAGTCAACACAAAATAACTACAGTCTAGTCCTGGACCAAATCACAGTGTCAGTCTAAACAAGACAGGTTTAACTATTTATCTAGCCTTTCTGAAGTTATTCCAAGTTCTTTGTACATGTTAAAATTGTCACACTGCCTAACAGAATGAGCATTAACTAACCTAAGGTTAATATGTTTGACTAAAACAACAGAAAACAAACCTCAGGAGGATGGCCTGAAGGCCATATGTTTTCTCATGTCACCAGTGGTTACAGCCTGGCTGCACTGTGGAGTGTGGCATTTGTCATTGAACACCAGAATTGTCACTTCAGTCTTGGGCTCTGTACACGGCACCATGATCTACTGCATTACTGAACCTGATCAGCATCCACAAATCTGAGATCTGGATTTTGACCATCCATCCTTTATCTTCCAATTTACCCATGGTCAGGTCATGGATGCAGCATCAAAGCAGGGATTCACAGACATCCCTCTCCACGCACACTTCCTCCAGCTCTCCTGAAGCAATACCCAGGCGTTCCCAGGCCACAGAGAGACATAGTCCCTCCAATGTGCCCCCCAAGCCACCTCAGCAGACTCCTCTCGAGAGGAAACTCATTTCGGCCGCTTGTATCCGCGATCTTGCCTTTCAGTCATTACCCAGATCTCATGACATAGGTGAGGGTAAGACGTAGATTGACTCAGCTCCCTCTTCACCAGAACAGTCCGATACAGCGACCGCATCACTGCTGACGCTGCACCGATCCGTCTATCGATCTCACGCTCCATCTGTCCCTCACTCGTGAACACGACCCCGAGATACTTGAACTCTCCACTTGAGGCAAGGACTCTCCACCGACCTGAAGAGGGGAAGCACCTTTTTCCGGTGGAGAACCATGACCTCGGATTTGGAGGTGCTGATCCTCATCCCGGCCGCTTCACACTCAGCTGCAAACCAGAGCAGCTGAAGGTCCTGATTTGATGAAGCTCACAGAACAACATCATCTGCAAATAGCAGAGATGAGATCCTGGACACCCTCCGGTCACTGGCTGTACCTCGAAATTCTGTCCATAAAAGTAATAAGTAACTTTTTGTTTATTCATTTATAAAACACATTTCATGTGGCCGGCACACACTCAATGTGCCTAGAAAGAAAATACATTATGTAACATTAAAAAACAAAAATCAAATATATTAAAATATCAAAGAGAAATCCAGTGTGACAATTTTAACATGTACAAAAAACTTGGAATAACTTCAGAAAGTCTAGATAATAGTTAAACCTGTCTTGTTCAGACTGCCTCTGTGATTTGGTCCTGGACTGTACTAGACTGTAGTTATTTTGTGTTGACTCTTCCTGTCCTGGTTATACTCTATAACACCTCACTATCATTACACAACTATATTTGACTTATTAGTGATGAAATAAAACAACTTTAATGAAAGGATCTTATACAACTATTTACATGATCAATTTTACTAATTGGTACAAAAGGGTGTTGTTCGTAGTAAACTTGTGGTTTATGGCAAATCCACCTTCAGAACAGTGCAGTTTTCTACAGCAATACATTAACTAAGTTAGTATCTAGTGTACAACCAATACATATGGTATTTTAGGCATACCCATGTGGCGTCTTCAAAGCCAAACGGTTGGTTGTATTATCGAGACATTTTAGACAGATTTAGAGGGTTATGTATATTGTAGTAGTGAAAGCAACAGAGCGACATTGTGTGTATGGCATAGTATAGGCGTAATGATAAAGAGCTATATAAAACAAAATAGAGGAAGAACTTTTTTTGAAATGTTTTTTTGAAAATACAGAACTGTTCTTCTCTATAAATGTCATTTCAAGTTGGGCCTGTCCTGAGCAGAAGGTCCACCAGCTGTTCCAACCTCAGAATGGCCGATATAGGCTTATTTCTGTGAAGAGGCTCATATGAGGTGGACATTCTTCTACTTTGTGGCTCACAAACAGGCCTTAAGCTGAGAAAGTGCTGACATGTTTTACATTTCCTGAATCCTCAGAGTCTAGAGAGTTTCCCAGTATCAAACATTTGTGTCTGTGATGTTCCTGGAAGAAACAGTGTTAAACGTAGTAAAACTGTTTTGGCGAAAATGGTGAAAAAACGTCCTCAGGTGTGAGTTAGAGGAGCGATGGTTACCATAGTAATAGTCACAGAGTAGTACATTTAGGCTCAAATGAAACATGACAATGTCTTCTTTAAACTGACCAAATACAATGGTGTAAATCATTTTCTAATGGGCTGTAAATGGCCTAAACCAAACTTTGGACCAGTGTCAAAAGCGACTTTTTCGACATGGGGGTGCATACACTAAAATGGCCACCATTTTTTTCCGCGATATTTCCAGCAGAGCAGACCCTCCGATTATTGGTCCTTAGGGTTAAAGTTAACAGAAAAACACAAATAAAAAGTATGGCAGACCATGTCAGGTTCAATCCATTTTAAAGAGCTTTGAGACTTTGGCCCCCTGACTATATGTAGTGAATGAGGGGTTAGGGACTAGGGAGGACATTCGGACACAGCCTCAGAGAGGCAAATAGGCAGGAAATGTGAGAATACAATTAAATAGTAAATAGTGGTATCTTATATACAATGACTACCAAGGACTTTGTGAGGACAAAAGTGTAAACAGTAAATAATAATGAAGTAAACAGACTATAACAAAAAAGTTATCGTCAGTATCAGCAGTGCAGGTTTACATCATAGTAAAGTGACGCAGGTAAGTGATGTAAATACAGGGATTATTGCACGTGTTCTGCAAAGGGCTTATTGTAGATGTTACTTAAATCGGGTCTACACTGCCATGGGGGTGTCAAGATTTAAATTTTTGGAGCCACGATTATTGTGAGAGAAAATACTGCGATTTACGATTGTTCACGATTATCGACCGAATGAAAGGAGATTATTTAGTTTTTAAAAATACTTTTTCAATACTTTAACATCGGTTCAATTTAGCATGGATTTCAGACCAAATAGGCCGAAGTCTAGACTTATTAAGGCCTTAAATTTGGATTATTGAATTTTAGACTTTCTTAGACTTAAAGGGATATTTCATCCAGAGTGTTGTTGATGTCTGGAGATATTTTTGTCTTAATTCATGCAGTCCTTATATTTGAAGAGTCTAGTGGCGCTAGGCTAAAAACAGTGTGACCCACTCCACAGTGCACCTGAGGTAAATCACTTATAACACAGACTAACCATATAATGTCTGTGTTAATAGAATAATGTTTGAAATATAACTGACCTTGTGTCACATGAATTACCGCATTTTGAGGACTATTTTCTCGCAGATCACTCCGCCGCTGCGTTAGCTTACAGCCACGAAGCTGATGCTGCTCAAATATAAGTTATTTTAAATGATTCTATTAACACAGACATTTATATGGTTAGTCTGGTGTTATAAGTGATTTACCTCAGGTGCATGTGGAGTGGGGTCACACTGTTTTTAATGCAGGCTAACTGATACCATAGAAATGCTTTAGCCTTGCCCTAGCCTAGCGCCACTAGACTCTTCAAATATAAGAACTGCATGAATTTAAGAAAAGAATATCTCCAGACATCAACACACTCTGGATAACTAGGAAATGAGGCCCAGTGTCAAAAAAATATCCCTTAAAGACCCCGCGGATACTCAAATAGAGCCTGATGGTAAAATCTTTATTAGTTTATTTTGTTACACACAATACAATGGCAAAGGAAACATATGAAGAAAAGATGATTTATTATTGTGAATTACGTCCTCATGTCGTTCTCGTGGGATTTGTAACTCGGCCTCGCCTCTAATAATGAATGAAGGATAAGAGGAAGATGTTACCGAGGCCCAGGCTCTGACCTGCCGAGGCCCAGCCGCTCCTCCAGACTCTGCTGCTCCTTCTCCATCTTGGTGATCTCCAGGAGCAGGTCGTCGAACGAAGCCTCCACGATCTTCGTCAGCTCCGACACGGCGAACTCCAGGACACGCTGCATCACCGACTTCACTGCTCTGTGAGGAGGAGAGACGAGGGTGAGGAGGAGAGACCAGGGTGAGGGAGGAGAGAACCAGGGTGAGGAGGAGAGACCAGGGTGAGGAGGAGAGAGACCAGGGTGAGGAGGAGAGACCAGGGTGAGGAGGAGAGACGAGAGGGTGAGGAGGAGAGACCAGGGTGAGGAGGAGAGACCAGGGTGAGGAGGAGGACAGGGGAGGAGGAGAGACAGGGTGAGGAGGAGAGACCAGGGTGAGGAGGAGAGACCAGGGGAGAGGAGGACAGGGTGAGGAGGAGAGACCAGGGTGAGGAGGAGAGACAGGGTGAGGAGGCAGACTTTATTGATCTACACCGAGGAATTCATCGTTACAGAAAGACCAGATATAAGAGATAAATTCACCATCGAATTCAGGGGAAGTCTTTAGGACACGAGGTCCATCCCGGCACCTTTAATGATGATGCACAAAATATATAAGAGAAAGACCAGCAGTTGTAACATTTTAAGCGTGCCAATAAGTTTACACACACCAGTAGGTCAGTGATGTTATGAAGACATTATTGTGAAACTTTGTTGACATTTCAAATCACGACAACAATAGAAAATACAAAAGACCTGTTTTGGAAAAGTTCCCAGTTTCTGAGTCATGGGAGAAAGCTAAAGAATTGTCTACGAAAAATGTGTGTCAGTCCGGAGTCTGACCCGGCGACACCAGCTGCATTGGCAAATTTACAAAGCAAGAAGCAGAAATAAGCTGACACAAAGAACTGGGCCATCTGTCGGCCAATCAGAGGAGAGTGCGTGCGTATGTGACCAGCTGCTTCATGAGGAGTGACCCACTTTCAATCCCAACTCAAGAATATGTAACAAACGGGCGGCAGATGCTTCACCGGGGGAAAGCAGGAGAGGGAGGGAAGGGGGGAGGAGAGGTTCCTTTAAGGGACTATACATGAATTAAACCCAATAAATGTATACACATTTTAAATGTTTCCCATACATGCTCCACAATGCCTGGGTGAGTAGAATGAGCCCTGGCCTTTTCACTGTGAATTGCCTCTATACTGCTGTAAAGTCACTTAATATAGAGAAAAGCGTAATGCGTAATGCCGCGTTTCACGCTCAGCTGTAGCGTTAGCTGTAGCGTTAGCTGTAGCGTAGCTGTAGCGTTAGTGTAGCGTTAGCGTTAGCTGTTATGTCTCTATAATGACGTGGCAGAGGAGTGCTTAACTCATCAGAAGGATGGATTAGCGGAGAATCGAGAGAGAACCGAATAAGCACACCATCGTAACTCAGCCCAGACCCAATAGAAAGAAACGAAGAGTTTTTCGAGTGTGACAAAAAGGCGAAAGTGAGTCTGATCGGCGTAGGCAAAGAACCAGACTAAAAACAATCAGAAAATGTGAAGAATCTCTCAAAAGGACCCGCAGTTATTTTTGTTGAAGGTAAGAAATTATGACTAAATACGTGGAGGAAAGTGTTGTTGATGCTTCCAAAACACGGTGTCCGACTGTCCAATTGTGCATTTGTACAAAACTTCACTGAAAACAAGCCATAATAATCCATATTTGGAAGTTACCAATAGTTGGACTAATAGTTTTATATCTAAGGGAAGTTGTGTAGTATTATAGTAGCAACTAGTCGTTGTCAGTAATAACAGTAATTGTGCGTAACCTACAAACATTCATTGAGTAGTACAGTGGTAAATGGAAGTAACAATGCAAAAATAATGTCGCTAATGTTAGCTTTTCTTGGCCCAAAATAAGCATGACTGTTCTGATTTATAAGCAGTGAACGACACAAAAAGTGAACATGTGCCATATATATACGTTTTGAGTTAGCTACGCTAACTTTGGACCCGGGAATTGAGGACAATTTGGCTTTTCCTAGTAGCATTTTACAGTGGAATTATTTATTATTTCAATAGGCCCTGGGTTTATGCTACATATATACGAGTATTTTTTTTCTTCTTCAAACGTCCAATTTATTGTTTATTTCTTTGGGTTAAAATATTTTGGCTCGATTCACTTTGCTGCATTTGCTAGTATGTTGGAAAACATTCAACTCCACTGATTTGTCTAAATATCTTACAAAACAGTAACGTTTCTTACCTCAGTTTAAGTCAAACCTGCAAATCTGTAAATTGACCAGGACGGGACTGTTATTTCTGCTGCTCGTAAGCCCTGAGCGCCTCATGCACGACTTATCATCGAGGCTGCAGTTACGCGTTTGGCCTGAGGGGCAATCGCGAGCACAAAACTGCTAAACTCCACACAGCCCCTTTAATGGCTGACTGAATGTTGTGTTGAGGATTAAAGTGAGACCTAACTTCAGCAGCAGGACCAGACTCACACAGAGACCGTCCAGCCGTATAAACATCTGCTTGATTGGATTAAACCGTTTAACAGCAGAGTCGTTACAGAGACAATCCACGTGAAACAAAAACTGTCACACACTTTACAAACGGGAAACTTTTACATTATTTCATCCGAAACTGCGGCTGGATGTGATTCAGGATGTTTAGGCCTGAGCTCCATCAGGGCAAAGGAGCTTCACCTCCACTCAAACATACACTAACGCACAACACTCATCCTACACATCGGTTTGACGTAGAATCCAAACAATTGGTTCAGAGTACATCATGACAGGTGGAGCAAAAATTAACACCGGTAACGCTGTCCGCCATATTGGATGTCGGCCATTTTGGATGCAAGTCTGTGAGGAGGGAATCTGCCATTTTTTCACTTCTTACAAAATCTATATTTTACAATATTTTATTGTCATGATGTTACAGATCAATTATTAATTATATCTATTGAAAGACTCTTGGATAAACATTTAACAAGGATCACTGGACTTTTCTACACTAAATATCCTTGGGAAAATGACAGGCTTTAGGTCACATTATGTAAACACCTCACACAAAGTGTTTACTTCTTAAACTAAAACACAAACACTTTGCTTCAGTGGTTATTTTATTTTATTAGTCTACTTTAGGTGTTTCCATCATAGTTTCTGACCCAGCCTGATTAGATGACGTTAGCATTAGCACACTCTCGCTAGCTTTAGCATGTTGTTGCTAGCCACAGCGTTTTGCGCGGCAACCAAAATTACATTCGCTGATGTTAAAACCAACTCAGCGATTCTGCAGGTTCTTAGGTTTAAAACGACATACAGCATGTCCATATTCACTTAGATGTAGTCGGTAAAAGTTGTGTTTTTAAAGCGTTGAGAGACAAACCTGTATCGGTTCTGTATACGGTTGTTAAGTGGTGACGTCACAGCTCTAACTCCGGGTCCACAGATTTAATACTACAATCAATATTTCTGAAATTCAAATATTGATGGTTGTTTTAAGCGTTTTTTATGTTCTTTCTCGCATATTTGACCGTCTGTTAGGACCCGGAATCGTAAGTCGTGACGTCACACTTAACAAATGTATTGGATATAATTAGGCCTGCCACGATAAAAAAATTTTGAGGGCGATATATCGCCTCAGAAAATATCGCGATAAACGATAATATTGAGTATAATTCAAATACTGTAGGCAATAAAAAGAAAACTGTAAGCAACTATTTTAATTGAAATGTATTGAACTTTTAGCATTCAATATTAACACCTTATACCAAACAAAGTGCCAACTAGAAGGGTCGATATATTCTAGGACACTGTTTCCATCTGTGCTTCTCAACCTTTTAACATAACTTACTCTCTCACCAGGTTCTGTGTTTGAATTAGGTCTGTCATGACATTTTTTTAAATAGCCAATATACAGTGTCCTCTTTAAAAATATCCCAATAACAATATTGATATTTCATCTACATTAGTCTGGTTAAATATTCCCCGACAAAAACTCATTTCTATGTTGAATTAAACCTGGTTAGAATAAAATGTATATTAAATGTATGGATTCAGATAATACTGTATTACTGCAAAAATATAGTAGCTATATGTTTTGTTTTTTTCCTTTTCTTTTCAAATCTCACCTCCTGTATACACGGCTGTCGGAGTAAAGCAGCTGTTTTGGGGGGTGGGGGAACTTAGTGACTGTTTGTCAAACTGCTGCAGCGTTTCTCTGGCTTTTGAAAAGTGTGGACCAGTAATATGTTCTCAGGACTATCACGCTTGTATTTGGATAGTGGCTAAAGCACTCGGGTTCCTCTCGCTAACAGTAGCTCTGATTAGCTTTGATACACTGACTGGGCGGGGTTTCGTTCTCAGTTGGACATACCTGCAGTCGCATTAATGTTGTTATTCTCTCCGTGATGCTTCTTTGGCTGGAACTCCAAGTGTTTTCACACGAGCCCTCTTGCTCCGCGATAAAGTTCACAGAAAGTGTCGGAATCAGCTTCTCTGTAGTAGCACGGCACTTTGTTTACACCCCGCCTCTCTCCAAAAGCAGCGCTGATCTATAGCTTATCTGGATACATGCGGGGATACGGCTGATGTGCGTCAGTGCTGTCTTTACGCACTTCAGACGGGTTGGCTGGACGCTCCGCTCAGTCAGCGCTGTGATAGCGTTCATGTTTCTGTATTTATTTTAAGCACACGCAGCACGTGCATTTATCGAGACTAAAAATGTTATCGTCCTTCATTTTACTTATCGAGCGATAAGTCGATATAGTAATTATCGCGGCAGGCCTAGATATAATCGATACCCGATATCGTATTTTTCCAGTATTTCCAGTGATTAGGAGCTATGTGCCATCCCATAAGCCACGGCGCCGCCAATCTCCCCGCCCCCCTCGGCCCCGCCCTCCAGTGATTCTTCATGCACAACCACTGTTGATTGACAGGTGCACAATTAATAAAAATAAAAGATTCTGCTCAAGCCAAACTTTATAAAAGTGACAAAAAAATACCAGAGTCACAGGGTTTTAAAGAGCCTCCTCAGTAAATGGCCTAAATGAAGCAGTTTGTGCTTTTGCTTCATTTAGTAGAAATAGGGTTGCCAACTTGAGAACAGAAAAATAAGGGACACTTTTGGGCGACCAGGGTGAGGGGGCGACAGTGACATCAATAGCCGACTGTAGAGCTTGTGATTTGTAATTACAGATAATTTTTCATTTGCTGTAACCAGGTTTTTAACATATATGCATCCAAACAATGTTGGATCTTTTATTTATTTAATTATGTTATATATTATATATTTTACGGGTTAAGCACTTTCTTTCTATAAGGTTAGGTATTGCATGCTTATTAGCAGTGGTTAAATGGACTTTGGAGGTGGTGGGACTAATCTAGACGATATTTGAAGGAATGCGTGTAGATTACATGTAACAGAAGGTGTTTATATTACTTTTTATTTATTTATTTTAGAGATAAGTTTTAAACCATTTTACAGAATAACTCTTCTTTATATGTGCGTGTGTTTGAAATACTCTAAGAAAGTTACAGCAACAGCCAGGCCTCCCCAGGAACATTTTGATTAATCAGATACAATTTTGTGCAATCTGGTGTGTTTTAGGCAAACCTCTGCTGTTTAAATTAGCCTTATACCAGTGGCGGCTGGTGATGGAAACTCTAGGTGGGGCTGTTACACAAGGTGCTTTTTTTATTTTTACTATTAGATCTACTAAACGCATTTGCCACCACTTGTCAGACTAAAAAAAGCATGTAACCACATATCAGCAAATACCCACGGAACAAGCATTACAACAAGGCTTATTCCAGAGCATCAGACCAACATTAAGGCAAAAGTTTACTCTATAGACGGCTGTGAAACAGCTCCAAAACATCATTAAACAGCAGACTATGAAACAGCAGATTACCTAATGCATTCACCCAAATGATATAAGAGCATAAAGGAGTCGTTTATGTCCTGCTAAAGTTAACAACAGCACTGAACCCGGACAGATGTGACCCGTGTGTAAACATGGAGTCACCCGCGTTCAGGAGCATCGCGTCCTCCTTACGTACATAAACGCACAGCGAGTATTCCACCGATATTAGCTAGTTCTTCATAGTGTTTGCAGAGACCGCGTGTGAAACTTTCAACACTCAATATAAAAGGACAAAAGACATCCCGTACGGGACAATCCTATTTAGATAAATATACGGGATGTCCCGGCTAATACGGGACAGTTGGCAACCCTAAGTAGAATCTTAAGCCACATGGCTAATTTGCATACTGTAGCTTTATGAAACAGCGGTTGAGATAAAATAAAGGGAAATGTGAAGGATCATTTGGATTTTTATTTTTTTTCGCCTTAAATGTCTTTATTTGGACACTATGTTGCTGCATATGCACTACAGTAGGTGGCGGTATTCACTTTTGTTTGCCTGCCAATAACCTTAAAGAAGAAGAACAGCTGTTGGTGATGTCACTTCCCCTTCCCTGGGTAAGGACGGTGGAAATGCTGCTGAAGCTCTAGTTCACTAACTGCATAGAGATCTAACAGCTGAGCCCAGGTTAAGGATCAGGAGCGAGGGTTAAGACTTAGAGGCTCATTTAAGGGTTTCAAACGCAGGTACAGTAGAGTTTATGACATCACTAAACTCCAGACCGTGAGCGCCCCTGTTGGCTGAAAGCTGCAGACCCTGTAGCTCAGCGTCACAGTGTGAAGGTGTCGTGGCCTGATCCGCTCCGGTAACCGCCCTGTGTTTGTTTGTGTCGGGTCATTATCCGCGTCGCTGGTGAATCCACAGTGACTCTGACCTCGAGGCGTTTGGGTTTTCACACAGGATTAACCCTGATGTCCCTCCACAAACCGCCGGCTCCTCCACAGACGACTGTCAGGTCTTACAGGTTTGTCTGACGCAAAAATACTTCGCGTTAGTCACTGTTCAGTGAGCGCTTTGAGAACAACACGTCTCAACAAAGTCAGGAGCGACTTAAAGGCCAGAAACAGGGAAAGACATTTAGAAACTGCTGCTGCAGATTACGGACAGAAACATGAGAAATAAAAGACGTTTTATGCATAAAAACTACAATATTTTCAGCAACAAAATCTAATGTTCAGAGCCAGGTTTAAAGTAAGTGGCGGCTGGTGATGTGAAATTATAAATTAAGAGATACTTAGGCCCAATCTCAATTCTACCCCTTAGCCCTTCCCCTCCGTTTTGCGCGTTCACAAGAGACGAAGGGGTGTCCCAATTGTATTTAGCGGCGAGGGTAGGGGTAGGGAGAGGTAGATGATGCACACTACAGACGAAGGTATAGGAGTTTGACAAAACACAGAAATAAACTGCGAAGATAATTCACGAATATCATCAATAAGCACAATTACAACATTTATAAAGTTGCATAACTCTTCGGTCGTGACTTTATTCGCTTTGTGCAACAATTAAAACAGTCCATAGCTATAAACGTGTCAGTTCTGTGTTTTCACTTTGCTGCTGCGAACGCTCCGTTTATTCATGCCTGACTTTGGAGTTTCTTTCCAAACTTTCCATACGTCGCTATTGACATGACACACGGGGTTCAGTGACTCGCTGCTGCGCCCGCTGTCTCCCCGCTGTGCTCTGAGCCCGGGTCCGAGACTGCCTGTCCCGCCCTGAGTGCACTGTGGGCGGATCGGCTGATCTCTCACAGCTCTGGCTAACGGCTGCAGCCACAGCGACCCGGCGGTAGAAGCAGCAAAACACGGACAGGGGGAAGGAGGATGTACCGTCGGATGAAAATCTGTGGGTTTGGGCTGAGACCAAGTCCTGTTGTTTAGGTTTTACAAAACTGCATCAGTCTGTTACAAGTTACTGATGAACTGGTTCAGTAGAAACATGCTATAGAGATAAGTAGAGGCTTTTTTTTCAACATTTTCTTTCATATTTGTGTTCTAATTGATAAAAAATATATATAAATATATATAAATAAGATTCCATTCCAAACTCACATAACCATAATCATCTGTGTCAGTTGTAAAATGCAGTCACATGGAGGGCTGTCCCATTTCTCAACCCTCGCCTTAGCCCTCTGTTTCAAGGTGTAGGGAAAGGGGAAGGGGTAGAAAAGAGAATTGAGATTGGGCCTTAAAAACATTGTTTTAACCTAAAAAGGGAAGTGTGAATCTTTGGGGCATATATTATTTTATGGAGAAAAGACACAACTTAATAAAGAAGCATGAGACGGATTTGTGCTTTTCTTTTTGCTGACAGAGATAATCATTAGACATATTTCAGTTTTGCACTAAGAACGAGATGATTTGTGTTTCGTACCAACAGAAGCAGAACAAAGGCAGGAGGCGCCTTATTTTTCAGGTTTCCTCTTTCATGTACAGTATTAGAGCCAGACCTGCTATGGTCCCATTATGTGCCTCAGAGCCGCAGGTTTAACCTCTTAACGGGCCGACGGTGGTGCAGAGAGTAGAGCGGGTCGTCTTGTGACCAAAGGGTCGGCGGTTCGAATCCCGCAGGTGCCCACTGTCGTTGTGTCCTTGGCAAGACACTTCACCCACCTTGCCTCCAGTGTCTGCGTACACTGGTGTATGAATGAGAGTGTGAATGGGTGACTGGTTCCTTGATGTAAAGCGCTTTGAGTGCCTAAAGCAGGTAGAAAGGCGCTATATAAAATGTGACCATTTACAATGTGACCATTTAACCCCGCCTGAACCCAGCGCATTTCTCCAGTTCAGCTTTACCCAAATCTAAAAGCTTGATCTTTCATAAGAAACTGCTCAGAGTCGTGCTCATTAATATTTAGATTCATAATAGATTCATAATATAGCCAACAGAGACCCATTCATAGTTATTTCTGTTTTAAACATTCCTCGTCTGCTCTCAAAAGTAAAACTTCTTAATAAGCCATGGGCTGTGTCTGAATGTCCTCACTATCCCTATATAGTGACTATATCCTGGTCACATGACATAGGGGTGTCCGAATGTCCAGAGAGAAAAAAGTACTGCAGTCACGACAGGGGTCAGTATTGACCACAATGCATTGCAAGAGTCAGAGAAGAGCGGCCGACAGAGACGGGTCTTTGAACTAAACAACACGACTGAATGAAAACAGCTGTTGTGTGTTGTGTATTTATCATAAATAAATGACTGGAATATAAACAGTTACAGTGAAAAATGCTAGCGTTAGCTGCTAACCTTTAGCTCGAGCTGTTAAATGACCAATAGCTTCCTCTCGAATAATCCAAGCCATTCATGTAAAATCCATGTTAAATAAAACGTATCTGACTGGTATTATCCATAAATATTCCCCTGTCTCATGAGTTTGGTCTTTATCGACATTATTCCCGGAGTTTAGCGAACTTTTATTAGACGTAGTCACTCATTCTGCTGGTGCTTCGGACACCGGGCTCGGACCTACTTCAGCCTTTGAACTAACGGAGTGATTTCTTTATCTTTTGTTTGATGATTGTTTTAATTTTAAATGTCAAATAAAACGTCTGTAAAAGTGGCAAAACTGTCATTGCGTTTCATAAAATAAACGTTTGTAACAATAAATCAGTTCTGATTAAAAAATAAAAAACTAGAATGAATAAATTCTGCACAACGCGCGCTGCGGTGACGTCACGCAGTGAGGAGGAAGTAGTGGCTTCTGTCCGAATCGCCAACAGAATCAGTGACTATAGTGCGGGCCTGTGTAGCGAATGAGGGGTCAGGGACTAGGGTGGACCTTCGGACACAGCCATGGAGTTTTCAAAAGCGTTTTAGTTTTATCGTCCTCAAGCTCTGCTGTGATTGACAACCGTCTCCATGGAGACTGAAGGGGAAAGGGGCGGAGTTACATGGTGCCTCCGCCCAGAGGCTCAGCGTGAGAGGAGAGAGCAGCCGACCAGGGGAAGAAGAAAACTCCATCGAACTGTACGAAAACAACAGGCGGCCTTGTAAAGCAGCAGAGATCGTCCAAGAGTCGCTGGGTTCTCTTCAGGTGTCATTTTAGAAAACCGTCTGAACGCTGCTAAAGTGTCAGCACGCCGCTCGTCAGGCATCAGACGCCATTTTCCACATCGTCTGGTTTTTGAGCTAATAATATCACTTTATTAGCTCAATATCCTTTCCACACACATATTGGACAGATTGACCGCTCGTAATGGCCGCCACTGTTTAAATGTGCTTTTGTTTTGTGACATATTAGTTCAAAATATTTGCTCAGAGGGATTTTGGTTTAGTTTTTTAAAAACAAGTAAATTCCTCCTTTGTGGGTTCAGAGCTGAATAATCCAGGCAGTTCGTTGCCCGAGGAGCTTCATTTCCTGCTCCGTGCCGCGCTCATCTGTTTCTGCTGATTTTTATTTTGCGACTCTGTCTCTTCCGTCTCTAACGTCGTCCACATTTCCCTTTTACTCGTTTACATAATGTCAAAAACCTGCAGCTTTCTAAACTTTAGGGACGTTTTCTTCCACTCTTTAACATCTGCACTTGAGTCGCTCCATAAGACTCATCAGTAGATTCCCAACTAAAAAGGTTAAGTCTCCGTCTCTTTTGGCGTGTGTGATGTTTCTCAGCTCCCGAGGCCGACGTGAGGGCTCATTTTAAAGCTTCGGTCCTGGAGAACTCGTCCTTCCAAAGAAGCAAAATAACCAAATATCGTAATTTTTACAGATCTAATTCATGACAGATTTATTGAGCTTTGAGACATTTGAATTTGTACACATTTTTTTCATTAACTATTCCCAAACTAAACACGAGCCAAAATCCCTCTGAGCAAATCTTGGAACTAATATGTCACAAAATAAAAACACACATTTAAACCTGGCTCTGAACATTATTTAGATTTAAGTTTCTGAAAAGTTTGTCAGAATTTACAGCAGCAGTTTCACATTAATGTCACTGAATTATTTTTCCCTGTTGACTTCGAAGGACAGGGTAGGTCTTTATTGTCGGGGCCGTCTGCTGGAGGGGGAGCCCAATTGTTTTTTGAACCAGATCTACATCATCGCCTATTATCGGACATAACTTTGGTACAGAAATAAACAGAGTCTGTAGTGTTGCAAACTAGAGAGTCAGTCCAGGCTTTCAAACGAGCCCACTCTGGTTCTTCTACGCCTTCGGGGAGTCGCGTGACATCGCGGTAAAGAATCGTAAATTTACTTCAGAAGCAGAGGTTCCTCCTCCAATATAACTGTATAATATACTAATGTACTAATATAATGTGCATTTAAAGAAGCACATGTTTAATGAATAGATAAACATAATAACAATGATAATAAAATAAAATAAAACTAGCTTTTTCCATTTCCCAAGTCTGTTATTTGGGTCAAGAAAATTCAGATAGAAATTTAATTTAACCATGTTACAATGAAAAGCATTTATTTTCTAAGATTCGGCTACATTCTTTTTAACAGTTAACATTTATTGTAAATTATTAATAAAAGAAAAATAAACACAATTGAATTCAACTATTATCCTCTTATCAAGACTAAACAAAGACAGACCAGGGCTATTTAATCACATTTATACTGGGGCAGATTCTTCTGGGGCCATCATTTGGCATATTTTTAAATAAATTAGAATGTTTTATCAACATTGCTCGAATAGTATTAGGTGTATTTATATTCCAGCATTTTGAGTCATTTTTAATAAACCATAATAATAATAAACCAGGACTACTCAGGACTAAACCATGATCAAATCAATGCAAAAAAGGCAACATCAGGACTAGAGCAGGACTAAACCACACCTGAACCAGGCCAAAGGCAACAGAATAACACAGTTTCATATGAGGAGCTTCTCACACATGAGACTCTGCTCAGTCCTCACAGCTGAGCCTGTGGAGCCTGTTCTCATGTCCAGACCTCGCGCTTTATGATCAAACTCAGTAAATGAAGCTCCTGTGAGATGGCGCTCATGTGTCATTTATTCAGCCTCATAACTCCTACCATCGCAAAGAGAGCATCTCTGCTGCACTTGTATCTTTCCCACAAACGCGGATCGACTAAAGTCAACGGAGAAAGGAAGCTACACAATGCACAGTCTGTCAAATGAATGATTGGGATATTATTTGGCTCAGTTAGAGTCCAGATAGCAGGTTTAATGCGCGTATTGACCGGTTAATAACACTCAGGTGCTGCCGGTGCAGTTTTCCTCAAACTCACGCACCATCAGCTTCGTCACATCACCCACTTAACAAACACAAACAGCTGTTCCTTATCTTGGAGAAGCAGCTCAGGCCCTTTGTAACAATGAAGACAGGGAAACACTTCCATCTCCTGCTGACGGTCCTGTTTCTGCATGTGATAATCCAAACTAAACACGATGCACATGGCCCTTGTGCTTCGGTTTGGTGAAATCTGTCAGTCCGTCCAACGATAACCTCCTGTTTTCTTAGTTAAAAGTCCTTTTACCCCGTTAGATAGAGACATGTTTTCATTTGAGCGGCTGGGGCGGGTGATGGTCACAGAGCCGCAGACACTGCTGTGCAAAGCGGTGCGGATGCTCCACGACAGTGGCGCCAATAATGCCCAAAATATGTGTTTATGGAAAATGAGGAGTGGGCCATATTTGATTGTTTGACGGGCCGGATCTACCCTCCGGGCCGGCCGGGTCCCAGTCGCCCGATATACTGCTCAGCCCAGTGAGGGCTGCTACACTGCAGCCGTGACTGTGGAAGTGCAGCCAGGCAAAATCTGCAGCCAGACCGGCCCTTTCCCCAGACCGGCCCTTTCCCCAGACCGGCCCTTTCCCCAGACCGGCCCTTTCCCCAGACCGGCCCTTTCCCCAGACCGGCCCTTTCCCCAGACCGGCCCTTTCCCCAGACCGGCCCTTTCCCCAGACCGGCCCTTTCCCCGACCGGCCCTTTCCCCCGACCGGCCCTTTCCCCAGACCGGCCCTTTCCCCAGACCGGCCCTTTCCCCAGACCGGCCCTTTCCCAGACCGGCCCTTTGGGAAATCGCCCGACTCTCCCGATTAGCCACGCCGGCACTGACTCATTTGCATGAACATGAAAACATAAAACATCAGTCAAATATATAAATATATATATCATAAAAAGTCAGGTCAGCTGCTGAGGCTCTAAGGCAGGGGGCCCAAACTTTTTGTCTCCGAGGGCCAAAATGAAAAAGTGCCTGTGGGTCGCGGGCCAAACACGGCGATGTCAAACACATAACTGCAAATTATAATAATTACTTTATTTTACGGTATAGGCATTTGATTCTATCTATGCAAATACCATGCTACATTAATAAATAAATATAATAATAAATGTTAACTATGGCAAAGCCTAGTTTTAGTAAAACTAAATCAACTATTGCAGCAATATAGTGCAATATAAACAACACCTGTGTCTACAGCACCTACAGTGACTTTACCTCATTCATTTGGTAACTCAAAGGAAATGCCACATTAGATCATTTTGAAAGTGTCAGTTCAGCATCAATTCTTTCATAAGTCCATTTTTAACATGTTGACTTTCCCAGTTTTCCAACTTTATTGGAAAACTGGGAAAGTTGATGCTACAGCTCTGTGATAAACACCAGGACACCTGTCTTGTCCGTTGTCGGGTCGTGGGGGCAGCGAACGCTCCGTGAGCCGAGCACACACTGACGTTCACTACAGGCCGAGGACGATCAGCGTCAGGGCTGAGACTGATTAAAGACTCCTCAAACACGCAGACGACACGACGATAATGAAATCCACCATCGTACACATGTCGCCCGAGCCGTTACTGAGGCAACATTCCCCAGGAAAACTTTGTCACGTTTGTCCAGTTTTTGTGGCTTTTTGTTTCTTTAAGATTTTAGATTTGGGTAAAGCCAAACTGACGGGGGGGGGGGCTTTACCCAAATCAAAAAGCTTCTTGAAAGAAGCGCCACAATAGCGACGAAAACGTGCCGGAAAAACACAAGACAAAATGCGACTAAAACGCAACTAAAAAGAGTGATGGAAAAGCCACAAAAAGAGCGACAAGAGCAACATTGTGACAACAAGTGACAAAAACGCAAGGTCTTAGCTTTCAAATGAGGCTGGCCTGGCCCATAGGCTGTCAGCTACCGTCGAGAAGCACTCAAAACAGCCAGACTCTTTCAAAAAGGAAGCAGCAGCAGAGGAGTCAGACACAACATCCTCTTTCAGTTTTACTCAGACGTAATGTAAAAGTCTCCTCACATCTGAACCTGAGCAGATGATTCTGATTGTTATTTTTATGTTTAGATGGATTTGTCTCCAGCCCAGACAACAGGTCCGACACTGGCTTGGGCTCTTCTGCATTCCAACATGTTTGTAGAGCTTTGACTACAGCGTTAGCAGCTCTATGACCGAAAGAACTGCAGTCTGACCCAGCGATAACGGCGAACAACTAACACCTCAATATTTGGGGGGATTTTCTCGATAACGACGACGAAGCGATATTTTTGCAAACATCAGAAATATGTGAAATGTTCAGCGTCCAACTTTCCATATCTGTACATTTAAGTTTCTTCCCTGTTTTATCTGCAGAGCCTTAAGCTCCGTTTGTTTCAGACAGAGACAGTTGAACCTCAAACCGCCTCGGTCTGTGGTCACTGATATGAGGCTCTGAGGAGAAGGAGGAGGAGGAGGAGCAGCACCAAAACGTCACAAACATCGTAAAGAGAGAGTTTGGTTTGTGTTTTACTCGACATTTAAACTAAGACGTTGAGGAGGAAACATCCCTGCAGTTTAAAGCAGCACTAAGTTTACCTTAATAAATCCTTTCCGTAGTCCCTCTAGGGGTAATACAAGTGTTAATGGGATGATTGGGGGGTCTTTCATCTCCCCTGGTGTCTCTGGGTCGGAGTCACCAATACACACTAATGGAATCACGAAGAAGAAGCTAACAGGCAAAGCTAACTGCAGGCTAGCTCCATCTTAAACAGTATTTACAGCCAAGTGTGAGTGAAAAAAAATGATCTCAACATCCCTTTGTCTTTTCTGTCAGCGTAGTATTTACTCTCACAGACAATTAATGAGTAAAAAACACAACATGCTACGACACCTGCAGTGGCGCTTATGGCCTCTAGGGGCATGAGTTACTTAGTACTGATTTAATCTTGTGTCAGAATAAGACTTAAAAAACTCCTAAACTCAGGTTAAAACTGATCTGTGGCCTGTTCTCACTTGGATAGAGAGATTCTGCGACTGAGGAGGCCTCCCTCATGAGGTCATTGTGATGTGGTTATTATGAGGTCATTGTGTGAGTCCGTGTCGGTCTCTGAGCTCCACAGGACGTCTCATTACTCGATTAGTCTCGCTCCGTCTCGCTCCAGCGACTCAGCCGAACACTGAACACTGTAAGTAGGGTGAAGTGTCTTCCCCAAGGACACAACGACAGTGTGCATATGGCGGGAGCTGGGACTCGAACCCCCGACCTGTCGATCACGAGACGACCCGCTCTACTAACTGCGCTAACATCTGCAACATCAGCACCGCTACAAGTCACAGTGACACAGGCCAGGCATGAGCGAGTCTGACTCAGCATTTCCCTGCACTGACCCGCAGACATAAACAGCACTCGCATGCGGCGCCTCAGCTAATCACACACCTGAAAGTCTCTACGATAAACTGGGATTTGAACTCTCTGAACCGTCGCACGATGGAGACGAGAGCAGTTTTTAAATTCTCACGGCTTCAATGTAGGACTGGGCGATATTGACAAAAACTAATATTTGTGGGACTTTCTCAAGAACGATGATGAAGCAAAACTAAATGTCGACCGATATGGGTTTTTCTAAGGCCGATATATTTCCAAACGTCTCATCTATAATCCTGTGTATGAAGCTCCTAAACTGTAACATGTGTCAGTGTTGAACTGTGACAGCAGGGGGCGCTTCATTGCAACATAGGGCTGATTTATTCATGCTTAGTAGGTACTTCAAAGGGAGCTTGTTTGAAATACAAAAACCAGCAGATTCCAAAAGTCTATCTCTTATGGTTCTGGAATTATAAGCAAACGTCTGCAACATAAAGGTATATAAAGTACGATCCGAGGTGTACGAACCTGTGACTGATTTTCCCCACAAGGTTTCTCTGCCCTGAGACCTAAGACGTCGTGGGAGGCTCATTTAAAGGAACAGGCCACCGTTTTTACATACTGAGATATGTTCTTTGGCCGACGTACTTTGACGATATTACTGCGCGGACGTCGAGGTGCTCCTAAGGTGTCATTACGCCTCACAATATAGTTCCCCTTTTTATCCACTTAGAAAATCCACATGTTTCATTTTGTGTAACTAGACTTGGATCGTATAAAGGCTCATGCAACTGTATTTAAATAGGGAAAACATGGAAGAGCTTGGTCGCCCTTTGCTGGGAGAGGCTACATGCTAACAACATTAGCGTGACTGAGCGCACGCACATAAACCAGACAGGTAGGGCTGGGCGACATGGACCAAAAGTCATATCCTGATATATTTAGGTTGAATATCGATATACGATATATATCCCAATATTTTTTCCGCAAGTGAGAGCTGTGAAATAAAATGTTAAGTCAAAGCCAAATACGAGTAGTTTTACTTAAAACTCACTATAAATTGTAAACATAAACACTGTATAACAAAGCTCTGTAATTTAAATTTAAAAAAATCTTGGATAAAAAAAGCCTATAAAATAAAATAGGTCACTCTTTTTTTGAGGGCAGCATTTATACATAAAGAGATAACTAAATAAAGTGCTCAGTTTAAGATGAATTGTTTAAAAATCGAGATTACTTATTTATTTTTGTTAACTTAATAGCTTATCTGAATTTGAAATATCCCGATATACGCGATATGGTCTAATTCCATATCTCATTTAAAAATATATCGATATATCTTAAATATCGATATATCGCCCAGCCCTACAGGCAGGTACACATCAACTCGTCTAAGCTCAGGTAAGAACATGTCAAAACAGTGGCCTGTTCTTTAAAGCTCTGACTGTGCTCTATCCAATGCAAAAAAGTTACTTTCGGTTCCGGAGAAACTGGCCTTTTATCGGCCAATAGCCAATATCGTAAATATACAATACATATTATGTGTCGATTTTCTAAAAGAACCAAATATCGGGCCGATATAACATTCAAACAAAACCATGAGAAATCTGCAAAACTGTGCTGCAAACAATTAAATGACATCACCTTGTTGCTCTAAAGTGTAATTAAACAGATTACAAAAGGATATTTGAGTTTTCTTTGCAGACGAACCCGATGTTGTAAAACTGTTGTTGTGAAATGATTGTGGAGGGAAGTGAGTCGTCTTGTTCGTGACTGAATGAGCTCTTTCCGAGTGAAATGTTCACGCACAGACTCACGTGCACACTCACAGACTCACGTGCACGCTCATAAAAGAGGAACCGCCGTGCACGCCCACACACACACAGGGCAGAGGCCACGTGCGCGCTCCTCCATACGTTTACCCAGAGTTACTCAGACTTATGTAACATGTGGCGCTAAAACAAGAGGCCGGACGCCACAGAGGAGCGTTATGTAACGGACACGGCTGCACTAGGACCCGGGCTAAAGTGTGCTAAAGCAGGACTAAAGCAGGACTAAAGCAGGACTAAAGCAGGACTAAGCAGACTGAACCAGGCTAAAGCAGGACTAAAGCAGGACTGAACCAGGACTGAACCAGGATGAACCAGGGGCTAAAGCAGGGCTAAAGCAGACTAAAGCAGGACTGAACAGGACTGAACCAGGGCTAAAGCAGGCTAAAGCAGGACTAAAGCAGGACTAAGCAGGACTGAACCAGGACTGAACCAGGACTGAACCAGTGCTAAAGCAGGGCTAAAGCAGGACTAAAGCAGGACTGAACCAGGACTGAACCAGGGCTAAGCGGGCTAAAGCAGGCTAAAAGTGTGCTAAAGCAGGACTGAACCAGGGCTAAACAGCTAAGCAGGACTAAAGCAGGGTAAAGCAGGCTAAAGCGGACTAAAGCAGGACTAAAGCAGGGCTAAAGCAGGGCTAAAGCAGGGCTAAAGCAGGGCTAAAGCAGGACTAAAGCAGGACTGAACCAGGACGAACCAGGACTGAACCAGGGCTAAAGCTAAGCAGGGCTAGGGCTAAAGCAGGACTAAAGCAGGACTGAACCAGGACTGAACCAGCAGGCTAAAGCAGGGCTAAAGCAGGGCTAAAAGTGTGCTAAAGCAGGACTGAACCAGGGCTAAAGCAGGACTAAAGCAGGCTAAAGCAGGGCTAAAGCAGGACTAAAGCAGGACTAAGCAGGACTAAAGCAGGACTAAAGCAGGGCTAAAGCAGGACTAAAGCAGGGCTAAAGCAGGGCTAAAGCAGGACTAAAGCAGGGCTAAAGCAGGACTAAAGCAGGACTAAACACTAAAGCAGGACTAAAGCAGGCTAAAGCAGGACTAAAGCAGGACTAAAGCAGGACTAAAGCAGGGCTAAAGCAGGACTAAAGCAGGGCTAAAGCAGGGCTAAAGCAGGACTAAAGCAGGGCTAAAGCAGGGCTAAAGCAGGACTAAAGCAGGGCTAAAGCAGGACTAAGCAGGCTAAAGCAGGACTAAAGCAGGACTAAAGCAGGGCTAAAGCAGGGCTAAAGCAGGGCTAAAGCAGGACTAAAGCAGGGCTAAAGCAGGACTAAAGCAGGGCTAAAGCAGGACTAAAGCAGGGCTAAAGCAGGACTAAAGCAGGACTAAAGCAGGGCTAAAGCAGGACTAAAGCAGGACTAAAGCAGGGCTAAAGCAGGACTAAAGCAGGACTAAAGCAGGGCTAAAGCAGGACTAAAGCAGGCTAAAGCAGGACTAAAGCAGGACTAAAGCAGGGACTAAAGCAGGACTAAAGCAGGGCTAAAGCAGGACTAAAGCAGGACTAAAGCAGGACTAAAGCAGGCTAAAGCAGACTAAGCAGACTAAAGCAGGGCTAAAGCAGCGGACTAAAGCAGGACTAAAGCAGGCTAAACACAAAGCAGGACTAAAGCAGGACTAAAGCAGGGCTAAACCTGCTCTGGAACTGGGCTAAACCAGAACTGAACATAGATTAAAGCACAACGGAACCAGGACTAAAGCAGGGCTGAACCAAGACTGAACCTGGGCTAAAGCAGAGCATAATCAGCAGTAAACATGGACTAAACCCAAACTCGAGCCTCAGTTGGTCGGTACAATAATAATCCATTTCATTTGGAACATTCAGGAGCTTCTTACAGGAACAAAACTCATAATAAAAGATTGAAAACGACACGATAGTTGAGTCTACTGTCGTCTGAAGTGAGGCCAGAGCAGAGTCTTTGTCTCCGTTCCGGTTCTTGGCCCGGTTTTTATTCCTGGTCCACTCCTGGTTTGTCCGTAGACTTTGTTTTCTGGCCGTGGTTTCTCCATTTTGAGCCACATTAAGACTTAAAAAAGCGTGTAATTACAGTAAGGACCCGGCCCGTCTTCGCTCTGGGCTTCCCTGGACCCGCCTATGCCCCGGGTAAACTCTGCTTTAGTCTCATTTAGCCACACTTTGCCTGGTTTGGTCCCGTTGTTTTATAGATTTGATTGAACATAGTCGCATTATATTGCTTTCGTTATAGACTTTCTTTAAATGTTTGTAAAGGCTCTCATTCATCCAGGGAATATCCATCAACTGGACTGGGTTTTGGTAAAGTTAAGGACATTTCACTTCTAGTCACAGAAGCTTCTTCTGAGCTGTTTGGGTCAGAAAAGAAACTTTTACCCAAACTGGGCCGGTTTAATTCTGGGTAAAAGTGTCTTTTCTGACACAGCTCAGAAGAAGCTTCTGTGAAAAGAAGCGAAACGTCCTCAACTTTACCAAAACCCAGTCCAGTCGATGATTTATACTTTATAACCATGTTTAGCCCATGTTTAACCCAATGTTTAACCCAATATTTAACCCATCCTTGGCCCAGCGCCGCATCCTTCTCATTTGTTTACTTTAAATCCTGTGTTCACAAATGTTATCCATGTCTTTGAAATATAAGACTTGTCCAACTTTGGTGAATTACTTGGTCAAGTAATAACTTATGGTAACTATCTGCTTCCTGTTTGCCTTTTACACAATAAAAGACACAGTATGTTATGGCTTTAGTAAGACTCTTATTGTGAAAGGGTCAGACAGCAACAGACACGAACAACAAGCCTTTACCAACTTAGTGTTACTGTTTTACTTTTATCGTCTGGAGTTTTATTGTGTTTTTTAATGTATAGAGTTAGTTTGCTGTAGTTCTAAGTCTAGTCTAAGTTCTAAGTCTATTTTTGCTGTGTTGATTATCACAAAGTTGAATAAATTAGTATATTCATTCAATCTTTCAATCTTTTTCTTCTTCAGTGTGTAATTAAGTTCGAATCGGGAGTGATATTGTGATATTCTATTTTGTTATATCGCCCACCCCTATGTTGGCCCATGTTAAGCTCATGTTAAGCTCATGTTTGGCCCATGCTCAAGATAAATAGCCTTTATTGATTCTTACAATGGAGAAATGTACTTGTTACATTCAGCTCTTAGAAACACTCAGGATGCAAATAGGCAGGAAATGTGAAATAAACAACAACAATTAAATAGTAAATGGTGGTATCTTAGCACGTTTAGCTCACGTTTAACCCACGTTTAACCCATGTTTAGCTCACGTTTAGCTCACGTTTAGCTCACGTTTAACCCACGTTTAACCCACGTTTAGCTCACGTTTAGCTCACGTTTAGCTCACGTTTAACCCACGTTTAACCCACGTTTAGCTCACGTTTAGCTCACGTTTAACCATTGTTTAGCTCATACTTAGCTCATGTTTAGCTCACGTTTAGCTCACGTTTAGCTCACGTTTAACCCATGTTTAGCTCATGTTTAGCTCATGTTAGCTCATGTTTAGCACACGTTAAGCTCATGTTTAGCACACGTTAAGCTCATGTTTAGCACACGTTAAGCCTCATGTTTAGCTCATGTTTAGCTCATGTTAGCTCATGTTTAGCACACGTTAAGCTCACGTTTAACCACGTTTAACCCACGTTTAGCTCACGTTTAGCTCACGTTTAACCCACGTTTAACCATGTTTAGCTCACGTTTAGCTCACGTTTAACCCACGTTAACCCACGTTTAGCTCACATTTAGCTCACGTTTAACCCACGTTTAACCCACGTTTAGCTCACGTTTAGCTCACGTTTAACCATTGTTTAGCTCACGTTTAGCTCACGTTAGCTCACGTTTAGCTCACGTTTAGCTCACGTTTAGCTCACGTTTAGCTCACGTTTAGCTCACGTTAACCCCGTTTAGCTCACGTTTAGCTCACGTTTAGCGCACGTTTAACCCACGTTTAGCTCACGTTTAACCCACGTTTAGCTCACGTTAACCATTGTTTAACCCGTGTTTAGTTCATGTTTAGCAACGTTTAGCTCACGTTTAACCCATGTTTAACCCGTGTTTAGTTCATGTTTAGCTCACGTTTAGCTCACGTTTCCCATAGTCTTTAGCTCAGTTTAGCACACCGTTAAGCTCACGTTTAACCCATGTTTAAACCCATGTTTAGCTCATGTTTAACCCGTGTTTAGCTCATGTTTAGCTCATGTTTAGCTCATGTTTAGCTCATGTTTAGCTCATGTTTAGCTCACGTTAAGCTCACGTTTAACCCATGTTTAACCCATGTTTAGCTCGTGTTTAACCCGTGTTTAGCTCATGTTTAGCTCATGTTTAGCTCATGTTTAGCTCATGTTTAGCTCATGTTTAGCTCATGTTTAGCTCATGTTTAGCTCATGTTTAGCTCACGTTAAGCTCACGTTTATTGTGTTTTTTAATGTATAGAGTTAGTTTGCTGTAGTTCTAAGTCTAGTCTAAGTTCTAAGTCTATTTTTGCTGTGTTGATTATCACAAAGTTGAATAAATTAGTATATTATTCAATCTTCAATCTTTTTCTTCTTCAGTGTGTAATTAAGTTCGAAATCGGGAGTGATTCGTTGATATTCTATTTTGTTATATCGCCCACCCTATGTTGGCCCATGTTTAGCTCATGTTAAGCTCATGTTTGGCCCATGCTTAAGATAAATAGCCTTTATTGATTCTTACAATGGAGAAATGTACTTGTTACATTCAGCTCTTAGAAACACTCAGGTGCAAATAGGCAGGAAATGTGAAATAAACAACAACAATTAAATAGTAAATGGTGGTATCTTAGCACGTTTAGCTCATGTTTAGCTCACGTTTAACCCATGTTTAGCTCACGTTAGCTCACGTTTAGCTCACGTTTAACCCATGTTTAGCTCATGTTTAGCTCACGTTTAGCTCACGTTTACCCACGTTTAGCTCGTTTAACCCACGTTTAGCTCACGTTTAACCCAGTTAGCTCACGTTAGCTCACGTTTACCCTTTACCACGTTTAGCTCACGTTTAGCTCACGTTTAACCATGTTTACTCACTTTAGCTCATGTTTAGCTCACGTTTAACCCACGTTTAGCTCACGTTTAGCTCACGTTTAGCTCACGTTTAGCTACGTTACCCACGTTTAACCACGTTTAACCATAGCTCACGTTTAGCCAGTTAGCTCACGTTTAACCCACGTTTAGCTCTCAGTTTAACCCACGTTTAGCTCACGTTTACCATGTTTAACCCATGTTTAGTTCATGTTTAGCTCACGTTTAGCTCACGTTTAACCCACGTTTAGCTCCGTTTACGTTCATGTTTAGCTCAGTTTAAGCTCACGTTTACTCATGTTTAGCTCATGTTTAGCTCACTGTTTAGCCACGTTTAACCCATGTTTAACCCATTGTTTAGTCATGTTTAGTCAGTAACCCATGTTTAGCTCATGTTTAGCTCACTGTTTAGCTCACGTTTAGCTCACGTTAAGCTCACGTTAACCCATGTTTAACCCATGTTTAGCTCATGTTTAGCTCATGTTTAGCTCATGTTTAGCTCATGTTTAGCTCACGTTAGCTCACGTTAAGCTCACGTTTAACCCATGTTAGCTCATGTTTAGCTCATGTTTAGCTCATGTTTAGTTCATGTTTAGCTCACGTTAGCTCACGTTAGCTCATGTTTAGCCACGTTAAGCTCACGTTTAAGCTCAGTTAAGCCACGTTAAGCCATGTTTAACCCATGTGTTTGCTCGTGTTTAACCCGTGTTTAGCTCATGTTAGCTCATGTTTAGCTCATGTTTAGCTCATGTTTAGCTCATGTTTAGCACACGTTAAGCTCATGTTTAGCTCATGTTTAGCTCATGTTTAGCACACGTTAAGCTCACGTTTAGCTCATGTTTAGCACACGTTAAGCTCATGTTTAGCTCATTTAGCACACTTAAGCTCATGTTAGGTCATGTTAGCTCATGTTTAGCTCATGTTTAGCACACGTTAAGCTCATTTAGCTCATGTTTAGCCATGTTTAGCTCATGTTTAGCTCATGTTTAGCACATATTTCCTCTATGTTTCCTCCATGTATAGGGCCGTACTCACCCACCACCCTGCTCCTCTGCTCCAGCCGCCGTGAGTCCCCGCTGAAGCCCCGGTCGGAGCTGTGTCCAGGGCCGTGGTGCTGCTGCCTGCCGTGGCCGCCCTCCGCTCGCTCCTCCGCCGCTTTGCTCTTGGCCTGGCCGCCCTGGTGGTCGCTCTCCCGGGCCTGTATCTGCAGCTGGAGCCGCCGGTTCTCCTGCTCCTTCACGGCCGTCTCCAGTAGCAGGCCGTTCAGGCTGGAGCCCACCGTCTTGCTGATTTCCTGCACCGCCAGCTGCACCACCTGCTCCAGCACCGACTCCAGCTGGCCCTGGAAAAACGAGATGTATACGGCCCCGTTCATCGCGCTCTCATCCCGGGAGCCCCCAGCCCCAGCAGCCCCCGCGAAGATGTGGATCCGAGGCCGGCAATGCGCGCTGCTGTGGCCGCCTTCAGGTTGCTGTTGTCCGGCTGCAGCTCCGTGTGAGGCCCCGCTCCCACACACTGCCGTAGTGTCTGCAGTAGAGGCGCAGGCACTCTCACGCCACATCCGACACGGGCCGCGGCACATGGCGAGTGTTTTTGGATAAGCCACGCCATTTTGGCTTTCTTTGCAAAAGTGTGAGGAAACACGACGGACCCAGGCCGGGTTTGGACCTGGTTTAGTCCAGGTGTAACGCGTGTGGTAGATAGATAGATAGATAGATAGATATAGATAGATAGATAGATAGATAGATAGACCTGCATTTCTAAACAAAGTGAAATACTGTGTTTTCTCCACAGATTAATGAATAAACACGACATAAACCTATAAAGCTAAAATGACCAAAACAACTGTTTTTTACAGATTAAGATGTTTCTGAGCCTTTGCTGAAGATAACTTTTGGTCCCGGCCCACGAGTGAGAACCACTGACTTACAGAGTAAATAGAAGCTGTACCTAATAAAGTGTCCGTTATATAAGAGCGTTAGTGTCAACACTCAGGCTCCATTATTTACATTAAACATCTGTCTCTGTGCTCTTTCAACTGCTTTAGCACATGTGGGCCAGACTTTAGCACAAATGGGCCAGACTTTTGCACACTTTACTCCACCCATCAGAATCACCAGGGACCCTTCGCACCATCACACAGTCTCTTCAAGGTAATGCCTTCAGGGAGGAGACTGCGGAATCTACGGGCCAGGTCCAGTCGACTGAAGAACAGTTTTATACACAAGGCCATCGGGAAGCTGAACTCCCCGCCCCCCGCTCCACAATCAAGCATGAGAGAAATATCATTTCAAATCATTCACATGGTTTGACAAATAAAAAATCTTGATCTTGAGCACACATTAGTGCATGTGGACCAGACTTTAGCTCATGTGGGCCAGACTTTAGTGCATGTATTGTGGACCTAAGTTTATCATGGCTGTAAGCTTGCCTTGCCATGTGGGCCAGACTTTGCATGTGGACCTGGGCCAGACCACCAGAGTTAACTTTCACGCAGACCCTCCCTCTCAGGCCCGGCTCAGATTGGCCTCCTTTAGCCCTGCTTTATCCCCCTTTAAGTTAAAGGCCCTACACTTGATTTATTTATTACAAACAATGAATGCGGAAGCTACTGAATAAAATTCCACACAGAAAGGCCTCATCCTGGGGGAATCGAACCTGGACCTTCTTGTTTAGCCCTGGCTGTAGACCCTCCCTTAGTCTGTGTTGTATCTCGGGTCAGTCCGTGTTTATCCCGGGTCAGTCCGTGTTTTATCCCGGTCAGTCCCCGGCTGCAGCCCCTCCCTCTCAGGCCCGGCTCGGATTGGCCCGTTAAATCCTCCGTGTCCACATTACCGTAACTGTGGCTGTAGTGCGCGCTGCGGTTTGGGGGGAGTGGCACAAGACGCTGCTGCAGGCCTGCACGCGCTGCCTGTTGTCACTGACGTCACGGCCCTTAAAGGCACAAGCGCAGTTTATTTCCTCGCATTAAACGGTTTATTTTTAATGATTAAACCGAGAGAGCGGAGCGCGTGGACTCTGAGGCGCCGTCCCCACGAAGATACACAAACAGAACACCACAAAAACACTCAGAAATGCCGCTTTAATCAATCTTAGTGCGCTCATTTGCAAGTTGTTTTTTTCACAGCAAATATAACATTTATAATCATTCCATCAAACAGTCGATATATATTCAAAAGCAAATGGACAAAACAGGAAACTTTGGAGGAAAACAAACATACGCACAAAATCATCAATATCAAAAACACGAGAAATTAAACTATTTTATAAGAAATGCAGATTTAGTGCCAGTTTGAATCCATAATGTTTTTCAGTGACGGTTCATATAAGGCCTTGGTTATGACACGTTGTAATGAGAGGACATAAACGCTCTATTGGGTTAAACTTAATTAGAATTAAGTCTTTTCTAACTAAATGTGACGTTATACACCGCAGTGCGCGCTCCCGACAGACGCGGCTCGTCCACAGCAGCGGAGCGCGCCCTGGTGGACACAGACGCAAACTGCAGCAGCAGCAGCGTTTCTGAGTAAAAAGGAGCCGGTTTAACCTCTTAACCCCCGCCTGGACCGAGCACAGTTTCTCCACTTCGGCTTTACCCGAATCTAAAAAGCTTCTTGAACAAAGTGTCAAAATAGCGACACAGCAATAAGATGAAAACGTGACAAAAACATAACAAAAGCAACCGAAGAACAGAAAAGTGACGAAAATGTGAGAAACAGTCACAAAAGGAATCAGTGAAAAGAAATGCCAAACAAGTGACTCCAACGCAGGGAAAAGATACAAGTTTAGATGAGTTTTGTCGGTCTTAGCGTTCAAATGAGAAGTTACTCTGGCCTGATATTCTCTACAATAAACTTTGGGCATAGCTACGATTCTCTCCTTGAATCCTCACAGTGGAGACGAGTGACAAAAAGTGACAACACAATAATCGGGCGGGATTTGATTACAAACTTACAGACTCTCTTTAAGCTGCTGTGTGTAAACCAGGGGCCCCAAACTTTCTGTCTCCGAGGGCCAAACACGGAGATGTGAAGCCTTTGTGCGACAGCGCTCTGGGAGTTCTTTAAGATCTACTCGAGCAGCTTCTCCACATGATTGCATTGTACCTTTCCGTCATTCCACCTTTGGTCAATCAGCGTTTGCAGTGAAGGCTGCTAAACTGTGGAACCAACTACCTGACAATATAAAGACATGCACGACCATCAAGGGCTTTAAAACTGAACTCAAAAAGCATCTAAAAAGTAGCCAGCATTGTACACACTAGCCATGCCAGCCCTCTTTGGTTTTACACTCCCTCTGGTACTGACTTGTTTGTCTGTATTTGTGTTGTTGATGTGTCTTGTCTGGGTTTTATGAATCTGTAATGTTGTATGTGGTTTGTCTTTCTTGGTCGACCCCTTGTCTTGTGAATCTTGTCTTTTTTCTGTTATGGGTCGTCCGTTCCCTGCCAGGGACTGCAGATGTAAATTAGCCTCAGGCTAACTCTGGTACAATGCATCAAATGGCAACATTTATGTTATAATTGTACATGGTCCCTTTTAAATAAATAAACTAAACTAAACTAAGCGTGAAACACATATAACTGCAAATAATAATAGTTACTTTATTTTATTTTTCGGTACATTTGTATTTGATTCTATCTATGCAAATACCATGTTACATTAATATAAATGTTAACTATGGCAAAAGCCTAGTTTTAGTCGAACAAAATCAACTATTGTATCAATAAAGTGCAAAATATAAACACGTATATCTACAGCACCTACAGTGACTTTAAATCATTCATTTGGTAACTCAAAGAAAATGTGATATTAGAACATTTTGAAAATGTCAGTTCAGCATCAATTATTGTATAAGTCCATTAGGAAGTGACCTCCCTCTCTCCTTGAGTTTTTTGCCTTTTTCTGCGACCTGCATTTGTGGTTTCTGTTCCACATTGTTTTTCTGGATACTTTTGTACGTCTTTGCCGAGTTTTTGTGGAGGTTTGGTGGATTTGTTTGAGAGTCCAAAAAGCAGCTTTTTAAAAGGTAAACAAAATGCTAGCTTATCAGCTAAACCCATTTGAGACCTACACATTTCTTCTTCTGAGACACTGAAGAGGCACCAAGAGCCCCCCCTGCAGCACAGAGGAGGCGTCACAAGAGGAGCTACAGGAAACAAGGAAGGGACAAACAAGAGATGGTGAAAGACTGTTGTGAAGCGGAGGGAGGAAGAGGAAGGAGGAGGTGGAGCTGACCAGTGCAGGACACCACGCTCTGAAACAGGGACAAACCCAGGAGGCGCTGCACCGTTTCAGAGGATCAGGAGACAGAGGGCAGCCAGGTTTCTTCCGAGTGCTACAGTTTCCCCGACCTCCAAGGTCATGCGGGTCAGGACTAACACCTGAACACTGTTTCGTTGTGCACTTGTACAATGACAATAAAGCACTTACTTACTTAAATAAATAATAATAATAATAAATAACATGTACATAAACAGCCTTTGCAATAAAAGTTGTAAAATGTGGAAAGTTGATGCTACAACGCTCTGTGATAAACACCAAGACACCACAACAGTGTTTCCTTAACTTTTTATTTTATTTATTTGAGCAGTGTTCTGCTTTGCGAAAGGAGTGAAACAGCGCCCCCAATTTGACGCTAGTGGCCAAAGAGTACACTGCATTCATATTTACCATTGAGAATGAATGGAAGAGAGTTAGTATTAACCATACACGGAACAAAAGTAGGTCACTCTTTGGCGGGCCAATGGAATTGTTCCGGCGGGCCAAATTTGGCTCGCGGGCCCCACTTTGGGCACCCCTGGTCTAAAGACAGAACAGTATGACTGTGATCAGGAACTGCTTGTGTTAAAGCCTCGCTCTGTGTAGACGTCCTGATGTTCCCCCATAAGGTTTGAGATGATCACAGATGCACCTCTTCAAAGAAACACAATTTCAACAATTTACAATAAATGTATTTCTTTATTTCTTGTCAAACGGCGTCAATAAAAACAAATGGACGATTGCGATTCCTTCCTGACTCCCATGTGGTTTAAAGCTCTGGGCGATCCTCACAGGTGTTTCCGTGCGCCCCCTGGTGGCCCCTGCTCACAGGTGCTGGAGGCTGGTCATCAGCACCAGAGGCACCTCCTTGTCGCCCGTGCCCAGCAGGGGGAACATCCTCTCGCTGAACTCCACGCCGTGCTGGAAGCTGTAGATGTCGGCGCCCGTTTGGCGTTAAAGAACGAGACCTGCCCCACGTCATGGTCCAGGTACACGCCCACCTGCCGCAGCTTCGGAGGAGCCTTCACCTGGAGCAGAGGCGGACAGAGGCGGGACAGAGGCGGGTCAGAACAGGGACAGAGGCGGGTCAGAACAGGGACAGAGGCGGGACAGAGGCGGGACAGAGGCGGGACAGAGGCGGGACAGAGGCGGGACAGAGCCCAGCTGTTAGACCTGCAAATCTAAACAGATGTTTTTCGCATTTGCGCCACTTTTTTTGTGTTTATTCTTTTGTGTTGCATTTTCATCCTTGTTTTCGTGTCATTTTTGTCACTATTTTGACGCTTTTTTCAAGAAGATTTTAGATTTGGGTAAAGCCAAACTGGAGAAAATGCCTTATATTCAGGTGGGGGTTAAAGGGATAGTTCAGGATGTTTGACATTGGGCCTCATTTTCCTAGTTATCCAGAGTGTTGTTGATGTCTGGAGATATTTTTTTCTTAAATTCATGCAGTTCTTATATTTGAAGAGTCTAGTGGCGCTCGGATCCTTCCTGGTTCTCGCTCGCAGCCGGCGGCAGTGCGCTCCGGTGTCCGTGCATGAGCGTGCATGAGCGTGCACGTCTTTGAGTGTCACACATGACTACAATATTTTTATTAAGTATATAAACGAAAGATTGAAACACTACACAAAGCCAACGGTTGATTTCCTAGATTTTATTTTTAATGATCTTAATCATTTCTGTAGAAAATAAAGAAATGAGCAGTTTAAAAATGTGCACCAGACTTCATTTCCTCAATCCGACCTCCCCTTGCTGCTTTCCCTCGCCTCTCCTCGTGTGTTTGCAGCGCTTCTGAAAAGTGCAGACTGCGTACGCCAGGTACAAACCTAGTGTGGCGGTGCGTAATGTTTCACGTTCAGTTCGATTTCTATAAATACCACCTTTGGTGCAGAACAGTTCGTACGGAAGGTTTTGGCCTCATTTAGTCCGTACGTGGGCTTTATAAATGAGACCCCTGGTCTTTTGCATTTGTTCTTGGGTTGATCACATTTCAGACTCTGGGACACAGAACCCGCCTTCTTTCTGATCTGTATGATGACTGGACATTTCCATCATTGTTTTAACCAATGAACCTGAACCTTCAAGTGTCTGTAAATTACACCCAAGGATGAACCAGACTTGAGCTTCCAAGGTCATGACATCATCTGGGCTAAAGGTGAAGTAATCTGAGTGTATGTAAACTTATGACTTTGGAGAAAATAACAAAACCATTTCTAAAGAAAATATCTCTCTCATTCTTCTGGCATTTGATGAATAGAAATATTTTTTTTTTCTTCTTGACCAAAAAAAAAAAGAAGTTAATTCTGGTTTCATGTCAGACACTGAGAAAAAATGCAAATGTGTCTTTTTATGAAATGTATGTAAAGTTATGGTTCCTGTTGTATAATCGCCAAAATAAAAGATCCAGGAGAAAAGCAACTGGGACAGAGGATCACACAGCGACACAGGAGAGTCAGAAACAGCCCTCGCTTCAGTCGGAATGACTGGGACTTCCTACATGCAAATATAACAAGTAAAATGGATTTAAGTGACCAGAAACTCACTTTAGGTGCGCAGAATTTGTGGAGTGAAAGGGATATTTCAGGATTTTGACATTGGGCCTCATTTCCTAGTTATCCAGAGTGTTGTTGATTTCTGGAGATATTTTTTTCTTAAATTCATGCAGTTCTTCTATTTGAAGAGTCTAGTGGCGCTAGGCTAGGGCAAGGCTAAAGCATTTCTATGGTATCAGTTAGCCTGCATTAAAAACAGTGTGACCCACTCCACAGTGCACCTGAGGTAAATCACTTATAACACCAGACTAACCATATAAATGTCTGTTAATAGAATAATGTTTGAAATATAACTGACCTTGTATCACATGAATTACCGCATTTTGAGGGACTATTTTCTCGCAGATCACTCCGCCGCTGCGTTAGCTTACAGCCACGAAGCTGATGCTGCTCAAATATAAAGTTATTTTAAATGATTCTATTAACACAGACATTTATATGGTTAGTCTGGTGTTATAAGTGATTTACCTCAGGTGCACTGTGGAGTAGGTCAGACTGTTTTTTAATGCAGGCTAACTGATACCATAGAAATGCTTTAGCCTTGCCCTAGCCTAGCGCCACTAGACTCTTCAAATATAAGGAGTGCATTAAATAAAAAATATACATATCGGGACATCCTTATTTGAGACATTAACGTATATTGTTTGGGCTTTAAAATGACTCTTAGTTTCCCGTGGTGTTTACCTTGGTGAGGGGCGGAGGCGTCAGCGCCCGCAGTTGTCCTCCGCTCCACCAGATGGCGTGGTATCCGTTGGCCGGCATCATGTCGAACAGCCCCTTCCTCTGCGCCGACTCCGAGACCACGCCCACCTTCCAGTCCTTGTTCTCGCCCACGAACACCTGGAATTATGCGTGTGAGAAAACGCCTGGAGACGTGGAGCAAACTGAGGGACTGACCTCCCAGTAATGGCGGCCGGCGGCGTAGCCCTCTTTAGCGATGACACACGACCACACGTCGAAACGCTGCGGACTGTTTCTGTAGAACTGAAGCTTCTCTCCACGTTTCACCTGTTTTCATATAAAAGGGGAGGAGGTGAAATCACTGCAGACGACACATTTTAAATCATCTCTGAGTTTCACCTGTTTTCGATCCTCAGACAGAATCAGGAACGGATATGCAGTGATCGGGTTCAACGCCACGTCCTCTGAACCGACGAGGAGGAGATGTGGAGAAGGGAGAGAAATGACTTAATTTTCTGAAACCACTTTCAGTGGTTAAAGTGGACTTTGTGGTGGAACTCTAATGTATCAGACTCTTCTCGCTGCATGAGGTCCGTATATAAAAGGCTCGTATAGACGCACGTAACCGAACTGTCTACATTAGGATTACTTTCCTTAAAGAGTAACTAAACGGGCCAAAGCCTTTACCCACCCACAAACAAAAGTCAAAAAGTGCTGTGAAAGAGGCGTCTCTGAAGTTTGGGGGTGAGTGTGTGGGCCTTTGCATTGGCACAATCACAGCAGACTGATTACGTGGGAGGGACTTGGTTATAAACCACAGGTACAGGGGCGGGACAATGGGCGGGACAATGGGCGGGACAATGGGCAGCACCTGATGACGATGTGTGGAGCTGGTGCGGCTTATGACGTTCTGTGGAGGCCGTGGACACGTCTCCAGCCAATCAGGAAATTCTAATTTAGTAGCAGAGTTTACCCTGAAGGGGGCGCAACCCATTCGTTTTCAGAGCAAAGTTAGGATTTTACACATGTTTGCGCTATAATGTCAGAATAATGTCAGGGACCAGTGGACAACACTATGAGACACCCATTGAGACAGTTTATCAGTAAAAAAAACTTGATTTGGTGTTTAGTTGCTCTTTAAAGAAAAAAGAAGAAAAGCAACACTGATTTTTGTATAGCTGCAATTAGAATACATAATAAAAGTATTCTATTGATTTCTTCAATGTATTTATTAAGTGTTTCCCAGTGGGGCCCCAGTCCCCCCTCTGCTGCCCGTGTCAGCTCCGCCCCTGCTCCTCTACCAGTGGGGGGTCCGCCCCCTTTGCTCTGAAATGAGTTGTGATAGTGGCAGGCCGTGATATTGCAGCCTACGGCTCAACAGCCTTTTTCGCCATAGACAACAATGTAAAAGGAGCAGCCTGTAAAATGGTCCACGGGGCATCTGGAGTTTCAGACTAAGGCAAATATATTTCTTTAAAATTACTATTTTTAGGACATGGACTTTTTTTCTTCGTAAAAAAATTGTAAAGCATCAAAAACAATTTTTAAAAAGTATTCCAATGACGTGACGTCACCAGTGCTGTGGACGTGCGCGAGCGTGTGCGTGAAGACTCATGAACGAGCAGAGGTCTTCCCCGTTAAGCGGTCTGAGAGCCAAACAGACAACAATACGGTAATGAACGGGACTGGACTAGGATAAACGCTAACAGGCACCTAAAGTAAGTTTTTCTTTACTCAGTACTAAAATGTATTGCGAACCTACACATGACAAGCGTGTTTTAAATGTTAAAAAGTAGGCCTATTAGCTAACATGAACAACAACAATTTAAACTAATGAAGACGTGATCGTTTTTCTGATTAGGCTGCACGGCTTTGAAAATAGCTTTTTGGTTCGATAATAAAAAAATGGTAAATCATTTAAGTTACTTCAGTGGTGATGTTTATACCTTTCTTTTCAGATAACGTAGGTACAGTACCAATAAAACCTATATTGAAACAACAAAACATGATTTCTGCATCTGCCCTGGATCCAGTACAGATAAATGCTGTACTGGTACAGCATTTACTTCAAATTATACTAATGATAATGCAATATAGAACACTTTGTAGTGCTCCTTTGTATTTCAGCCAAACAATTCTAGTGGTGAGGTTATACTAGCAAATACAGTGAAGTAAAAAGTCGATTTTATCATTTCTATTGCAATATGAAGACGGCCAGCACTTAGGAAACTTCTCAGAAAAGTGGCCGAGCGAGAGTACATTAGCGCGGCGACGTACGTTCGAAGGGCCGCTGTAAGTTACGGTTGTTGTAAAAGAGCGGGGCTATCTAGCTTATTAAGCCCTGCACTGACAAACTGACCCCACAGATCATCTTAACATAGTAACTTAATCGCCTCAAATGGCCTTAAAAAATCATTTTGTTTTTAAAGTACGATTATATCAAGAGATTTAACTTACAGCGTAATGGCGTCCGCTCCGCTCTGAGGCTTCGTCGGCAGCTGTGCGCGCTCCCGCTGCTTTTACCCACTTGGGCCGTACGGAGCATAGATACAGGTGACGCGTCATACGGGTACTATGGGCCGTTATGGCGGACGAAACTGGTTTCATGCGCCACTGAGCACCACTATGTAAAGAGATAGGAGCTGGGACAGCATGCCTCTTCCATCTATATAATTCAATGTCCTCTACATGCTCCTCTACCTGCTCCTGGCTCTGAGCACTGTTTTACTTCATTATGCTCCTAAATCAATCTGGAAAAGCGTAAATATGAGGCCGGTTGTTGTGAAATAAAAAGTGTTGTTTATGGATTAGTTTATGTCCATAAAGTTGATGATAAATGCTGTTAGATTGAGGCGCATTAAACTATACGGGGAGTGTTTCTCTCTCTTCAGCAAATGAACAATAATCCCCGTGCGCTCTTCTTCTTCTTCTTTGTTTATTTGGTGATTTATATTCTCCCCACCCCCCAGGTGGAGCTCAGTACTGCACGTTCCTCCGCCCACAGTCTGAGAGTCTCTGACTCACCCATGTAGACTTTGGCCTTTTTATGTCCTGAAAAACACACAGCCGTGAGAAGAGGCTTCAGTCATGGAAATGTAAATAAATGTAATATTAGACCGACCTGTGATGGCTTTGTTCTTCTTCACGTCTGAAACAGAGAAGAACGTTTTTATTTAAAGGGACTACACAGAGTTTAAAAATATTATGTATTTCCCTCCCCAAACATGTTCCAGCCATGTCCTCATGTGTAGAATGAGCCCAGACCTGTTCACCACATCTGCCTCTACAATCCTGCACTGTCACTCAGGAAGGTGTTCATTCAGGTCAGAAGTGCTTGTGGTGTTGCTTGTGGGTCCCCCAGGGGTCAGTGTTGGGGCCAAAACTGTTTAATATGTATATAAATGATATTTTAACACGTCCAAAGATCTGAAACTCAGACTATTTGCAGACGACACTAATATATTCTACTGTAGTGATGATTATAATGACCTCGTAAATACGGTAAACAGGGAACTAAATATAATTAAAAAGTGGATGGACATAAATAAATTATCCTTGAATATAAACAAAACTAAGATAATGATGTTTGTTAATCGTAATACAATGTCTGAACAGAAAATAAGTATTGATGGTTCCCAGGTTGAAATCGTAAGTGAGACTATATTTTTGGGGCGTAATAATTGATAGTAAATTGTCATGGAAACCCAATGTCAGACACATCAAAACAAAAATCTCAAAAAGCCTTTCAAATATAAATAAAGCAAAATTATACCTTGATGGAAATGCACTGCGTACTCTATACTGCACTTTGGTACTCCCATACCTTACGTATTGTGTTGAAGTGTGGGGGAATACTTACAAGAACACAATTAATCCTCTGATTATATTAAAGAAAAGAGCAATGCGGATCATTCACAAGGTTGGTTTCCTAGACCATACTCATAATCTGTTTATGCAAAGTTGTTAAAATTTGATGACCTTGTAAAATATAGTACAGCAATAGTTTTATACAAAGCATTCAACACTTTATTACCGCCTAACCTACAGCGTGTTTTTATAACTCCAGTGCGAGCTTATGACTTGAGAGGTTTTGGATATTTTTCATTGCCAAGAGCTCAAAACACTCGTAAACGTTTCTGTGTGTCTGTATGTGGAGTGAAACTCTGGAACAAACTGGACTCACAACACAAGCAATGCCAAACTGTCCATCGATTCAAACTGTTATAGAAACATCAGGTCTGGTCAAAATATAGAGATGAGGGTCTTTAACTTAACTTGCTGTTGTCTCATAGTGTTAACAAGAGCTCAATGTTTCCTTACCATCGTTGGTTTAATTTGTCCATTACCATTGTTGGTATTGTTCATTCTCCTTACATTGCTGGTATATAGTTTGTTACAATGTAATGATTATGTTACCTGTGGTAATGCCTCCATGATATAACATTTGTAAAATAATCCCTGAACAAACAGTGAAGCTGAATGTGTTAAGTTTTGAATGGGAACTGGGGGTGGGATTAAATAAGTTTTCTTCTTCCCACTCCCTTTCAGGTAGAAATGGATCATCTTGTTTACATACTGTATATTTTTCTTTGTTGCCCATTGCCTGAAATAAATGAATAAATGAATTAAATTAAAAGCTTAATATAGAGACTGCAGTTACTCATAAGGCCTGAGGTGGCAGTAGTGAGCATAAAATGACCAACTTGCATCTAGTCTCTTTAACAAGAAATGTGGATTTAACGCCGGCTGGAATGATTTCAAATGACGTTTAAGACATTCCTTTTCCTTTCGGACTGAACGTGGGTGTGACCCAGTGCTGCCCCCTGGTGGTGGTACCTTTGAGGTTCCAGTGGCTGCGTCGGAGGCTGGCGGTGCTGCCCCGGTGGCTGGGGCTGCTGCTGTGGAGGCTGGTGCTGCTGCCCCTCATACTCATCATACTCTCCGACCACGCCACCTCTGACAGCGGCACCGGCGCCGGGACTGAAACACAGACACATGTCAGTAAAAACACATCTAACACAACGGATAAAGTCACACAATACACACACACATACATTCAATCACAGAAAGAAAAATTACTCAAAATATTCTGTGAAATCCCAAAATCCTAATAAGCGCCGTGACTGTCACAATAAAATTACAATAAAGTCCCTAAAAAAACAAGATAAAATAAATAAAAAATGTATAAAAAAATTGCTATAAGAATCAAATAAAAAAATGAAATGAAATCACTAAATATAAAAATCAGTAAAATCCCCTCAAAATTGTGACTTTAATCCCAATAAAAGCGCTTGTGGAGGGTGGCAGGGCATCTGACTCACTGGCGCCGTACGAGTCCCGCCCCTCTCTGGGCGGGGCCTGTGCTGGGGCCATGCGGATCTGGCTCAGTTGGTCTCGGACCTGGTTTAGACCAGACTTCACCTCCGAGAGCTGGAACTGAAGAGAGAACTGCTCATCGTCGTCCTCAGCGCTGTCAGCAGGGGGCGCCGCCGCATCGAAACTCTGCACACACATACACAAACACACACACACGCACAAACACACACACAAACACACGCACACACACACACAAACACACATACACAAACACATACACACACACACACAAACACACAGTTTATTACATTATCAGCCCTCGCCACCCTGTCCACAGTAAAGATCATGATATAATTACTTTTGCCTTTATGTTTTTCAGGGTCTGAGTTTTTGGATTTGTGAATAAAATATTACGGCGATTAAACAGTTTTTTTTGTTCCTGACAAAGTTCAGGGGAGTTTTTGGACAATGATCAGTTTTAATAAACCTTGCTCACAAAAAGTTGGATGAATTTGTATCACTGTGTTTTAACTGAAGTATTTCAATTATGTTAAAATTAGTGATGCCAATTTGACCCGATCATTTCCATGTGCCGATAATGACACTGATAATTTTGTGTGTGCGTGCGTGTGTATATATTTTTTTTTTGCATTTTATTTTGTGACAAGAACCCAATGTAACAGGTCACATTTCTGCCCAAAATGTAGAAACTCTACGAACAAATATCCAAGTGTATAAATATAGATGAAATAATGAGTTTTGGGTTTCCACCTTTAAGCTCAGGGTTTTTACTGTTCCATCTGAGGAGCAGATCTGTGTCACATCTTATTAAAATAATAATGATATTACAGCTTCCTTCTTAGTATTTTTTGTTGTTGACATCATAGTAATGGCTTCTTAGATACAATACTGGGATATACACAGAGTATTTCACTGTGAGGTGTGTCTCCTGCTGCTGACAGAGGTGATGCAGAATCTGCCTGTGACAGATTCAAGTTTGACTAATACCAAACGACAGCACCAGATAAAACACTCCAGCATTGGGCTCGTTTGTGTGTTTGTGTGTTTGTGTGTTTGTGCGTCGTGTGGCAGAACGTTTGGCTCATTGTTGGTGTAAAACTTCTCTCGTTCATAACGCGGGGCTGTCGTCTTTATTTTGTCAAAAATACAAAGATAATACATCGGTTTAGGACTCGCTCTGTTCGAGTGTTAAAACTTACTTCAGCGCGGGTCTGGGTTTCGCGTTTTGTTGCGGTGAAAATGTTGAAGTTACTTCGATGAAAAAAGTTTTAAAAAATTCCCCTCACAGAGAGAGAGCGTGCTCAGCGTTTATTCACTGGAATCCTCTTTGTATTTTACAGAAACAGAAGTCGGCCGGGAGAGCAGATCTGCTGCTGTAAATCTGCAGCAGCTCCGGGCTGCAGGAGCAGCAGATTCAATTTGAGCTTATCGGCCACATGTTTATCGGCTTATCGGGGATGGCGTCAAAAATGCCGATAATTATCGGCGGCCGATATTATCGTGAATCCCTGGTTTAAATATCAGATGTTTGCGGCGCCGCAAAAGATCCTTCTGGTCATCGTAGTGATTTAAATGTAATTAATTTGTTTACCCTCATCAGATACGCCAAAAGATTTACTGACAAAAGATTTTCCACTTAAAGATTTACTCACGTTACGAACATCCTTCATTTTAATATTACTCAAGTAGAAGTAAAAAGTACTGCATTTAAAAAGTACTTACAAAAGTAGTTGATAAAAATTCGATCCAAACACGGTGACAAAACACAATCACTTTTGTAGATCTTAGCTTTCAATGAGGCCTTTAGATTTGGGTAAAGCTGAACCGAGTACGACCCCCTCTGCTTGTATGTTATATGTTACACGGATGTTCTCTGTTGCCATGGTTACCCACCTGGAGGAAGCGGATGTGGTCTTGGTTCGTGGCCTGTGCCTCCAGCTCGCTCCGCCTCCGGTTCAGGTCGCTGAGCTCCGCCTCCAGCCTCTGCGTCAGCTCCTCCCCTCGTGACATCACAGCGTGGAGCTGCTCGTCGATCCCGCCCACCACCAGAGTCCGGACGCGCTCCAACGCCTGCGCCACGTCGTCCAGGAGGCGGTCCACCTCCGAGCGCTCGCCGTCTGCGTACGCCTGGCCAATCAGAGAGAGGGGGAGGGTTTAAACGGGCCAATCAGAGAGAAGGAGGGTTTAAACGGGCCAATCAGAGAGAGAGGAGGGTTTAAACGGGCCAATCAGAGAGAGGGGGAGGGTTTAAACGGGCCAATCAGAGAGAGGGGAGGGTTTAAACGGGCCAATCAGAGAGGAAGGAGGGTTTAAATGAGCCAATCAGAGAAAGGGGAGGGTTTAAACGAGCCAATCAGAGAGAGGGGAGGGTTTAAACGGGCCAATCAGAGAGAGGGAGGGTTAACGAGGGCGGTCATGTGTGCTCATGGTTCAGAGTGTCGTCTGGACTGACCTTAACTGAGTTGAGTTTCCGCTGCAGTTCGTTCAGATAAAGATCCTTCTGTTTGATCCGAGTCTGAATCTCCTGCTCCGTCCTCGACACCTGCTTCTGTGAAGAACAGCACGAATACTACGGTCAGAGTACTATCAAATACTGCACAAAATACTACGGTCAGAGTACTATCAAATACTTCGGTCAGAGTACTGTCAAATACTCCGGTCAGAGTACCGTCAAATACTCCGGTCAGAGTACCGTCAAATACTCCGGTCAGAGTACCGTCAATACTCCGGTCAGAGTACCGTCAAATACTCCGGTCAGAGTACCGTCAAATACTACGGTCAGAGTACCGTCAAATACACGGTCAGAGTACCGTCAAATACTACGGTCAGGTACCGTCAAATACTACGGTCAGATACGTCAATACTCGGTCAGAGTACCGTCAAATATACGGTCAGAGTACCGTCAAATACTACGGTCAGAGTACCGTCAAATACTACGGTCAAGTACGTCAAATACTCGGTCAGAGTACCGTCAAATACTCGGTCAGAGTACCGTCAAATACTACGGTCAGAGTACCGTCAAATACTACGGTCAGAGTACCGTCAAATACTACGGTCAGAGACGTCATACCGGTCAGAGTACCGTCAGATACTACGGTCAGAGTACCGTCAATACTACGGTCAGGTACCGTCAAATACTCGGTCAGAGTACCGTCAATACTCCGGTCAGAGTACCGTCAAATACTCGGTCAGAGTACCGTCAAATACTCGGTCAGAGTACCGTCAATACTCCGGTCAGAGTACCGTCAAATACTCCGGTCAGAGTACCGTCAAATACTTCGGTCAGAGTACCGTCAAATACTCCGGTCAGAGTACCGTCAAATACTCCGGTCAGAGTACCGTCAAATACTCCGGTCAGAGTACCGTCAAATACTCCGGTCAGAGTACCGTCAATACTCCGGTCAGATACCGTCAATACTCCGGTCAGAGTACCGTCAAATACTCCGGTCAGAGTACCGTCGAATACTTCGGTCAGAGTACCGTCAAATACTACGGTCAGAGTACCGTCAAATACTTCCGGTCAGAGTACCGTCAAATACTGTCAGAGGGTTAGGGTTTTATTCAGCTGATGTTTCCGTTATATTCAGGTGATGTTTAGATGATGTTTCCGTTATATTCAGCTGATGTTTCCGTTATATTCAGGTGATGTTTCCGTTATATTCAGCTGATGTTTCCGTTATATTCAGCTGATGTTTCCGTTATATTCAGGTGATGTTTCCGTTATATTCAGCTGATGTTTCCGTTATATCAGGTGATGTTAGATGATGTTGCCGTTATATTCAGGTGATTTTCCGTTATATTCAGGTGATGTTTCGATATTCAGTGATGTTCCGTTATATTCAGCTGATGTTTCCGTTATATTCAGCTGATGTTTCCGTTATATTCAGCTGATGTTTCCGTTATATTCAGGTGATGTTTCCGTTATATTCAGCTGATGTTTCCGTTTATATTCAGCTGATGTTTCCGTTATATTCAGCTGATGTTTCCGTTATATTCAGCTGATGTTTCCGTTATATTCAGCTGATGTTTAGTGATGTTGCCGTTATATTCAGGTGATTTTCCGTTATATCAGGTGATGTTCCGTTATATTCAGCTGATGTTTCCGTTATATTCAGCTGATGTTTAGTGATGTTCTCTTATATTCAGGTGATGTTTCCGTTATATTCAGCTGATGTTCCGTATTCAGTGATGTTTCGTTATATTCAGCTGATGTTTCCGTTATATTCAGGTGATGTTTCCGTTATATTCAGCTGATGTTTCCGTTATATTCAGCTGATGTTTCCGTTATATTCAGCTGATGTTTCCGTTATATTCAGTGATGTTTCCGTTATATTCAGGTGATGTTTCCGTTATATTCAGCTGATGTTTAGATGATGTTTCCGTTATATTCAGGTGATTTTCCGTTATATTCAGCTGATGATGTTTCTGTTATATTCAGCTGATGTTTAGATGATGTTTCTTTATATTCAGGTGATGTTTCCGTTATATTCAGGTGATGTTTCAGTTATATTCAGCTGATGTTTTCATGTTCTCACCTGTTTGCTGAGCCGCTCCGTCTGCACTGACACCGTCTTGTGGGTGCGATGCTCCTCCAGGACACAGATGGCGCAGATGCAGCTCTGACAGGTGCGACAGAAAACCTCCAAACACACGTGACATAAATGAGCACATATACAAGAAAATCATAAACACATAAATAACTGGCTAAAGGTTGAATAACAGGGAAGCAGAGGCTTAAACTGGACATAAAACAACACACAGAGGAACTGAGCGCAGAGTCTGTTGTTTTTCTGATACACATTATTTCTCCATAATGTGAGACAGTGACAGTGATTCTCTAAGTTTGTTTACTCAAAGTCACGCCCAGAACAGGTTCAGCCGCTCGGAGCTGGAGCGACAAAACAAACTCAGATTCAAACAAACCTTTACTGTAACCTTTACCTTTACTGGAAATCTCCTTTTCATGTTTCAGAGTCAGGTTTAAATGTGTGGTTTTATTTAGTGACACGTTAGTTCCAAAGATTTGCTCAGAGGGATTTTGTTTAGTTTTTGAATAAACTATTTCAAATGTCTCCTTGTTTTTTTTGGGTTCAAAGCTCAATAAATCTATCACGAATCAAATCTGTAAAAACCTTCCAAGTGTAGTTGAGTGGAGTCTGTAAAGTGTGGATACCAAACATGTCAGTATTTGTGAATGAATGAGCGTGGGAAAGACCAGGGAGCCACACAAACATGTTGGAGTTACTTCCTGGATAAATCTCAGAGAATAAACAAAGAGTAACTGTAAAGAGAGAGTTTGGTCTGTTTTTACTCTGACGGGGGGGGGGGGGTCGTACCTCCAGCATGCGGCAGTGCTGTTGGCAGGTGCGGCCCTTCAGCGCCTCCTGTGGGTGGAGCAGGGTGTGTGTGGCGTAGAATTCCGTGTTGTGGTGAGGAACCACGTGTTCGGAGCAGTACGAGGCCGTGCACGCGAGGCAGGAGCTGACGGCCGGCTGCTTCAGACCTGAGGAAACGAGAAGATACAGACTGAGAAACAACCTGCTTTAAGCTCAGCCTCAAGACCCACCAATAAACTGGATCTGTACAATTCTGTATCGCCTCTAAAATCCCCCCAGGCCCAGATCCAGGTCAAACTGGGACTAAACCGGGTCCAAAAGGGTCTTAATACATGGATATGATTCATCTGCTGCCGACTGTTTATGGACGGATATGAAAGTAAAGTATTGCACAGTCGTACACACCTTAAACACATTAATCAGTTCCTCCATGTTTACTGATTGTTGCTAAAATGCCTTTTTGATTTCACAGGTCATTTTTCCAAAAGTCACGATGAAAAGATGAATGTGTTGATTTCACACAGACGTATGAGCTTCAGCTCCGATTCAAAAGAACCGTGACTTTGTCAGATAAAGCCGACAGCGGGAACCAGATGTTTACATACACTTTATAAAAAGACACTTTTTTTCTGACATTAAACCAGAATTAACTTTTTTTTAGGTCAATTAAAATGTTAAAAATTATTTCTATTTGTCAAATGCCAGACGATTGAGAGATAGAATTTTCTACAATTTTTTAAAATTATTTTTTACAAAACCCAAAGTTCACAGACATTTCATTAATATTATTATAATATTAGCATTGCATTTAACTGTGTAACTTTTGGATTTCCTTCCACAAGCTTCTCACAATAGTTGGAGGAGTTTTGGTCCATGCCTCCAAACAGAACTGGTGTAACTGAGACACATGTGTAGGCCACCTTGTGTGCCTATGCCTTTTCAGCTCTGATACATTTAAACTGGACTGAGATCAGGACTTTGTGACGAACTTCAAAACATGGACTTTGTTTTCCTGAAGCCACTTTGTTTCCAGTTTGGCTTTGGGTCATTGTCCATTTGGAAGACCCATCTGTCCAAGCTTTCACTTCCTCTGGAGATGTTGCTCCAATATTTCCACATACAGTTCTTTCTTCATGATGTCATCTATTTAGTGAAGTGCACCAGCCCCTCCCACAGCAAAACAACCCCACAGCATGATGCTGCCCCCCCGTATTTCACAGTTGGGATGGTGTTCTCAGGCTTTTTCCTCCAAACGTGACCATGGTCATTATGGACAAACAGACAAACATTAAAGTCTTTATCCTTGTGTTTGTTTTGGAGTCAGAGCTTCTTCCTGGCAGAGTTCCCTCTCAGCCCATGTCGGTACAGGACTTGTTTCACTCTGGATAATGACAAACTCTTACCAGGTTCAGCATCTTCACCAGGTCTTTTGTTCTTGGGTTGATCTTCACATTTCAGACTCTGGGACACAGAACCCGCCTTCTTTCTGATCTGTATGATGATTGGTTAAAACAATGATGGAAATGTCCAATGAACCTGAACCTTCAAGTGTCTGTAAATTACACCCAAGGATGAACCAGACTTGAGCTTCCAAGGTCATGACATCATCATCTGGGCTAAAGGTGAAGTAATCTGAGTGTATGTAAACTTATGACTTTGGAGAAAATAACAAAACCATTTCTAAAGAAAATATATCTCTCATTCTTCTGGCATTTGATGAATAGAAATATTTTTTTTTCTTCTTGACCAAAAAAAAAAGTTAATTCTGGTTTCATGTCAGAAAGTGAGAAAAAAATGCAAATGTGTCTTTTTATGAAATGTATGTAAAGTTATGGTTCCTGTTGTATAATCGCCAAAATAAAAGATCCAGGGGAAAAGCAACTGGGACAGAGGATCACACAGCGACACAGGAGAGTCAGAAACAGCTCTCGCTTCAGTCGGAATGACTGGGACTTCCTACATGCAAATATAACAAGTAAAATGGATTTAAGTGACCAGAAACTCACTTTAGGTGCGCAGAATTTGTGGAGTGAAAGGGATATTTCAGGATTTTTGACATAGGGCCTCATTTCCTAGTTATCCAGAGTGTTGTTGATGTCTGGAGATATTTTTTTCTTAAATTCATGAAGTTCTTATATTTGAAGAGTCTAGTGGCGCTAGGCTATGCTAGGCTATGCATTCTATGGTATCAGTTAGCCTGCATTAAAACAGTGTGACCCACTCCACAGTGCACCTGAGGTAAATCACTTATAACACCAGACTAACCATATAAATGTCTGTGTTAATAGAATCATTTAAAATAACTTATATTTGAGCAGCATCAGCTTCGTGGCTGTAAGCTAACGCAGCGGCGGAGTGATCTGCGAGAAATAGTCCCTCAAAATGCGGTAATTCATGTGATACAAGGTCAGTTATATTTCAAACTTATTCTATTAACACAGACATTTATATGGTTAGTCTGGTGTTATAAGTGATTTACCTCAGGTGCACTGTGGAGTGGGTCAACTGTTTTTAATGCAGGCTAACTGATACCATAGAAATGCTTTAGCCTAGCATTAGCCTAGCGCCACTAGACTCTTCAAATATAAGAACTGCATGAATTTAAGAAAAAAATATCTCCAGACATCAACAACACTCTGGATAACTAGGAAATGAGGCCCTATGTCAAACATCCTGAAATATCCCTTTAAGGAATAGTTTCAAAGGAAATCGTGGATTATTGGAAAAGTTGTGACGTCGCGCTGATTTTGCATCGATAGAACTCCTGGAGGGACTGATGAATGTGAAGAGTGGAGCATTTATTTGTTTCCAGGTTTTTATGTTTTAGATCAGAGCTAGATGTGTGGAGGAAAGAGAGAGGGGGAGAGACGCATAGACTGTTAAAAAGAATAAACAACTCCTCCTCACTCCTCCCGTTTACCATAATGACCACATTCGAGGGGGAAATCATGGTGGATTTACAGACTCCTCCTCCCCAGCTCTGACGAAGCATGTTCCTAATAAGGGCAAAAGGGCGGGATCTCACTGTAGACTCGGCCCTTGCGTGACGTGTAGCTCGTGCAGCTCCAATGCTAACAGTCCGACCTCCATTAAGTAGGAGATTAAAAAAAAATTTAGTTCGAAAACCAGCCTGGTTTCTATTTTTTTGACTAACCCAGCGTTATCTCAGGAGGAATATGTAGCCATATTAAGTGTTGAAAAATTGAAACCAGGCATTAAAGTTGTTTTTAACGTGTCTAAAGTCCAATGCTTTTCAATGGGGGCCTAGCGGCCAAATGGAGGTACTACAGCAATGGAGGAGCAATGACGGCCTCCAGTGTTGCGGTCACAAAGCAGAGCAGCCAGCGGCCATTGGAGAGACGTAGTGATATTTCCCGATGCGGTGACTGACCTGTGCACACGTCGCACCACACCGTCTCTCCCAGCTTCACTCGCTCCAGGTCGAACCCCGCCCCCTCCCCGCCCGCTGCAGACCACGCCCCCTCTGCAGAAGGGAAGAGCTCGTTGGCTCCGCCCGCCGTGGGGCCCACGCCGTAGCGTTTCAGCTTGAACTTATCGGCGATGGCGGCGAAGACGCGGTTCACCGACAGCAGGGGCGCTCATCGAACTGACGCTTACACAGCGGGCAGGTGCAGACGGCAGAGGACGCCCAGTAACCACCGATACACGCCTGCAACAGAGGGGGAGGAGTCATTGATTGCAAATATTTAATTTTTTTTATTATACTTTGTAACAAAAACGTATTCAAATATCTCAAATATGGCACGAACGTGGAGACGATATTCAGAACATGAGCGTGATGTTGGTCAGTAGAAGAAGAAGAATGTGAATCCGATCAGTGTCAAATAATGATCAGGGAAACATTTGCTTCAAAACCGGTTTCTATGGAGAACTCAGGTTTGAGTAAAGGAGTTACTGATGAAGTCACTGCTACGTGTTAAAGGATATTTCAGGATGTTTGACATTGAGCCTCATTTCCTAGTTATCCAGAGTGTTGTTGATGTCTGGAGATATTTTTTTCTTAAATTCATGCAGTTCTTATATTTGAAGAGTCTAGTGGCGCTAGGCTAGGGCAAGGCTAGTGCATGTCTATGGTATCAGTTAGCCTGCATTAAAAACAGTCTGACCCACTCCACAGTGCACCTGAGGTAAATCACTTATAACACCAGACTAACCATATAAATGTCTGTGTTAATAGAATAATGTTTGAAATATAACTGACCTTGTATCACATGAATTACCGCATTTTGAGGGACTATTTCTCGCAGATCACTCCGCCGCTGCGTTAGCTTACAGTCACGAAGCTGATGCTGCTCAAATATAAGTTATTTTAAATGATTCTATTAACAGACATGTATATGGTTAGTCTGGTGTTATAAGTGATTTACCTCAGGTGCACTGTGGAGTGGGTCACACTGTTTTTAATGCAGGCTAACTGATACCATAGACATGCTTTAGCCTTGCCCTAGCCTAGCACCACTAGACTCTTCAAATATAAGAACTGCATGAATTTAAGAAAAAAATATCTCCAGACATCAACAACACTCTGGATAACTAGGAAATGAGGCCCGATGTCAAACATCCTGAAATATCCCTTTAAAACATCATGTTCACTGTGAATCCTGCCCCGAAGGAAACGTTAAGGAGCTTTTATCTTAGTGTTAAATAATGATAATGTAACATGTAAACAACTCAATATAATTTAAACTACTTAAAGGCCGATTGTTTGGGGTTTTTTTTGCGAAGGCTCGTTCAAAACTTTGCGCTAGTTTTAATTTGAATGTTTTTATCCCACTACAGTCACAGCCCATTAAAGCCTCGATTAACCAGCCCCCACGATTATCCAGACCGTCATCAATTAGCCCCAAGTTTGCTGATGGTTACGTGGCCCAGTGGTTAGGAGGTTGGTTGTACCTGGCAGAAGTTGTGTCCACACGGCGTAGACACCGGTTGGTTGAACAGGTCCAACAGGAGCAGGTCAGCTCTTGTTCTGTGAAAAGCTCCGCCTCTTCAGACATCGCCTCCGCCATCCTGCCTCAGCGCTGCCCTGCTGGAGGAGAGGAGAACAATTAAACATCATCCTGCCTCAGCGCTGCCCCTGCTGGAGGAGAGGGAGAAACACATTAAACATCATCCTGCCTCAGCGCTGCCCTGCTGGAGGAGAGGAGAACACATTAAACATCATCCTGACTCAGCGCTGCCCTGCTGGAGGAGGAGAACACTTAACACATCCTGCCTCAGCGCTGCCCCTGCTGGAGGAGAGGAGAACACATTAACATCATCCGCTCAGCGCGCCCTGCTGGAGGAGAGAGAACAGATTAAAATCAGCTCCAGCGTGCTGCGAGGAGAGAGAACATTAAACCACCTGCCTCAGCGCTGCCCTGCTGGAGGAGAGGAGAACACATTAAACACGCCTGCTCCGTGCCCCTGCGGAGGAGGGAACACATTAAACATCAGCCTGCCTCAGCGCTGCCCCTGCTGGAGGAGAGGAGAACACATTAAACATCAGCCTGCCTCAGCGCTGCCCCTGCTGGAGGAGAGGAGACACATTAAACATCAGCCTGCCCAGCGCTGCCCCTGCTGGAGGAGAGGAGAACACATTAAACATCAGCCTGCCTCAGCGCTGCCCTGCTGGAGGAGAGGAGAACACATTAAACATCAGCCTGCCTCAGCGCTGCCCCTGCTGGAGGAGAGGAGAACACATTAAACATCAGCTGCTCAACGCTGGCGAGAGAGGAGAACACATTAAACTCACCTGCCTCAGGCTGCCCTGCTGGAGGAGAGAGAACACATTAACCATCATCCTGCCTCAGCGCTGCCCTGCTGGAGGAGAGGAGAACACATTAAACATCATCCTGCCTCAGCGCTGCCCTGCTGGAGGAGAGGAGAACACATTAAACATCATCCTGCCTCAGCGCTGCCCCTGTTGGAGGAGAGGAAACACATTAAACATCATCCTGCCTCAGCGCTGCCCCTGCTGGAGGAGAGGAGAACACATTAAACATCATCCTGCCTCAGCGCTGCCCCTGCTGGAGAGGAGAACACATTAACCACATCCTGCCTCAGCGCTGCCCCTGCTGGAGGAGAGGAGAACACATTAAACATCATCCTGCCTCAGCGCTGCCCCTGCTGGAGGAAGGAGAACACATTAACATCATCCTGCCTCAGCGCTGCCCTGCTGGAGACAGGAGAACATAAACATCATCCTGCCTCGCGCTGCCCTGCTGGAGGAGAGGAGAACACATTAACATCAGCCTGCCTCAAGCGCTCGCCCTGCTGGAGGAGAGGAGAAACTAAACATCAGCCTGCACATCAGCCGCTGCCCTGCTGGAGAAGGAGAAACATAACATCATCCTGCCTCAGCTGCCCTGCTGGAGGAAGGAGAACACATTAAACATCATCCTGCTCAGCGCTGCCCCTGCTGGAGGAGAGGAAACACATTAAACATCATCCTGCTCAGGGCCCTGCTGGAGAGAGGAGAACACATAACACATCCTGCCTCAACGCTGCCCCCTGCTGGAGGAGAGGAGAACACATTAAACATCAGCCTGCCTCAGCGCTGCCCCTGCTGGAGAAGGAGAACACATTAAACATCCCTGCCTCAGCGCCTGCCCCTGCTGGAGGAGAGGAGAAACACTTAAACATCAGCCTGCCTCAGCGCTGCCCTGCTGGAGGAGAGGAGAACACATTAAACATCAGCCTGCCTCCGCGAAAACAATACGGAGCTGGACTTGTTTCTGAAATGCCCCAAAGGTTAGAGCAAAAAATAAATAAATCAGATTTCCCGTATTAAGTGGAGACGCTGCAGTAACAGCTTTCAGGTCAGTTCAGTCTAACAAATAAAGCTGGAAACAAACAAATCCCTAATATCACAAACTCTTGGGCTGGGACGATACACTTTAGTCACGATACTCGATACACGATACTCGGGCTGATCCGATACAGTAACTCATTATGGTAAGTGACGTGTGTAGAAAATCATGTGTCCACAGTTTATGCCTAATTCCATCTGACATTTACTGAAGGAAAGAAAAATAACTACACAAGTATTGAAATTATTGCAATACTTGACAAAGTATCAGTACTTTGTATTGCAGACAAAAGTATTGTGATATTTTGTCCCAGCCCAGTTTAATTATTGTTTCTCACAGATGTGTTTGGGAAATCTGTGAGGAATCAGCTGAGATGAATCAAAACCTCATTTTCACAGGAGCTCCTTTGAATGCAGCCAGGTCTAACCCGGGTCAAAGCCGGGTCTAAACCGGGTCAAAGCCGAGTCAAAGCCGGGTCAAAGCCGGGTCAAACCAGGTCTAACCCGGGTCTAAACCGGGTCAAAGCCAGGTCTAACCCGGGCCAAAGCCAGGTCTAAACCATAGACATATTATTAATAGACCGTCATTCCTCACTCCTCCCCGTTTACCATAATGACCACGTTCGAGGGGAAATCATGGCAGATTTACAGACTCCTCCTCCCCAGCTCTGACGAAGCATGTTCCTAATAAGGGCATAAGGGCGGGAGCTTCACTGTAGACTCGGCCCTTGCGTGACGTGTAGCTCGCGCAGCTCCAATGCCAACAGTCAGATCCCCGTTAAGTAGGAGATTTCTAAAAAAATTGCTACCATAACCAGCCCGGTGCCCCAGATTGTTTTTAACCCAGCGTAATCACAGGAGGAATATCTAGCTCTAGCCACTTCTAAAACATTAGGCACCGGGCATTAAAGCTGTTTTTAACGTGTCTAAAGTCCAATGCATTCCAATGGGGGAATAGCGGCCATATGGAGGTACTACAGCAATAGCGGAGCAATGGCGGCCTCCAGTGTCGTAGTCACAAAGCAGAGCAGCCAGCGCCATTGGTCCAAACTGGGTCAAAGCCAGGTCACAGCCAGGTCTAAACAGCTCTAACCTGCTGACGGGCCGTAGAGATCAGTCCAGTGTACAGACTGTTACAGATGTGCGAGCGCTCACAGCAGCTGCTCCGGGCGCTGACGGGCGGAGTGTGGACAGGTGTGTGTGAGGGGCGGGGCCACAGAGGGCCTGGGCGGAGCTACACCAGTCCTCCTTCAGGCAGAAGTGGTCAATTCATTTTTCAAGGTGCCACATGAACGAGAGCTTCAAATGCACTTTCCTCACATTAGAGCCACAGTTCCTCCTCTTCAGTCGCTCCCACAGACTCAGACCTGAACCTTAACCTGATTTACTGAGTTTGGAATTAAAAAAAAAACAAGACAAAACCTCATCTTTTTACAGAGTTTTCCACTAAAAACATGTTATTTTAAAAACAAAGATCCAAAATCCGTCTGAAAAGTCTTTGCAACAAATATGTCACAAAATAAAAACATCTGACTCTGTCCATTAATCAGATTTCATGATGTTTAGACCTAAAGGCTTTAGTTTCAAATGAAAACAGAAAATGACTGTATTTCCCCTCATGTTTACGTCTCTACACTAGGGCTGGGCGATATGGACCAAAAGTCATATCCCGATATATTTAGGTTGAATATCGATATACGATATACTGTATATCCTGATATGTTTTCTGCAAAATGAGAGCTGTGGGAGAAAAGTCAAAACCAAATACGAGTAGTTTTACTTAAAACTCACTATAAAATGTAAACATAAACACTGTATAACAAAGCTCTGTAATTTAAATAAAAAAAATCTTGGATAAAAAAGCCTATAAAATAAAATAGGTCACTCTTTTTCTGAGGGCAGCATTTATACATAAAGAGATAACAAAATAAAGTGCTCAGTTTAAATCAGCTTGAGATGACCGGTTTCTTTTTGTTAACTTAACAGCTTATCTGAATTTGAAATATCCCGATATACGCGATATGGTCTAATTCCATATCTCATTAAAAAATATATCGATATATCTTAAATATCGATATATCGCCCAGCCCTATTCTACAGCAGACGTTTCAAATCAATATCTGTACATTTGTTCAGCTGCGTCTCCTCTTAAAGGGCCGTCATTTAAATAAAAACATAAATGTCACAGCACAGTTGTTCCTCATATTTACACAGCAGTTTCACATCCATGTCTCTACATTTATAAAGTTTCCCTCTTCACCTGCAGCCTCAGCAAACCTTCCAGAAACCAGAGGGAAGAGAGAAAGTCCAACACACAAAAGCAAAGTGGACTCAACAGGAAACAAAACAAAGTGTAGCTTCACAGATCAAACTCCCCCTGAGCTTCACAGCAGAAGATTTATTATTTATGTCATAAATGAGTGGAACCCTGGGGTTATTTTCAGACTAAAGTGAATTTAAAGTAAATAAACTCACCTGTGCAGAGAGAAAAGAACTGCTGCTGCTGCTGTTGTCACCCGTCAGCGTGATGTCATCGGGGGCGGGGCCAGGCCGGACAGGTGAGTCGGACAGGAAACTCCGCTCAGAGCACGAGCTAAAGGAGGCCAGAGGTGAAGAAACTCTCTGCACAGATTTAAACCACACACACGAATGTTTTTAACACAACAGCCCAACCTCTTAACCCCCGCCTGAACTCAGCACAGTTTCTCCAGTTTGGCTTTACCCAAATCTAAAAGCTGGAAAAGCAACAATAACACAATATAATGGTGATCAGGACTTTGTGGACGGGTGTGATGCCTGAACACCAGTGAGACAAAGGAGATGGTGATGGACTTCAGGAGGACATAACGCTGAACAGAGGCGTGGCCATAGGGAGAGTCGGGAGGTTTCACTGTTTAGGGGAAATGTGTCAAAATCAGAAAAGATTTTCGCATCTAACTTTTCATCCTTGTGGCGGGGATATACCATTTGACGTTGAACTAACTCAGAGGGGTGTTTAAGTTGAAGTTGGTGCAGTCCAATCCAGCGGAGACAAGTGTCGGCGCGAGTAAAGAGAGAAGGTAGAAAAGTGGACAAATAAATATGTTTATCTTCATAACTTGGTGCTGATTGTGGAGTTGTTTCGGGCTCAGACTGTGTGAGCAGTGGCCCGTGTAAAAAGAGCGTTAAAAAAAAGCGTTAGAAAGATGTCGAAATCATACTTGAACCGGGGACCTCCTGCACCAGAGACCAGCGCTCTATCACTGAGTTAAAAACACACAGAAAAGTGGGCCGGTCTTCTCTAAATTGCCGCGCCGAAATGAGGTCCCAGCACGCCCCTGCCGCTGCTCTCCACTACGCTGCCGTGTGCTGGGCCCCGGGCCGCACAGAGCGGGACAGGAGGGCCAGCTCCGTCCTGGGCTGCCCCTGGGGGACAGGAGGGTATTAGCCAAGATCACCTCCATCACGGACAACACCTCCCACCCACTGCACGGGACTGTAGAGGAGCTGAGCAGCTCTTTCAGTGGCAGACTGAGACACCCTCAGGTCCTTCATCCCCCCTGCTGTCAGACTGAACAAGACTGTAAAGTCACATGTGCAATAATCCTGTATTTACTTTATCTGTGACTGTAAACCTGCAACACTCACATTTTTATTATAGTCTGTTTATTTTATTTTTCACCGTTTAAACCCTTAAAGTTTTTGGTAGTCATTGTAAATAAGATACATCTATTTATTTATATTTATATTTATATTTATATAGCCAGTGCTATCCTGCACACCCAGAGTGTTTCTTGAGAGATCAATAAAGGATTATCTTTAAAAGTGACAAAAACAACAGAAACAAGAGCCCCTTCACCAGCCCTGATGCGCTCGGGCCTAAAAATCAAAAACACAAGAAAAACACTTCATAAATGTTTACAGAAACGCAGCCACAACGCAACAAAAACTGATCTTAGCTTTCAAATGGGGCGTTACTCTGACCTGGAGGCTCTAAGCTCCAGTCCACAAGCCTTTAGATTTGGGTAAAGCCAAACTGGAGAAACTGTGCTCGGCTCAGGTGGGAGTTAAAAGGTTCATAAATGAAATGGTTTCTTTCCAACCCACTGTGACCCAAACATGTGACCCAACCCCAAAGTTAAAAGAGTCACTTTAAAAACTGAACTAAAGTTTCTTACCTTTAAGCGTCGACTGGACTTTAAAACGATCCAAACGTTTCTCTAAACCAGATAAAACGTAGAGTTTAAAAACATGAGCGGCTGATGTTGCGTCTGCGTCTCCAGCTGTGGGCAGAGGTCATGTGACCACAGGCGCCACAGGTGCAGCAGGTTGGGACTCATTCCAGCGAGGGGCGGGGCTCGTGTCACTGTAAACAGCCACCTGCAGCCGAGCATGCTGGGAAACGGAGTTCAACGTGTGAGTGTGTCTTTAACCTCTTAACCCCGCCTGAACAAGAGTATTACCCAAATCTAAAATATACACCTGTGAAACGAGGAATTTGAAAGCTAAGACCTACAAAACTCATGTTTCTGTCACATTTTTGTTGTTTTTTGTCACTTTATTGTTGCGTTTTGGCCGTTACTCTGTAAGAGGTTAAACGTTTATGAGTTATTACCAGGTTATTACAAACATAAACCAGTGTTTATTTTTAATAACATATTTAATTTAGTTTGACTCTTTTGACAAAAATGTAATTTCATTTTGGTCGAGATTTAGTTAAAAAAATTCTCTTCAATTTTAGTCTAGTTTTAGTCGACTAAATTATTCGTCTTTTCATTTATAATATTTCTCATAATCATATTTAATCCCCTCCTGGAGCCTCCACCTTAACGTGGTGGAGGGTTTGACCTGGATGATCCTGGAGCTCTGTTGTCGGTCACAAAATATTACTTTGACTAAAACTATGACTAAATATTTTAGTCGACGAAATTAACACTAATCCAAACATGACAATAAATACTAATAATGACTTATTTATTTATTTATGTATTGGTGTATTTGGTCGGGACAGTGCGTGTTAATGAACATAAATAAGCCACACTGTAGCCTTGGGCTAATTTTCAAATAAACTGACATTGGACTGTTTGATGCATCTGTCTTTCCTCAGTCAGATCTGACAGATACAGTATCTTTAATGAAGGTTCTTGAGTCCTCGTCTGTACTCTGTAGTTGAAGTGTTGAACGTTTCGCCTCTTCATCCAAAAGGCTTTATCAGCTCAGCCCACAGCTCAAATGAAGACCACAGTTCAGCTCGGCTCAGTCCCTCTATTCCAGCTTCTCTCACCTGTGGGTAAACATCTGAGTCTTTGTAGTTCTAAGTCCTAACGACCTAACTCTCATCTGATAATGACCTGAATTTCAGCCTCATTAGGATGACTCAGCGCTCCAGGCCCGGCGTAAAGTGTAGAAGATTCAATCTGAGCCCGTCGTTCCTGTTCATGGAGGGAGGGGTTCTCCTTCTGTGACTCCTCCTACAAACCAGCTTTTCCCTTTAGCTGAAGGTTGACCTCTCTGTCCTCAGAGGAGAGGTCAACCTCTCTGTCCTCAGAGGAGAGGTTGACCTCTCTGTCCTCAGAGGAGAGGTTGACCTGTCTGTCCTCAGAGGAGAGGTTGACCTCTCTGTCCTCAGAGGAGAGGTCGGTGCTTTGAGGTGGAGGTGAACCGCAGACCGAGGTCCGCTGGTGCTTTCTCTGTGCTGTTGATAAAGCCTGGTTTGAAACCGAGTGTATTTTCTCCAGTTCGGCTTTACCCAAATCTAAAAGCTTCTGGACTGGAGCTCAGCCTGTAGGCCAGTGTAACGCTTCATTTGAAAGCTAAGAACTACAAAACGGATCAAAACTAATCTTCCTTGCATTGTTGCCGTGTTGTCACTTTACTTTTCTCACTTTTTTGTTGTGTTTTCATCCTTGTTTCTTCTTTTTTGTCGTTATTTTCCAGAAGCTTTTAGATTTGGGTAAAGCCAAACTGGAGACAATGTGCTCGGTTCAGGCGGGGGTTAAGAGGTTAATATAGGGGAGGGGCTGAACTCCTCCCTGTGGTCTTTCTCTAGTCTGTGGCTGAGCTGAACCTTAGTGTTACTGACGAAGCCTTTTGGATGAAGAGGCGAAATGTTCGATACTTCAACGACAGAGTATGGACGAGGACTCAAGAACCTTCATCGAAGATGGAGAACTCCTGTACGACTGAGAGCCTGCACAGACGTCAGCAGAATAAGTCACTCTGGGAATAATGTATTTCTGCGATAAAGACCAAACTCCAGAGTCAGTGGAATATTTATGGATATTAATAATGGTGTGGGATATTTATCAGATCTGTTTTATTTCACATGGATTTGACAAGAACGGATTATTGCCTTTTGCCAGAAGGAAGTTATCGATCATTTAAAGCAGGGGTGTCCAAACTTTTTCATGGGGGGCGGCATAGTGAAGCGTCACGGGGTGAAGGGCCATAGATTGGTGGTTAGTGCCACAAAACCTTTGACTAGCAGAGGTTTAAATTGTGCCCCGCACCTTTATTTGTTTAAACCTTCATGCCAGCTCTGACTCACAGTAAAATGTTGTTAGGTTAGAATTATTACATTTAAAAAAAAAGGACCAGCTGTGATGATGTGCACTGATTCAGCAAGAAGGCCGAGGGCCACAAAACATTAGTCTGAGGGCCAGATTTGGCCCCCGGGCCGCCCTTTGGACACCCCTGATTTAAAGCTTAAGCTAAAGGCAAACAGCAAACATCAGCAACTTCCCATCGTAACAATTTATATTCAAGTCGTTTATTCATGAAAATATGCAACATGTGATTAAACAGCTGTTTTGTTGTGAGGGTTGTACCGCAATGCATTGTGGTCTATACTGACGCGTCGCTGGTGGGACGGTCACGAGGGGGCCGTGCTCATTGGCTCAGAAATGAAAATGGCGACGACGTATGGAGCTCTTCTTCACACAGAAAACATCAATTAAATTCCACCGGGAACCCGGACACGGCGACTGTGCTTTTTTAAGATTTGTCCCAGATCAGACTTTTCTCCACAAAAGACAAACCAGGTTTTACAGATGTTTCCACTAACAGGATCAAAAATCGTCTGAACTAAAATTTTATTTATTTATTGGTTTATTTGGTCGGGACAGTGCATGTTAATGAACATACATGGGTCTCATGCATGTAAACAAGCCACACCGGATTGTAGCCTTGGGCTAATTTCCATCCGTGGTCCCCCATTCGCACTCTCATTCATCCTGGCCTATTGTACATGTTTTTAGTGGTAGGGGAAACCGGAGTACCCGGAGGAAACCTACGCAGACACAGGGAGAACATGCAAACTCCACACAGAAAGGCCCCGTCCAGGTGGGAATCGAACCCGGGACCTTCTAGCTGTGAAGCACGAGCGCTAACCGCTGTACTACCGTGCCGCCTATATAATAAAAATAAAACACACATTTAAACCTGGCTCTTTTATTGCTCAGATTGTCTTCATTTACACGTGAAAATATAGCAAAGAAACAGAAGAAACAAAACATATTGTGTCGTATTTACAGCAGAAGTTTAAAAATCCCCTGTATCTGCAGGAAGGGCATCTGGTGTTTTCATCTCTACATGATGGGAGAGTTTATTGGAGCTGGTCCTGGAGAATCTTAAAAGTCCTTAAAAGTCCTTAAAAGTCCTTGTAATGGGGCAGCCTGAGAAAACAAGACCAAACATCAGGGGCTTCATTTATAAAAGTCACACACGAACAAAATGAAGACAAAATCCAGAGGGGGCGTGTCTCACCTGTACAGGGGGGCGTGTCTCACCTGTACAGAGGGGGCGTGTCTCACCTGTACAGGGGGGGCGTGTCTCACCTGTACAGGGGGGCGTGTCTCACATGTACAGGGGGGGCGTGTCTCACATGTACAGAGGGGGTGTGTCTCACCCGTACAGGGGGGGTGTGTCTCACCCGTACAGGGGGGGCGTGTCTCACCCGTACAGAGGGGGCGTGTCTCACCCGTACAGAGGGGGGCGTGTCTCACCCGTACAGAGGGGAGTGTCTCACGCGTACAGAGGGGGAGTGTCTCACGCGTACAGAGGGGAGTGTCTCACCTGTACAGAGGGGGAGTGTCTCACGCGTACAGAGGGGGAGTGTCTCACGCGTACAGAGGGGGCGTGTCTCACCTGTACAGAGGGGGCGTGTCTCACCTGTACAGGGGGGGCGTGTCTCACCCGTACAGAGGGGGCGTGTCTCACATGTACAGGGGGGCGTGTCTCACCTGTACGAGGGCGTGTCTCACCTGTACAGGGGGCGTGTCTCACCTGTACAGGGGGGCGTGTCTCACATGTACAGGGGGGGCGTGTCTCACATGTACAGGGGGGTGTCTCACCTTACAGGGGGGTTGTCTCACCGTACAGGGGGGGCGTGTCTCACCCGTACAGAGGGGGCGTGTCTCACCCGTACAGAGGGGGCGTGTCTCACCGTACAGAGGGGGCGTGTCTCACCCGTACAGAGGGGGAGTGTCTCACGCGTACAGAGGGGGAGTGTCTCACGCGTACAGAGGGGAGTGTCTCACCCGTACAGAGGGGAGTGTCTCACCCGTACAGAGGGGGGGGGGGGGGGGGGGGAGTCTCTCACCTGTACAGAGGGGAGTGTCTCACCTGTACAGAGGGGGAGTGTCTCACGCGTACAGAGGGGGAGTGTCTCACCTGTACAGAGGGGAGTGTCTCACGCGTACAGAGGGGGAGTGTCTCACGCGTACAGAGGGGAGTGTCTCACCCGTACAGAGGGGGAGTGTCTCACCCGTACAGAGGGGGGCGTGTCTCACCCGTACAGAGGGGCGTGTCTCACCCGTACAGAGGGGGCGTGTCTCACCCGTACAGAGGGGCGTGTCTCACCTGTACAGAGGGGCGTGTCTCACCCGTACAGAGGGGCGTGTCTCACCTGTACAGAGGGGCGCGGCCTTTGTTGTTAGCGAGGCAGAAGTAGCCGCCGTGAGGAGAGAAGGCCACGTCCTGGACTTTATAGCAGATCTTCCTCTTGGAGACGGGGAAGTTGGAGAAGACGCTCAGACTCGGCACGTGCAGCTGAAGACATGACAACGTCATGACAACGTCACAACATCACAACAACGTCACAAAAACATCACAACACCATCACAACAAGAAGAAAATGGTTTAAGGCGAGACGCTGCAGGTGGAAACAAGAACAAACAGACTCTCCCTTTACGTTCATTTTATACAGTTTAGTCGACTTATAATTTGTGCACTGGACAGAGCTTTAACATTATCCCTCCCCAACTTCCTCGGCTCCAACTTGGAATCTACTACTATGGCCTTTCCAAACCCCAGGGTCATGTGATTTTTGCCCATCCAGCTGACGGCCGCGGCTCAAAGAAGTGAAGCGAGAGACGGCGACTTGCGCTCCATTGCGTGCTTTTGTTACTTCTCCGTCTAGTTAAGGTGCAGTAGATCATGGATGTACAGTGGAAATATCAGCGTTTATAAAGCTGCCAAAGGACTATTGCTATTTCTCTGTTAGCATTACGTTAGCCTTCGCTGCTAAACGCTCTGATGATCATAGACTCCCTCACCTCCCACTGGATTCCAAGAGAACGGCGGCTACAGGTACATTTATATTGTTGTTTAAAAGAGAGGGTATTATGCTTTTTTCAATCACATAGCACCAGTCTATAGCATACTACAATGATGATGTAACCTTCTGTTGGTCTGTATATGCAGTAAATTACTCAAAATGGCTGTACTGAACGTCTTGAAATAGGCCTCTGTCTCTTTAAGAAGCTTTCCGACACGCCCCCTTCAGCACACTGCTGTGGCATCTAAACAACACTACTGTGCGGGGAGGGGGCTCTGCTGAGCTGAGGAGCAGTGGTTGGTGGCTTGGCTGGTGACAAAAGGTCCAGAGGCGTCTCCAGGAGGTGGGGGCGTTCCTAGGAGGACTGAGGCATAGCTACACCTAAAATGGCTGCCGTCTAAGTTTTTACTGATTACTCAAAAATATGTGAATGAGCCAAGGCAACACTCCAGGCATGTGTTTAATGAGGGAATGACATAATAACATGATATAAAGCTGGAAAAAAGTCCATTTTATATAATACCCCCCTTTAAATGGTCGTGTGTTCAGGGTAAATATGATGAAAACATCCTGAAAACAAAGATGTGCTGGTCTAGGTCTGTTACAAGGGGATGTTTTCTAAGCAATAAAACTAAAATAAACCAGGCAAGAAAATGGTTCAAAAATCCGCTTAGACCTCTGCCTCTGACTCCATCATCAGGAAGGACCTCTCTGATGATGATGAGATTCAGAGGCAGTTCTGTAAACTGCACAAGCTAACATGCAGGAATGTATGGCATGTGTACCGCAAATGTAAAAATAGCTTTGTTTAAATCCGACTGTACACCGCTCTACACTGCCCCCTGTGGTGATGCTACACTAAAGCTAAAGTAGCTACAACGATGCTCTCAGGATTGTTTTGAAGGTCCCTCTGGGAAAGTGACGCCTGCTGTTTGTGCAGAATAATGTGACCACATTAAATGCTGATAAGAAATGTTGTTTATAAATTTATGACGAGGCTCATGGACTCACATAATGACATTATAATTGTTCTTGCACAGCCTGACCAGAGCAGTGTCAGGTACAGCTCAGTTCTTTGGAGTAGGACAGGGCGATATATCGATATTTAAGATATATCGATATATTTTTAAATGAGATATGCAATTAGACCATATCGTGTATGGCGGGATATTTCAAATTCAGATAAGCTATTAAGTTACAAACAGAAGTAACAAAAAGAAAGAGGTAATCTCGAGCTGATTTAAAATAAAGTTTATCTTAAACTGAGCACTTTATTTTGTTATCTCTTTATATATAAATGCTGCCCTCAGAAAAAGAGTGAATATTTAATTTTATAGGCTATTTTTATTTAAGATATTTTTTTATGTAAATGTGCACCTTACAGAGCTTTGTTATATTTTATAGTGAGTTTTCAACAAAACTACTTGTATTTGGCTTTGACTATGACTTAACATTTCTCCCACAGCTCTCACTTTGCAGAAAATCGTAATCGTAATCGTAATATCGTATATCGATATTCAACCTAAATATATCGGGATATGACTTTTGGTCCATATCGCCCAGCCCTACTTTGGAGAAAGTGCTTGTATGGACTATAATAGTGATATTCTCTGTTTGTTGGTCTGTTTTTATGGACCTTTGTGAGTCTGAAATAAAGATTGATTGATTGTCCATCATTAACATTTGGTTTGGCCGTTATTAAATCTATGAAACATAAAATGAGCGGCTGTTTCCTGCAGCGTCCGGCCTTTGTCTCTACAGAGTGAAGTCCTCACCAGTTTGAGGGCCTCGTCCGTGGCCCGTGAGCCCAGGGCCAGCAGCTCAGAGCTGGGGCTGAAGCTCAGCGCGGTGCAGGGCGTCACCAGTTCATGATGCTCCTCAGAGGTTTGGGCTGAGCTGACGACAGACACGAGTCTACGGATACACGTCACCACGCCCGACTGAGACCTGCACACGACACACTCAGTATCTCTGAGTTAACGAACTCTGTGGAGTAATGGAGGACACTGACCCTGTGGCCAAGTACCGGCCGTTTGGAGACGCCGCCATCGACGTGGACTTCACACACCCGTCATCTGTGAAGGTGTTCAGGCAGCGGGACGAGCGCAGGTCCCAGACAAACACCTCCCCGTCCTCTGTGGCCCACAATATATACAAATATAATAATACATCAAGTTAGAGACGAGCACAGGTCAAACACAAAACCTCCCCGTCCTCTGGACCCACAATATAATAATACAACAAGTTAGAGACGAGCACAGGTCCCAGACAAACACCTCCCCGTCCTCTGTGGCCCACAATATACACAAATATAATTATTAGGGCCGGGACTCGATTAAAAAAATTAATCTAATTAATTAGAGGCTTTGTAATTAATTAATCGAAATTAATCGCATATAAATATTTGACCTGAGAACAGTGAGAAGTAAGTTTTCATAAGGATTTTTAGTATACCATTGAATAATGACTGAATACATAACTTAAGCAACAAAATATTGTTTATTTTGTTCAACCAAGTCCAACAGACCAGTGCAATATTGCCATTAATTGTGCGTCTGCAGGAAAAAGGAAACTGAAGTGTGGAAGCAAAGTGTGATTAATTCGATTAATATTTTTAATCGCACTAAACCTCATGTAATTAATTAATCGCAATTAATCGAAAAAGTCCCGCCCTAATAATAAAACAACAGGTTAGAGGTCCCACACAAACACCTCCCCGCCCTCTGAAATAAATATAATTATAAAACAAATATAAAATCTTTCTCACAATGACGTTTTGGCAGGTGCAGACCCTCCTCGGTGAGAGGATTTATAAACTGATGTGGACGTTAGCATTAGCCGCATTAGCATTAACAAATGTGTTGTGATTAGCCTATTTATTTATTATGACTCTTGACTGACAGAGCCAATATGTCCTCACAGTATGACTCAATATGATACATTAAGAAGCTTTTAGACTGTGATCACCAAATATTTTTACAGTTCTGGTTCATTTACACCCGTCCCACACTTGCGCAAAGTGAGTGAACACGTATTTCGGAAATGAGGAAAGGACGAGTGCAGGCCCCACCCCCATCTCCCCCCCATTTCTTCCACTTAATTCCCAATTTTTCTCCAGTTTCCCAATTAGTTAAACCATTTTTTCCTCACTTTTTTCCTAATTATTTTCACAATTTCCCCCTCATTTTCGTTTTAAATTTTTCCTCCCATTTCCCCCCACTTTTCTTGACATCGGAGTAAAACCTGGCCGGTTCTGCTGCTGTGGAGACGGGGATTTGGTTTGTGTGTAAACCGTTTGGCGCTGGTTTGTGTAGGCGTTGGCGTTTGTGTTAGGCGTTGGGCGGTTTGTGTTAGCGTTGGGCGTTGTGTTGTTGGGCGTTGGCGTTTGTGTTTAGGTTGGTGATTGGGCGTTGGGTTGTGGCGTTGGCGTTTGGCGTTAGCGTTGGGCGGTTTGCGTTAGCGATTGGGTTTAAGATGTATAACAAAGTTTGTGTTAGCGTTGCCGGTTTGGTGTTAGCGTTGGCGTTTGTGGTTAGCCGTTGCGTTTGCGTTGCGTTGGCGTCTTGGCGTGGCGTTGGCTGTTTCGTTTAGCGTTGGCGTTTGTGTTAGCGTTGGCGTTTTCGGTGTTAGCGTTGGCGTTTGGTGGTTAGCGTTGGCGTTAAGCAGTAGGTGTTAGGTTGGCGTTTGCGTTGGCGTTGACGGTTTGTGTTAGCGTTAGCCGTTGTGGCGTTGGGCGGTTTTGTGTTGGCGTTTGTGGTTGGCTTGCCGTTTGTTTAGCGTCTGCGTTTGGTGTTTAGCGTTGGTGTTTGGTGTTAGCGTTGGTGTTTGGTGTTAGCGTTGGTGTTTGGTGTTAGCGTTGGTGTTTGGTGTTAGCGTGTGGCGTTCCTGGTGTTAAGCGTTGGCATGTTTTGCGTTAAGCGTTGGGCGTTTGGCGTCGGTTAGCGGTTGGCGTTTGGTGTTACGTTGGCGTTGTGTAGCGTGGGTTTGGTGTTGGAGCGTGGCGTTTTGGTGTTAGCGTTGGCGGTTTGGTGTTAGGTTGGGCTGTTTGGCTGTTAGCTGTGGCGTTTTTGTAGCGTTGGTGTTAGCGGTGGCCGTTTTGGTGTTAGCGTTTGGTGTTTGGTGTTTAGCGTTGGCGTTTGGTGTTAGCGTTCCGCGGTTTGGTGTAGCGTGGCGTTGGTTGACGTTTCGCGTTAGCAATTTGCGTTGGGTTTTGCGATTTTGCGTTAGCGTCTTGCGTTGGCGTTTGCGTTAGCGTTTGGCGTTGGCGTTGGGTTTGCGTTAAGCGTTTGCGTTGGCGTTTGCAGTTAGCGTTGGTGTTCTGCGTTGGGTTTGTGTTGGGCGTTGCCGTCTTGCGTTGGCGTTGGTGTTAGCGTTGGCGTTTGGTGTTAGCGTTGGCGTTGGTGTTTAGCGTTGCGTTTGGTTTAGCGTTGGCGTTGGTGTTTAAGCGTTGGCGTTTGGTTTAGCGTTGGCGTTTGGTGTTAGCGTTGGCGTTTGGTGTTAGCGTTGGCCCCGTTGGTGTTTAGCGTTTGGCGTTTGGTGTTAGCGTGGCGTTTGGTGTTAGCGTTGCGTTTGGTGTTAGCGTTGGCGTTTGTTTGCGTTGGCGTTTGGTGTTACGTTGCCGTTTGGTGTAGCGTTGGCGTTTGCGTCTGGCGTTTGGTGTTTAGCGTTGGTGTAGCTGTTGGTGGTTATGCGTGGCCGTTTGCGTTGTGTTAGGTGGGTTTGCGTTGGTGTTTGTGTTTACGCGTTGGCTGTTTGTGTTAGCGTTGGTTGTTAGCGTTGGTGGTTTGGTGTTAGCGTTGGTGTTTGTGGTGGTTGGTGTTAGCGTATGGTGTTTGTGTTAGCGTTGGTGTTTGTGTTAGCGTTGGTGTTAGCGGTTGGTGTTTGTGTTAGCGTTGGTGTTTGTGTAGCGTTGGTGTTGTGTTAGCGTTGGCGTTTGTGGTTATGCGTTGGCGTGTTCTGGTGTAGCGTTGGTTTAGCGTTTGGATGTGGACTGACCGGAGCTGGAGAAGAGGTGTTCCCGTCGGAGGAGAAGGCCACGGCGCTGACCTCCCCGTTCAGTTCAGCTTCGCCCTCGTTCGTTTGTGGAGACATTCCAGCATCATCAGATCATGACGAGCTCAAGCTTCAAACTTTACAGAAAATACAAACACGATCACCAGAGTTCAGCAAAAAGAACTGTGACTGAAGGTATAAAGCGCCCTCAGACTTAGAGCGGAAGCCCAAAAGGGGGGGCAACGTGATCCCTCTGGAGGCCCCACAGCAGACAGGCGTCCCTACAGGACACACGGAGAACTCCTCACCTCGCCTCCTTCAGCCCTGACACAGAGACAAACACAGAACGTCACAGAAAGAAACACGAGAAACATTTAAGACGAGACGCTGCACCTGAGAACATGGATCTGTGTCGAGTTTAACTCTGTCAGAGTAAAAACAGCCCAAACTCTGTCTTTACGATGTTTCATTCTCTGAAGATTAGAAGGGACTCCACATGTCTGCCTGGGTCTTTCCCTACGTTATTCTTTCACAAATACTTGACATTGTGGTGGTAAGCACGTGTAGGACTCCAACTTTACAGACTAGAGGCCCCAGTTTTCCACACAAATAGTTTAAAGATCATATTCATGTCCGCTGTACAAAGATGTTTCAAATTAATATCTCTAAAATATCCGTGCTGCACGTCTTGGCGCTTAAAGCAAGTTTGAAGGCGTGTTTCCTGCGATGGAGAGTGGCCGTGGCACTGACCTCTGACACCCGGACAACGGGCGTGACCTTCCCTCCGTCATGTGGTAAAAAGGTAAAGAGTCTTGTTCCTGAGCTCGTGGCCATGAAGCGACAGTCCGTCTGCGACGAAACGGCGCCCTGAAAAAGGGAAGTTCTCAGGAACAGAGCCTGCAACCAGCGGTAGAGTCCCCGTCTCACACTGAAGGGCCCAGACCGGGGGTTAGAGACCACAGAGGGCCGGGGTTGACGGACACAGAGGGCCGAGGGTTAGAGCAACAGGAGACAAGGGTTAGAGACAGAGAGGGCCCGGGGTTAGAGAACCACAGAGGCGGGGGTCACTAGAGACCACAGAGGGCCGGCGGGTTGAGACCCAGACGGGCCGGAGGGTTAGAGCACCAGAGAGGGCCGGGGTTAGAGCCACAGAGGGCCGGGGGTTAGAGACCACAGAGGGCCGGGGGTTAGAGACCACAGAGGGCCGGGGGTTAGAGACCAGAGAGGCCGGGGTAGAGAGGGGGGGGTTAGAGACCACAGAGGGCCGGGGGTTAGAGACCACAGAGGGCCGGGGTTAGAGACCAGAGAGGGCCGGGGTTAGAGACCACAGAGGGCCGGGGTTAGAGACCGAGAGGGCGGGGGTTAGAGACCACAGAGGGCCGGGGGTTAGAGACCACAGAGGGCCGGGGATAGAGACCAGAGAGGGCCGGGGGTTAGAGACCACAGAGGGCCGAGGGTTAGAGACCAGAGAGGCCGGGGGTTAGAGACCACAGAGGGCCGGGGGTTAGAGACCACAGAGGGCCGGGGGTTAGAGACCAGAGAGGGCCGAGGGTTAGAGACCACAGAGGTCCGAGGGTTAGAGACCACAGAGGGCCGGGGGTTAGAGACCAGAGAGGGCCGGGGGTTAGAGACCACAGAGGGCCGGGGGTAGAGACCACGAGGGCGGGGGTTAGAGACCAGAGAGGCCGGGTTAGAGACCACAGAGGGCGGGGTTAGAGACCACAGAGGCCGGGGGTAGAGACCAAGGGGGGGTAGAGACCACAGAGGGCCGGGGTTAGAGACCACAGAGGGCGGGGATAGAGACCACAGAGGGCCGGGGGATAGAGACCAGAGAGGGCCGGGGTTAGAGACCACAGAGGGCGGGTCCGAGGGGATAGAGACCACAGAGGGCCGGGGGTTAGAGACCAGAGAGGGCCGGGTAGAGACACAGAGGGGGGGTTAGAGACCACAGAGGGCCGAGGGTTAGAGACCAGAGAGGGCCGAGGGTTAGAGACCACAGAGGGCCGAGGGTTAGAGACCACAGAGGGCCGGGGGTTAGAGACCACAGAGGGCCGGGGTTAGAGACCACAGAGGGGCCGGGGTTAGAGACCACAGAGGGCCGGGGGTTAGAGACCACAGAGGGCCGGGGGTTAGAGACCACAGAGGGCCGGGGTTAGAGACCACAGAGGGCCGGGGGTTAGAGACCACAGAGGCCGGGGGTTAGAGACACAGAGGGCCGGGATAGAGACCACAGAGGGCCGGGGTTAGAGACCACAGAGGGCGGGGTTAGAGACCACGAGGAGGCCGGGGTTAGAGACCACAGAGGGCCGGGGATAGAGACCACAGAGGGCCGGGGATAGAGACCACAGAGGGCGGGGTAGAGACCACAGAGGGCCGGGGTAGAGACCACAGAGGGCGGGGTTAGAGACCAGAGGAGGCCGGTGTTAGAGACCACAGAGGGCGGGATAGAGACCACAGAGGGCCGGGGGTTAGAGACCAGAGGGGCCGGGGTTAGAGACCACAGAGGGCGGGGTAGAGACCACAGAGGCGGGGGTTAGAGACCAGAGGGGGGGTTAGAGACCACAGAGGGCGGGGTTAGAGACCAGAGGAGGCCGGGGTTAGAGACCTTGTGGGCGTACCTGGAAGAGCGACACGGAGCGGTCCACGCCCGTCGTCATGGCGACCTGAGCGCTGGGATGGAACTGCACAGAGGTCAGCGAGTCCGTGGTCGGGCGGCTGAGGTTCAGGTCCGAGCACTTCTTCATCTGCAACAGGTTCAACTCCAGTCAGTCTGACGTCAAAGAGGAACTCAAGAAAATCACACCAAACATCCCTACTGTGTGAACCCGCTCTCAAACAATAAAATAACTATTCTGATTCTGAAACTGAAATGTAGCTGGAAAGGAGGTTCTTGTGAGGAGCTACAGAACGCACGGACGCTCCAGTGCAGGAAACAGTTAGAATATTATCACAGATTAAACAAAACTAGTGATTTTAAGTGTAAAACTACAACTGAAACATGTGGTCTGTTGTGGCTTAAGGTGCAAGAACGAGAGGAACGACATTTGAGACGATAAAATAAGGTTTATCTGATATTTCCAAAAACAGTTAGACATTGTTTATCGTTACTATGACAACAGCTACAATGGAAATAGATAGGAAACGAGATTTCCGCCTCCAGCTAAGCCCGGAATGTTTACAGAAATTAAAGTGCATCTGACACATTAGACACAGTTTTGCTAAAACACAGTTAACACGATTATATTTCAGATTTTGCTAAAGATTATTCCCAGTTTTCTTTAGTTTGACCATTTTTGTGATGTTTATGTTTTCACTTCCTTATTGGACACCGACAGGAAGTGACATCGAAGAAGGTAAACGATTTTAAACTGTTGCCGTGCCGACCATGTTAAGTCAATGGGAAATGAATGAGTCAAACTGCTCTGGAATGTTTCCTTCTTTTATGTCACTTCCTGTCAGCAGCTTAAACATTCAAATAAAAATAACTTTTCTGCCCAACATTTCTTCATTAAAATTGCTGCTTCACTGAAAAAAATGATAAGTCATATTTTCAAGAGCATTAACATCTGTCATATGCACTTTAAAGGGATTTGTTTTGTCCTATCCAAATGGAGTTTTACATCTCCCAGAGCGAGTTTCCCCGAGGCCTGAGTTTCATGAGGCCTGAGTTTCCCGAGGCCTGAGTCTGCAGCTGCTCTGACCTGGAGGATTCCTTTGGGCAGAGCGTCCGAGCTCCGGGTGAAGGTCCCGGTCTTCGAGGTCAGGTCTTCGTCAGAGTCGGAGTCTTCGGCTGCAGAGACAGACAGAGTTTAGGGGTCAGACCCGGAGGATTCAGGACCGAGTCTCTCATTTACACGGACAAAAGTGATGCTCAAAAACACCACAGGTTTAGTGAGCGCTGACGTCTGTATAAAGAGAAATGCAGAAGCTGAAATCGAGCTCTGTGCAGGAACCTAAGCGTCTTAACGGCTGCTATGAGGAGGCAGATCAACTGACTGAGGAAATGTATCTTGTTTTGAGCTCATGTAGACTCTCTATCCTGATCTGACAGAGTTTACTTTGCCAGTTTGATGACATTTCAGCCTCAAATAAGAAAGTAAAACTGCCAACAGGATAAAGAAAATTACCTGAAATAAAGACGAAATGTATTGAAACGAGTCTAACATCTCAGAACAAGTGAAATTATCTTGGTCAAAGTGCTTTAAACTTAATCTTAACTAGACAAAGCAGCTCAAATTTGGATTATTATGCTTAAATTGAGACATTTAAACTAATCTAGTCAGTCACTTTGATATACGAGCTCTTATTTGGGAGGAAAACCAAGTCAGTACGACCCTAAAACCAGACCCCTAAACCGAGTCTAAACCGGCCTACATTAAACCGACTCTAGGTGATAATCCGAGTCGCAGACGGACGGTGTTTCAGACAGACCTGCTCGGCTCCGTGTGGGTTTGGAGTCGATCTGGGCCCAGGCCGGAGTCCCGCCATCGCTGCCTGAAACCTGCAAACACAGGACGGTTCCATTTAAGCTTTATTCCCTCGGGATCATTAGGTCTGCACACACAGAAAAGTCTGACTCAGGATCTCGTTTGTGAATGAATATTTAATGTATATTTCCTCTTCAAGGATTCCCTTCTGGATCAATAAAGTTGTACCTAATCTAATCTTTCTGTAAATGTTAGGAACAACTGAGCCAAAAAGAAAACAGAGACAAATGAAAAGTAAAGTCATTTAAACTATTTTCATCATCATTATTACTTTCAGTGAATGCATCATAAAGTTATCAGATCAAACTGTCAAAAATAACACGTTAACAGCAGATCAGTCCATGAACAGCTGATGGTGAGACGACACTGACCGTTCCTTCATGCGCTGCTGCAGCCCGGCTTTACTCAGAGACGCCTCTCCGCCTTTCACCAGGTCTCGCCGGAATCTGTGCGTCACGTCCACGCTGGAACAAACACATGTTCGATATGATCTTGTCCATCTTCCTCTCGCCTTTTACGTCATAAACAAACTCACTCCTCCTCGAGCTCGTCGTCCTCGTCCACCCAGGCGGCGCGTCTGATTGGCTGCTGCGGCTGCGCGTCCTCGTCACATGACCCCTCCCCTTCACCGCCTTCGTCATCATCGCCGTCGCTCTGGTCCAATCGCAGCGCGGCTCGGGGTCCTCCGCCTCCTATTGGTCAGAAACAGCTCGTTACTCACTTTAAACAGCCGATAGTTTCAGTCAGTGTTTCCCACATAGACTATTCGTTTTGTTTTTTAATAATAATAATAATAATAATGCATTAGTCGTCTTATATAGCGCTTTTCCAGACGCTCAAAGTCGCTTTACAATTTGGTGCATTATTCATTCACTCCATACTCGGTGATGATAAGCGAGGCAACCAGTCTGCGCACATCAGCCACCACCACCACTCACTCACTACATTCGCTAGGCTTCCTGGTGTTACTGAACGGTCTCCCATCCAAGTACTAACCAGGCCCTACCCTGCTTAGCTTCCAAGGTCTGACGGGATTGGGCATCGCAAAGGCGGTATGGCCACATACGCCTACGCTATTTAAAACACGCATCGTATAAAACCGCCACAGCCTCAATTGACTGCGGGGAGGGGGGTTTAAAATGCAGCGCCCTAGTGTTAAGCTCAGCGGCGCAAAAAGGGCAAACGTAATATATGCCTTGCATAAGGGCGCCAATTAGTGAACGATCCGGCTCTTTTGAACGATCCGGCTCTTTGAACGAGTCTTTACAGTGAACGATATGAACGGGTGAAGTATTTATTTATTCCTCTTTGGGGGAGGGGCATCACTTTAGTTGTGCTTATTTGTGAAACAAAAGTCACTGCTGGAGTGGGGCAGAGAGGAGTGTAGGATTGGCAGAGGGACAGTTTGTGAACGCACGAGGGAAACGGTTTCAGACGTGGCTCTGGGGAAACGGCCTGAACGCTCCCAGCGCCAGCACTGTCCTGGGCCATAGGAGAGAAAAAGACGCTCGGGGTCCGTGAGTGACGAGGCGGCTACAGGAGCCCCGACACTCACATCTTCCACCTGTTCACTCAGCTCCACTCCGCTCTGCACACTGCCTCCTCCTCAGTCCGCCCCGGTCATCTCCACCCCCACGAGGAGCTCAAAGTGAGCATAAGGCAAACAAGTTTGAGAAATAAAAGTCCTAATGAAATAATAAACACGGTTACAGAGGAGATCGCGTTGAAGCAAAACCCTCTTTCACTTGCGTTGTTTTCTCCCCTCTTGTGCGAGGGAGAGAGAGGGAGAGGAGGAAAAGTTACATGAATGAAGCAACAGAAGCTTAATCGGGCCGTGTGATTGTTTATTGTGATAACAAACTCCATAGAGGGAAATATCGATGTTATATTGTGTGAAATAGTCACATTTTCGTTAAAATAAAGTGAAGTTTGATTTTAATATCTTGGATGTTCATATCTCGATATTGATACGATAACGATATATCTTTCAGCCCTAATCCAAATCTCATATCGTATCGTACGGACAGGAGCTTACAGCCTATATGTCAGTGTGATACCTCATTTGAAAGCCAAGACCTTCTAGTTTCTAAAACTCTGAGATCTGTAGTGACCCAGTGGCTGTATGAGTGGTCCGCATGGCGCCTTTACTTTCCATCACTGTCGTCTCTACAAAGCTCCAGGATCAGTTGTTTGGAAGGTTTTCTCTGCTGACGGAGCCTCACCAGAAAACCTACAGAACAACTGATCCTGAAGCTTCTTAGAGACGACTGTGATGGAGAGTAAAGGCGCCATGCGGACCACTCATACAGCCACTGGGTCAAACACACATAAATATAACTACCAAGTACAGAAGACGACTCAAGAACCTTCACTGAACATGACATTGAACATTTTTCGCATGAAAAGTTGCATAATTCCCCTTTAAGTCGGGGTTAAGAGGTTAAAGGAAGAGACTTGGTTGCCTGTAATGCATTATTACACGTTTAGCCTCATTTGAAAGCTAAGACCGACAAACTCATCTACATTTCCCACATTTTTTGGTGACATTTTCTTTCAGTCGCTTTATGTTGAGTTTCATCTTATTTCGTCGCTATTTTGAGCGTTTAGATTTGGGTAAAGCCGAACTGGAGGAAATGTGCCCGGTTCATGTACCTGTCCCAGAGAGTCCAGCAGCTGCTCCTCTGTCCCGAACACCAGGTCCTCCAGGAGCCGCACAGAGTCGTCCTTGTCCCCGAGAACAGCGACTCTCCGCAGGTGCTTGGCCCGTTTCAGAGCCTCCTTCTGCGGGTCATGTTTGCTCCGCTTCAGCGCCTCTTTCCCCGGCTGTTTACCCCTCTTATGAGCCTCTTTCCCCGGCTCTTTACCCCTCTTCAGTCCCTCCTTTGGGCCGTGTTTCCTCTTCTTCAGAGCCTCCTTGTCCCGGGACGCAGCGGCGGAGGGCAGTTTGATAAAGTCTCCATCCATGATCCACAGGTTTCTCAGATTTCAAGCAGAAAAGTCCGAAACGAGCCGCACGTGTGGCTCCGTGTGGCTCCAGGGCCAGTGTTTTCATCCGCTGCACTTCCGGGGTCACGTCACAGGAAACACTTCACCGAACAGGCCTCAGGAGCGCCCCCTGGTGGTCACCACAGGCACCGCGCCACAGGAAAGTCAGATATCTGCAAACGCTAAACACATTTTTAATCTATGGTGGAGTATTAGAGCCGTTTACAAACAGTTTATACAAAGAAACGAGACTTTTAAACATAGGGCACTTTTGAATCCCCGTAATGCTTTGCGGCAAAAGCAGGTTCCGGTTCTGGCGCGTCAATGAAAAGCAGCGTAAACAAAGCTAGAGAGGACGGTATTTCCATAAAACTACAACGTTTTTGTGCATGTAAGAAAAATAAAAGTAGTCCGTGCGGTTAATAAATGTTGTGACAATCATACCGGATGGAAACTAGTCCAAGATTGTGTATCTATTGATGAATATTAACTGATGTAAACATTGCAAACATGCAACAACAATTTGCGAGTCATCGTTTTTATTTCAGGTTACATCCTATACGCTAAATGATGGCAAAGAAACTAATAGGCAAAAAAAATCTAAAATATTGTAAAAATAATAATCATAATAATATAAAGACATTCAAACAAATGTACTCTACATGGATTTTGTTACTAGACTCCATTGTTTCAATCATTATTGTAATTAAAAGCCTTTTTTCACGTTACAACACTTTAATGAGATTGTTTTGTTGTTGCTTACAATGGGTATTTGGAAATTAGTTAAATAGGCACAATATATAACAATCTGTTCCACATTATCCTTCCGCTTATCGTGATCCTTCTGTCTATAATGTGAACAACCACATGAACCGCCACAATGCTTGAATTTTTTGCCTAAAAGCGTAAGAGACCCATGTTTCGCTGTCTATTTTTATTTATATTGTGATCCAAATGAATAAGATAAAATGATCTGACGAAGGCTAAGGCCGAAACGTAATAAATACTAGATCTTTTGGACATCTATCCGAGTGTGCTGTGTATTTTCCAATACATTTAATTTCTGCTCCAGCACATGCACCTCATGAGAAGAACTTGGTGTGCGTTTTTGTTTTTCTAGTTTCGCTGTCTATTTTAACACCGGAACCTGCTTAGCCGGAAGTGCGCAGACGAGGTGCGCAACGATTGTGAGCTTCCCTATAGAAATGTGTAAGAAAAAAAAGGTGAATTTGTAATTTTTTTTAATTTATTTTAACTCCCACCTGAACTGAGCACATTTTCTGAAGCAACAAAACAGCGACGAAAACGAGGATGAAAATAGAACAAAAATGTGACGGGAAAAAAAGCCACAAAAAAGCGACAAAAATAATCCGGAAAAACAACAATAACACAATAAAAAAGTGTCAAAAACAAGACAAAAAAAGTGACAATCAGTTTTGTAGGTCTTAGCTTTCAAATTTCATTTTCATTTCATTTATTAGTTTATTTAAACAGGGACAATGCACATTAATTAACATCACTGTAAATGTGCCAGTTTTAGCTCCAAAGCTAATTTCAACTGTAGTCCCTGGGCAAGATGTAGATTGCCAACAATATATAACAATAACAACAAATGAGGCGTGACTCTGGCCTATGGGCTGTAAACAGTCTTTCAGCTTTTAGATTTGGGTAAAGCCGAACTGGAGAAAATGTGCTCGGTTAAAGCGGGGGGGGGGAAGAGGTTAAAGCCACACTGTTCTGATGCTCCACAGTGAATCCGTCGAGAAGGGTCTGGATGCAGCCGATGGAGCTCCACTTCTCCACCTCCACCTCTACGCTTAAACTGATCCAAACTAACCCTAACCCTGACCTTAAAGGGATATTTCAGGATTTTTGACATTGGGCCTCATTTCCTAGTTATCCAGAGTGTTGTTGATGTCTGGAGATATTTTTTTCTTAAATTCATGCAGTTCTTATATTTGAAGAGTCTAGTGGCGCTAGGCTAATGCTAGGCTAGTGCATGTCTATGGTATCAGTTAGCCCGCATTAAAAACAGTCTGACTCACTCCACAGTGCACCTGAGGTAAATCACTTATAACACCAGACTAACCATATAAATGTCTGTGTTAATAGAATCATTTAAAATAACTTATATTTGAGCAGCATCAGCTTCGTGGCTGTAAGCTAACGCAGCGGCGGAGTGATCTGTGAGAAAATAGTCCCTCAAAATGCGGTAATTCATGTGATACAAGGTCAGTTATATTCAAACATGATTCTATTAACACAGACATTTATATGGTTAGTCTGGTGTTATAAGTGATTTACCTCAGGTGCACTGTGGAGTGGGTCAGACTGTTTTTAATGCAGGCTAACTGATACCATAGAAATGCTTTAGCCTTGCCCTAGCCTAGCGCCACTAGACTCTTCAAATGTAAGAACTGCATGAATTTAAAAAATATCTCCAGACATCAACAACACTCTGGATAACTAGGAAATGAGGCCCAATGTCAAAATCCTGGACTATCCCTTTAATGTGGCCCTGGCTCTACTGGGTCAGTTCTTGTATTATTATTATTATTTTTTTTCATAAACTCCCTCCTTCCCGGATCTCAGCAGCTAATCAGAGTCTAGTATCCTCCCGCAGTGACCAATGAGATTAGCGTTTCCTGTGAACCAGCCTGTCAGGTCCAATCAGAAGGTGGGGGAGGGGCTTGATCGTTTACTTTGGAAAATCCTGTTCCTGCTCTCCTCAAAAGAAGAGCTTAGGAATTTGATGTTTACTTCCAGACTTCACAGACCCCGGTTACCGACGGCTCCAAGAAGCGATGGAGAGTCACGTGATCAGTGGAGCTCCAGGCCTCCACAGGAAATGACGTCAGCTCCGCCTGTTTATTATATTAGATCCATGATTTTCTCCAGTTTGGCTTTGTTTAAATCTAAAAGCTTGAAGAAATAAAGAAAGAGCATCAAAATAGTGACGAAAGCGAAGGATGAAAACGCAACAAAAAAAAAGGTGACACACGAGCGACAAAAAATGTGCAGGCAAAGCAACAAAACACAAATAAAAAAGTAATGAAAAAACAAAACAAAAAACGCACACAAAAAAACGAGCCAGAAAAGCAAGAAAATACGACAAAATGTGACAAAAAATGCATCAAAAACGGACAGCAACAAAAAAGTGCCGGATAAGTAATAAATATTCAATAAAAACATAACGAAATAAAGCGATGAAAAAGCAACAAAAACAAAAAAATCATGACAAAAAGTGAAAATTTATGATCAGTTTTGTAGGTCTTAGCTTTCAAATAAGTTGCTCCCCAGTCAAGAAGCTTTTAGATTTGGGTACTGGAGAAAATGTGCTCGGTTCAGGTGGGAGTTAAGAAGTTAAAGTGCATATGACAGATTTTAATGCTCTTGAAAATATGACTTATTTAGATGGATCACATCAGTTGCATAATTATCATTTTTTCAGTGAAGCAGCAATTTAATGAAGAAATGTTGGGCAGAAAAGTTATTTTTATTTGAATGTTTAAGCTGCTGACAGGAAGTGACATAAAGGAAGGAAACATTCCATAGCAGGGTGACTCATTCATTTCCCATTGACTTAACATGGTCGGCACGGCAACAGTTTAAAATTGTTTACCTTCTTCGATGTCACTTCCTGTCGGTGTCCAATAAGGAAGTGAAAACATAAACATCACAAAATGGTCAAACTAAAGAAAACTGGGAATAATCTTTAGCAAAATCTTAAATATAATCGTGTTAACTGTTTTAATGTGTCATATGCACTTTAAGGTATTTCCATTTCACGTGAGGCTGTAGTTTAAAGGGCGTCTCTCAGTTGCAGAGAAACTATGGTTAGTGATAATTGGTTTAATCACGTCCATGTTCTTAACCCTATTTTGTGTCATGAAATCTGGAGTTTTCAGACGGTCAAGAACCGTGACTACAACAGTTAGATGTAATCATGTGACTAACAGCACCAAAAAGAGTCTAAGTCACACTCCTCCCCTTTAACTCTCAGATGTAATTAAAGGTTCATTCTGACGCTCAGAGACGGAGCCACACCATCACAGTTAGTTGTTTATTACACTTTATCATTTGGACAGTTTCATGCAGAATACAGCGTCACGTTTCTACGGCGACGGGCGGCCGATCGCACGCCTCGTGGAGCGTTTGTTATCGATTCCAAAGATAAGGCAAAGAGAGAGAGAGAGGGGGCGGGGTCAGAGCAGAGGCAGGAGGATCCAGCCCGGACCGGAGTCCAGACCAGAGTCCAGACCGGAGTCCAGACCGGAGTCCAGACTGGAGTCAGCAGAGTCAGGAGGATCCACAGAGTTAAGACTAAAACAGAGAAGCAGCTTCAGTCCGAGGTCAGCTGCTCCCGACAAGTCCAGCCCAGACCAGAGTCAGCAGAGTCCGGCCATGATGCATTTCTAAAACCAAGCTCAGTGATGTTTCCAAATGTGTGGCAAAATGGGGGGAAAAATAATTAATTCCACATGACGATTTTAATGGTTTAGTGGTTTTCATCGGGTGCAGCTCCGAGACCAAATGACAAAACCTTTACTTAAAGTGGACGTGTCAAACATATGGAGCTGAAAGAAAGACTTAAAAACCTTATTTTGGAGCCCCAGCTTTGATACTTTACGTTTATCATTTGAAAATATGTCTCTGAATTAAACAACAATGAAATGCAGGAGAAAGAAGAAACATTTAACTCATGCCCCTAGAGGCCATAAGCGCCACTGCAGGTGTCGTAGCATGTTGTGTTTTTTTACTCATTAATCGTCCGTGAGAGTAAATACTACGCTGACAGAAAAGACAAAGGGACAGAGGGATATTGTTCATCCAATTACACAATGGAGATTTGTTTCACTCAAACTTGGCTGTAAATACTGTTTAAGTGGCGCTAGCCCACAGTTAGCCTGTTAGCTTCTTCTTCGTGATTCCATTAGTGTGTATTGGTGACTCCGACCCAGAGACACCAGGGGGAGATGAAAGACCCCCCAAATCATCCCATTAACACTTGTATTACCCCCAGAGGGACTACGGAAAGGATTTATTAAGGTGAACAAGTTATTTAGTCCATTCTGCAGGATTTGTCCACTTTAAATGTTTTGCAGTTTGGCCATTTCTCACTGCATTTAAAAGCAAAATGCAGAATGATCATAGACAGTGTTGGGGTCACGTATTAGAAATGAAGAAGCTCGAGTTACGAGTTTGTGTTGATGTACGAACTAAATAATGCCAAACCCCCTCGAAATAAACGGCAGCACAATATCAAGTTGGAAAATAAGACCTGCCGTTTGTATAAAACGAGAGAATCGGGGAAAGAGAAGGAAAAGGAAATCTTTGACTGCACTTTTCTCTGTGGCATTTTCACTATTTTCAGTTTAAAAGAGACTCAGCTACATTTTTGAAACAGTAATATGTAAAACAAATACATTATATATATATTATATATATTGTCCAACACTGATCATAGACTAATCCATCAAAAATTATCTTAAAAAAAAAAACTTCAGCAAAGGTGTTGGATCCATTTTGTGAGGATTTCTTGCTCATTCCTAAAACTATGGAGGTAAAAGACTTGACTATCGTAAGCAGACGTGTCGCAAAGATATTTACTCAAGAGTAAAACAGTACTTGTGCAAAGTTTTACTTGAGTACTGTGAGTAAACGTTTGATTCATGTTTCAGTCGTGAAATAAACGATGAGAAACAAAACATAAAATAGTAATACTGTTAAAGGAAATAGTATAAAACATATAAAAGGAATCATTATGAAGTAATTAAGTAACAAAACACTTTGTTATGCCAAAATGAAGATTTGCCACTAAAGTATTTACTCACAGAGGAACAAGTTACTGTTGATTTACTCAAGTATGAAACAGACGCTGCACTAAGCCATGTCTTTTTGTTCTTTTTCGTCAATAGGTGATAAAAACTATCATAAACCGATACTGACGTTGGTGTCGACTCCATCTGCACAGTCACACAAACCAACCACATTTTAGCAGAAAAACTAAAACCCAATAAATCAATTGGATTTATTAAAGGAGTTTAAAGGAATTCTCGTCATGTTTGTGTCCCCCTGCTGGCCGTGCTGCGTCACTGCGGTCTGGGCTGGACTGGTAAACATCAGTGCATTAGGAGTTAGTATCACAGTAAAACTCCTCCTTCCTCTAAGTAAGCTATGAATCATGGGTAGTGTGGTCCCAGGAGCCGGTCCCGGGCAGAGCGGCTCCTCGCGTTGGCACTTTTCAAAATCCACTGGAAACGGCTACAGGACAAACTAAAGTATCGCAGTAGTTTCTGTCAGTAACTTTAAAACGACAAAACAAAACAAAAAAAAGTGCCGGTGCAAACTACGGAGCGATGTCTTCATCTGGCCACAGGGGGCAGCGGCGGAGCTCCTCGCATCACCGCAACTGGAAAGAAGAAATGTAGAGATATTCATGTGGAACTTCTGCTGGAGATACTGACATCAATGAGGAATACATGTGCTGTGAGTTTTCTATTTTAGGTTTTAATATTAAAACAATGCATTTTAAAATACTGTAAACTGTAGACTGAAGAGCAACAGGGTAACGCCTCATTTGAAAGCTAAGACCTACAAAACTGATTGTAACTTTTTATTTATGTGGTTGCCGTGTTTACATTTTTTAAGCATTTTTGTCCTTTTCTTGAGTTTTTGTCATCTTAGCTTTGCTCGGATGTAGATCTTAGTGAAGTGTATTTACCTCTGTTAGCTTTGCTCATGTAGATCTTAGTGAAGTGTATTTACCTCTGTTAGCTTTGCTCGGGTAGATCTTAGTGAAGTGTATTTACCTCTGTTAGCTTTGCTCGGGTAGATCTTAGTGAAGTGTATTTACCTCTGTTAGCTTTGCTCATGTAGATCTTAGTGAAGTGTATTCACCTCTGTTAGCTTTGCTCATGTAGATCTTAGTGAAGTTATTTACCTCTGTTAGCTTTGCTCATGTAGATCTTAGTGAAGTTTATTTACCTCTGTTAGCTTTGCTCATGTAGATCTTAGTGAAGTGTATTTACCTCTGTTAGCTTTGCTCGGGTAGATCTTAGTGAAGTTTATTTACCTCTGTTAGCTTTGCTCATGTAGATCTTAGTGAAGTGTATTCACCTCTGTTAGCTTTGCTCATGTAGATCTTAGTGAAGTGTATTTACCTCTGTTAGCTTTGCTCATGTAGATCTTAGTGAAGTGTATTTACCTCTGTTAGCTTTGCTCGGGTAGATCTTAGTGAAGTGTCTTTACCTCTGTTAGCTTTGCTCATGTAGATCTTAGTGAAGTGTCTTTACCTCTGTTAGCTTTGCTCATGTAGATCTTAGTGAAGTGTATTTACCTCTGTTAGCTTTGCTCATGTAGATCTTAGTGAAGTGTATTTACAGTGGGTGTCTGTTCGTTTCGTCGCCTTACACGCGTGAAGCACACGTGGCCTCACGTGTGCTTCACGCGTCTTTTATTTATTTTTCCCAGTGACGCTGCAATGACCCAAACAACCACCAGGTGGCACTTGTGAGCAGGGTTAGGAACACTGGCTTCTCACCGCTCTTTCTTTCTTCACCGGCCAATTTCTCTGTGGCGTTATAGCTCAATGATAAGGCGCTAGACTCTAGTGCGGGAGGAGCTGGGTTCAAATCCCGGCTATGACACTTTTGACACAACTCCACGATCAGCACCAAGTTATGAAGATAAAAATATTTATTAGTCCACTTTGTACTGGCTTTTTAACTTTGCTGTCTCTGGTATTCTATTACCTAGAAATAGCATTCAATAGCTCCCGTGTTTTCTGGGCACAAAACAAACCCTGAGAATAGCTGATGCTGGAGGAGTCCGTACTCCATCACGCGGTGTGCGGAGAGCCAAAGGCAGCGGCTCGTGCCACAGCCGCTCCTAGCTCTCAGCAAGTTAATTTTTTTCTGACGGCTGCACTGCAGCCATATGCACGTTAAATTGTGAATCTTTTTACGAATGGAGCAACACATGCATCACTCCTCTCTCAGTGCCGCCGCCTGTCATGCGCTCATTACGCACTGTGCGTCGGCTGTCTGATGCTCCAAGAGGCACCACTGAGGCCACTGTGATTGAATGATGTTGAACAGTATTTGTGCCGCTGTTTTATTAATGCAGTTGACATAAAAACGATCCATATTAAATGAGAACGATTAGGAAGAGCAGCAAAGGAAACATGCCAGCATGTCCAGTAATCAGGGCTTATGGCACAATTACGCGGAACTGTCCGTGGGGCGCGTGTCCATTATGCGTAAAAGCACAGTGACCCACACATATACACCCCCATGCGCGCTGCTTCTTGGAGAAGGACTTGTTTTTGGACAATGTTTTGCACGAAGGGGAGCGCGTGGCTTGGTCAGCGCTGTGAGCGGAGCATCCACTTTTCAGTCTCTTTAAAGCCTTGAGACAGTGCGCGGCGTCTTTCCCGCGGACTTCAGCGCTTTGTTGTGAAATACAGACTAGCCTGCACCTGTCACTGCCTTTGCCCAAAACTATCTCATGAGCCGCTGTAGAGGGACTGGGAAATGCGCATAGATGGGCCGACAGCGGGGACACTCAGTGCGGGGATGAACAGGGAAGGAGACGCTGAGCTGACTCCTCTAGCGCCATGAGGATCGTTAATAAGCCTCCATCATTATCAGCTATTCTCACGAAACACGGACAAAGCCGAGGGCAAACAGATACGCTCAAAACGATTGTCGGAATAGCGGTACCAAAAAGTGTCGGATTGGCGGGATGTCGCAATAATAAAATACGGCCATATTCCCCACCCCCAGTGTCTGAAAAGGACCTGGGCTCCCCTGAAAGCCTACTTTGAGACTTTTAGGGGGAGCTCTAAACACTGTCCATTTTTTGTGTCGCATATAGATTTTGATTAAGGTTCCTGAAATAAATGATGATATAAAAAATGTGTCAATGCTGTGTGTTTATTCGCTCATTACATTACTATTTCCGAACATCTTTTTTTTTTCTATTTCCTAACATCTGTTTCCGCTAATAATGCAATGCTGTGTCTCCTGCTGTGACCATCCATGCGTGGCGGCGCTGCACTGAAATTACACTGAAATTCTCACACGCATTAAAGTAATTATGCTGTAGTTCGGCCTATTTACAAATGAATAGATGCAAATTGAAGCCATCAGAGTCGGCAGTTCTGACCTGTGTCAATCCCTGCATTTTCACACCTCTGGGGGGAGGGTGTGCGTGTGTAACGATTACTATTTTGTAACGATTTAGTATTTTATTATATTAATTATTATGTTGAAATACTAACCCTAACCCTAAGTAAAACAGTTAAACTTCTTGGTATTCTATTACTTAGAAATAGCATTCAATAGCAACATGTTTAAGCATAAAGTTAAAACATAACAATTTAAGAGTATGGCCTGAGCGGGGTTCGTACCCCGGTCGCCGGCGTGAGAGCCATTCATAATCCCGTTCCGCCACAGAGGCGGTGTTTGATCACTTTGACATTTTCAGTATAGAAACACCCCTACTTTGACACAATGAATATCACAAAATAAAACATCTATTTAATATCTATTTAATCCATTATTACAGTGAAGCAGGTTTTCCACATTGAACACATTTTTGCTCGCCCGAGTGATAGGCTATTAAGAATGTCTTGTCCTAAATAGAAATATTAAATGAAAATGTCAGTTTTAATTGTTTTGAAAACGAGACTGTTGGTGTGAACGGGTAAAGCTGTTTTGCTTTGTCCCAGTGACCAGCTCATTCTGAACATCAGACGTTTGGACTCTGCGCTCTGCTTTTATACTTTGCTGCAGACTGTTACTGTAGGCTACACATGTTTTTCCGAGGCAGATCGCTTTCAGAATGTCTGTATTTTCGAATTAGCATAGAATTCTATATAGACAATACATAATTATTTTAAATATATACGTTAATGCAATTTCATTATAAAGATTAACATTAGTACAAAATATGTATATGTTGCCTCTGCAACATAGAGGCTTATCTATCTATCTCGAACACAGTTAATGATATAGTTGAGCTGTCTGATGATCTGAATGACTGACAAAAGCAGCGAAAATAAAGCGACAGCTCCAGTGCCTGAGTGTGAAACCTGTCACTGCCTTGCCCAAAACACCGCAGCGCTCATTCAGTCAATTGTAACGTGCGGGGTACGAGTCCCGGTCACGTTCATAATGTATGTATTTTATGTTTACAAATACGGGTGTTTAAAAGCGTCACAACAGTAAAGTGAGGAGCCTTTTCTCTCCATCAGAAAGTGTCCAGAGTGTGTTCACAGGTTGGGTGGGGGTGGGGGTGGGGGTGGGGTGGGGGTAGGGCGGGATCATTTACATACAAACTCACACTGAGAGAGGGATTCAAACTGCAGACCGGTCCACGTGGAGCTTGATAAACATGTAAACTTTAAATACAATTGGAATTCAACTCCACAATCAGCACCAACCAAACTGCAGGAATAAAAATGCAACTTGCTGTCTCTGTTATGCTTTTACTTAGAAATAGCATTCAATAGCAACACATTGAAACATAAAATACATTCTCATGATATTGCTAATAAAAATTTAGGACTGGCCAGGGATCGAACCCGGATCCCCCGGGCCATAACCTGCAACACTAACCATTCGGCCAGCACAATCTCACTAGGCAGAGAAAGTTTGCACGCAGTCTTATATCAATAACGCACCTGCTGTTGTCTATCCCATACTGTAGAAGAAGTCAGAAAGGAACTTTGCTATCGTCCAAACGAAAGTCTTAGACAATTGTGATACGCCACACAGACGCTGGAGAAAGCAGCGTATAGACCCAAAGCCGCTAAAGCAGAGATCACCCGCGTCTCATGGAAAATTAAATCAATTGGTCAGGACATGCACGGACCTTGAACACACAGCCAATTTTACAACATTTCCTTTTGACAAGGAAAGAAGATAACAAGCTGATAACATTACGTAATTGCACACAAGCAAGCAAAAGGTGTGCAACCAACATTGCCTGAGACAAGAATCGAACCCGGATCCCCCGGGTCATAACCTGCAACGCTAACCATTCGGCCAACATAGTATCACTAGGCAAAAAAAGTTTGCACGCAGTCTTATACCTGAGCGTTTAAGTCGCTGGCAGAGCTAAAGCGGCCTTAACCTGCCACCTTGTGGCGATAAGATGTAATACATCTCACGCAACTCCGTGAGTCATGAAATGCGCGAATGAGGACGACAAAACGAACTGACACCCGCTGTACCTCTGTTAGCTTTGCTCATGTAGATCTTAGTGAAGTGTATTAACCTCTGTTAGCTTTGCTCGGGTAGATCTTAGTGAAGTGTATTTACCTCTGTTAGCTTTTTTTTTTTTTTTGCTTTCTCGGGTAGATCTTAGTGAAGTGTATTTACCTCTGTTAGCTTTGCTCGGGTAGATCTTAGTGAAGTGTATTTACCTCTGTTAGCTTTGCTCGGTAGATCTTAGTGAAGTGTATTTACCTCTGTTAGCTTTGCTCATGTAGATCTTAGTGAAGTGTATTTACCTCTGTTAGCTTTGCTCATGTAGATCTTAGTGAAGTGTATTTACCTCTGTTAGCTTTGCTCATGTAGATCTTAGTGAAGTGTATTTACCTCTGTTAGCTTTGCTCGGGTAGATCTTAGTGAAGTGTATTTACCTCTGTTAGCTTTGCTCGGGTAGATCTTAGTGAAGTGTATTTACCTCTGTTAGCTTGCTCGGGTAGATCTTAGTGAAGTGTATTTACCTCTGTTAGCTTTGCTCGGGTAGATCTTAGTGAAGTGTATTACCTCTGTTAGCTTTGCTCGGTAGATCTTAGTGAAGTGTATTTACCTCTGTTAGCTTTGCTCGGTAGATCTTAGTGAAGTGTATTTACCTCTGTTAGCTTTGCTCGGGTAGATCTTAGTGAAGTTTATTTACCTCTGTTAGCTTTGCTCATGTAGATCTTAGTGAAGTTATTTACCTGTTAGCTTTGCTCAGGTAGATCTTAGTGAAGTGTATTTACCTCTGTTAGCTTTGCTCATGTAGATCTAGTGAAGTGTATTTACCTCTGTTAGCTTTGCTCGGGTAGATCTTAGTGAAGTGTATTTACCTCTGTTAGCTTTGCTCGGTAGATCTTAGTGAAGTGTATTACCTCTGTTAGCTTGCTCGGGTAATCTTAGTGAAGTGTCTGTATTCTTCTGGGGAGGGAAGTCGTCGAGCGGGTGAAACGAATATTTCGCCTCGAAATCGTCTGAAACGAAGCAGATCAGGGTCAGACGGAGCGGATCTCGTTTGGAAACAGAGACGTGAGGAGGGGGGGGGCGGAACAATCCGGGGTAAAGACTCACCTGAGCGGCCGCGGGGGAGGAGCACGGCCCGTTGCGGTGTGGGGGGCGGGAGGAGGAGGGGGAGGGCCACGGCGGGGGTGCGAGGGGAGCGGGGGCTTCCCTCTGGAGGGTGGGTCGGAGGGGGCGGGGCTACCCTGAGTCCGTCCGGGGGAGGGGGCGGGGCCTCTCTGCAGCCGGGGCGGGGCGAAGACTGGACCGGGGGCGGGGCCTGGGGAGCTGCAAAGATAAGACGACACATTTAAACTAATCACTTTAGACTTTAGGACTTCTCATATTTAAATTAGAGCCGGGACTTTATCGACACAGACCCTAAATCTAACTAACTATTTTACTGTCAAACTGTTTATTCACATATTTAAGCCACATGAACTTGTTTAAAAAGATAAATCTCCAAAATAAATCTAATTGCGTCTGTCTTTGAAGTGTTTAAATGAGCACACAGGCCTCACATCTGCACCTAAATAAGTTAAAATGGAGGAAATACACCTCTGAGACTCACCTGGGGGCGGAGCTCCCTGGTGGGGGGCGGGGCCGTGTGGCCTGGTGGGCAGGGCTCGGCCTGTTGTGGGCGGGGCTGGGCGGCGGAGGGCGGGCCTCGTGTGGGTGTGTGTCCTGTGGGCGAGGGGCGGGGCGTTTGTTCAAGGAGTTCTGTCTCTGCGGTAAGTCCGGGGGCGGCCAGAGAGTTGGGGGCGGGGTTCCCTCCGGAGGTGGGGGGGCGGGTTTTGGAGGCGGGCGTCGGCGTCGGGGGAGGGCTTCTCTCTGTTGTAGGCGTTGACCGGAGGAGACGGGGCGTTACCGCGGCGACTCTGAGAGGGGGCGGGGCTGTCACTGTCGTCATGGCGCTGGCTCGGGGGCGGGGCGCTGCGGCGCGCGTCGACGGAGAGCGGCCGCAGGAAGCGTCTGCAACGAGAAGAAAAGGTTTGTGAGTCACATTTAAAGCTTTTCAAACTAATCTCAGCTTATTTTATTCGTAACATTTGTAAACATTCAATTAAAACGGGAGAATGACGGGAAATGTTTAGATTCAAAACCAAATTAGTTTAGAGTTTTGTGTTTTGACAAATGTGTCCAGTAGAAGTAGTTGTAGAGTCGGTCTCTAAGGAAACATTATCTTTTTAATCAGATTTAATGCTTTTTATGACAATTAAGCCTTAAAGGAACAGGCCAGTGTTTTCCAGACTGAGATCTGTTCTTACCTGAGCTTAGACGAGTTGATGCGTACCTGTCTGGTCTTTACGCGTGCGCTCAGTCATGCAAAACAACCAAAGATGTTGTTAGCATTTGGCCTCTCCCAGTATATTCCTATGGCTCCAAACGGGGGTGAAGTTGGAAGCGACCGAGCTCTTCCACAAAGACCAGACAGGAGTGAATCAACTCGTCTAAGCTCAGGTAAGAACAGATCTCAGGATGGAAAACACTGGCCTGTTCCTTTAAAGGTAATGCACCTTTATATCAAACTTTTACATACTTTTTATGTAACTGAGGTTTAGTGAAATTTTTTCAGTTTTATTATCAATGTAAATTCAGATTTTTGCAGCATATTTTTGATGTTTGCAAAATTATTGCTTCATCGCTGTTATGGAGCAAGTACCACAAATACTGACATATTCATTTTTGTAAATATCACCCAGCTCTTGTCTCTTGTATCGGCCGGTATCGGATATCGCTTGATACTCAAACCCCAAATATCGGAGGTAAAAAAGCAGCACCTCCATATTTGGAAGTTCCTTTGACATTATTCGTCTCCTCCTGAATCTCACCTGACGCCGTCCGCAGTTTGGGAACTCCGCCCGGTAACAGGCCTGTGATTGGTGGAGCTGACCCCGAGGGGCTGGACGCCGCGCTGCCGTTGGCTCCGCCCGCTTTAGGCTCTGAGGGGCACAGGGATTGGACAGGAGTGAGGAGAGCCCGCCTCCTCAGAGTGACATCACTGACTGCTACAGAGGAAGTCCCGCCTCTTTTGGACTGTTTTTATCCGAATGATCCACAACGTTTTTATTAAAACCATCTCCTCGTTACATTTCACTGAGTCAGGAAGAGGAAAACATTTATAAATTCACACATTTTTTCCGGAATCAGATCTGTAAAGATCCCTGTGAAAAAACCTTCCAAATGTCATTGAGCTGGAGCCGGTGAAGTGTGGAGTCTGTAGGAGCGACTAAAGTGCAACTTTCTCCAGTTCAGCTTTACCCAAATCTAAAAGCTTCTCAACTGGAGAGCTTAGAGGCCAGTGTAATGCCTCATTTGAAAGCTAAGACCTACAAAACTGACCTAAACAGATTAATTTTTCTCATGTTGTTGCCGTCACTTTGACGTTTTCATTCACGTCTCATTTTTAAAGTTAGATTAGCTACACTGACCACAGGAGGAAACGTCAGTATTTTCACCTGCAGGGTCTCGACTTTAATAATAATAATGCCTTACACTTGTATTGCACTTTACAAGCCTGTATTATCAAGTTTCTCAAAGCGCTACACTGTCACATTATTCATTCTTTTTTTTATTTATTGGTTTATTTGGTCGGGACTGTGCATGTTAATGAACATACATGGGTCTCATGCATGTAAACAAGCCACACTGGATTGTAGCCTTAGGCTAATTTCCATCCGTCGTCCCCCATTCACACTCTCAAACATCCTGGCCTATTGTACATGTTTTTAGTGGTAGGGGAAACCGGAGTACCCGGAGGAAACCTACGCAGACACGGGAGAACATGCAATCTCCACACAGAAAGGCCCCGTCCAGGTGGGAATCGAACCAGGGACCTTCTAGCTGTGAAGCACGAGCGCTAACCGCTGTGCCACCGTGCCGCCCATCACTCCATACTTGGTGGTGGTAAGCTACTGTTGCAGCCACAGCTGCCCTGGGGTAGACTGACGGAAGCGAGGCAACCAGTCTGCGCCATCGGCCCCTCCGACCACCAACAACCACTCACTCACTCACTACATTCGCTAGGCTTCCTGGTGTTACCAAACGGTCTCCCATCCAAGTACTAACCAGGCCCTTCCCTGCTTAGCTTCCAAGATCTGACGGGATTGGGCAGAGCAAAGGCGGTATGACCACTGGCAATAGTTGCCATTTGTAAATACCGTAAATCCTCTAATACTGGCCTGTATTCCATTAGCGGCCGGGTCTCTAACAGTGGCCGGGTTCGTAGCTGGCGGAGGCAAATAAAAGCCGGTCTCTAAAACAGGCCGGGGCTATTATTAGAAACTATAGCGGTAGAAATATTTCCCATGTTCGGAATTTGTCTCATACTAGTGTAAACGATAACTCACATGCAGGAAGTAAACGAACGGGAACCCAGGCCGAGAGAGGGAACGCTGAGGAGTGGAGCTGATCCAAGCGGAACTCTGAGACCGATTTAGCCACTTTTCAAACCTTCTGTGACTGTTTTTGGAAACAGGGCAAATGTTGTGTGACCCTCCAGGGTTTTAATAAAGTCACCATCACGTCCTCAAAGCACATCCAGCGGCTCCATGTGCGGGTCAGTCCCACGCCTCAAAGTAACTCCTCCGATCGTCTTCTCTCAGGTCTGTTTCATGATCGATCACAAACACAAACGCTCCGTCTAAACTCGCCTTTACACCAGATAACAACAAATAATCCAAGTCCGCGGTAAAAACAAAAGAAAGAGAAATCTGCAGCTAACGGCACAGAATCGCTTCCTGTTGTTCCTACAAAATAAAAAGTGTCAATGTTCCAGCTGCTGGGAGAGTGTTTGTAATGTTAATTAATAAATGAACCTGATATTTTAGGTTCAAATGGACACAAATCTCGTTTTTCTTCATTTTCCTGGTCGTCCGTTTTGCTCAAATAAAAATAAAGCCTGTCTCTAATTTTGGCCTGGTTCCAATAAAGGCCTGGTCCTCCATGCGCTTGAGTAAATAAAGGCCCGGCCTATACAGTATTAGAGGATTTACGGTATATTTGTGACGACATGTAAATACTGACAGGTTTTAATTTAAGAGTTTATTTTGTGACAGATTGTTTAATATCTTTGAACTGAGCTCCTCCTTCAGTGAATGAAACGCTGAGATGGTTTTAGTTCAAGGTTTTTTGTCTAAATTCCAGTTCGTGTTTTCGCCGTGACTTCCTCGTCCAACGTTAGTGCAGATCACGGATGTAAAGTTATAAAGACCTGGACGGGGCAAAGCATCATGGGAATTACACATTTTATATCTATTTCACCACTTGGACTTTTCTCTTTTCCCCTTTGAACCATTAACATGTGCACATTATTAAAGCTGGGCACCGTTAAACGATACCAGTCTGTATCGGGAAAACGTTTAGGCACAACTGGAACCGAAAAACATCGTCTACCTTTAGATGCTGCTGGTCCAGAGACGAGACTAAAGTTAGCGGAAAAAAAACCTTTTTTGTGTATTTTTGCCCCATTTTTCTCAATTTCTTTTTACACACTAATTTACCCCAATTTTCCCCCGAAACGGATCCCAATTTTTTACACATTTCTTGACATTGGAGATGAACCCAACATGGTAAATTTGCAGATTATTGCTCCGTTTTCTGGTTCTACATGATTAGTATCGTTATATCGTAAGCCAAGTATCGTTAAAAGGACCGATATCGAAAACTAAAAAACTGAACTAGTGTGCTCGGTATCGATATGGATTTCACTAATCATTTCGACTCTATTCTCTTCATCGATTCAGTTTGATTGATTTTGGATTCAGTTTGAGGCTGAACTCATTTGACTTGGATATGGACGACGTGCTCAGGAGAACTAACGCTGCAAAGAGTAGAAACTGACTAACTTGTAAATTTGTAAAAATATGAATATTAAGAATTGAACCCCGTTTGTTTCCATGGTAATGACGGCTCAATCAGGCCTTTAAACAACATGGCTGCCCCCCATACAGCAGAGTGAAGCTCCATGGCAAGATTTGTAAATACAACCGAATAAACCAGTAATTCTTTGTTTGAAAGACATGCGGGACGAGGAAACCTGTGCTAAAGCCGTTCTGCTCCCGGAGGCCTAAAGGGACGAGCAACACTCAAAAGCAAGTCTCTGTCTCATTTAGACCCAAAGTTAATCTCGATTGAAATAATAAACATAGTTCATTCGGTCAAACACGACCTTACAATCGATTCAAGTTTGTTTTTTATCGATATCGGGCTGTGCAAAGCAGTGTTAATTTCGTCGACTAAAATATTTAGTCTTAATTTACTAAACTAAAATTGGACTAAAACTAAATTAAAAGTTTTTCTTGAGACTAAAACTGTGACTAAAATCTCCAGATATTTTAGTTGACTAAAATTAGACTAAATAAAAATGAAAAGGAGAGACTAAAATCATCCAAACTTGTATTGACCGTCTGAAAGAGCTTCATGTAAATCCTCTGCCAAAGGAGCAGCTCTGAGCTTTGTTCATGTGGAGCAGCTCCATGAAGCAGAGGAGCTGATTAAATATGATTATAATGAATATTATAAAAGTCGACTAAATTTGTCTTAATTTTGGTCGACTAAAACTAGACTAAAATTGAATTTCATTTTCGTCAAAAGACTAAAACTAAATTAAAATATGTTGTCAAAATTAACACTGGTTCAAGGGAAAATCTATTGAAATCGATTCACTGATTAATTAAACCCCTCCCTCTGAACTAGCCTCACTTTTGGAAACAAATCCTGCAGCTTAAACTGTCCTGCTGCAGAGGGTATGCAGATGACGTTCCAGCTAGGGATGTCAAGATTAACCGATTTTATAATTACCGCGGTTATAAAAGCTCAGGGTAGATTAATCATAAGAATTTTAGGGCCCAGAGTTATTTATCCTCCAAAACACATGAAGTCAAAGGCAGGTTCAATAGTCAAATCTTATGCATTTTCTCAACCGCATAACGCTGCGAAAAGAAGAGTCCCAAAAGAATCACAAACAGCCGCGTTTATGTCATAAAAACGGACATGAGCCGTGTGAATGCAGGGAAACAAATAGATCTTTCAAAAACATCCATATACATTTCCTTTAGGTAAAGCTAATAATAATATTCCACTGCCTATTTACTTTAATATAATGACAAAAGCATAAAGATAAAAATTACATACGTCAAAACAGATCAAAACAACCCTTATATAAAGATGAAAATGTACGTACAATGTCTCGCTTCTCTTTTGTGAACATTTAGACGATAAAGGTTTTGAGAAATTCTCCAGATTTTCTTCCTTAATTTCGCTAATCGTGAATAATCGTAAAATCTCAGTATCTTTCCTCACAATAATCGTGACTCGAGAGTTTTGAATCGTGACATCACCAGTTCCAGCAGCAACACCAGCAGAATGAGTGTCAAATGAACATGGTTCTTATGTGGAGCTTTAGTTTAGTTTAATGAAAGTGTGCAGTTACATTATAAAGATGGCTGCACCAGATTTAGCACGATGCACATTTACATCTGTAGTTCTACACAATTAAAATTACATAACAAAACTCTGAGAGGAGGCTCCGCCCTAAACACTTAGATTGAGCCCAGTCCAGGTTTTACAGGTCAGAGGTCAGATGGATGTTACTGGATGAACTTTATGGAGAAATAAATTTAAGTTTTACGTGAGTTCGAGGCTCCGGCGGCAGAGACAGAAACAGAGACACAGTCAGTGACTAAAACATCGCACACACACTGCTCAGAGGCACAGGCCACACTGCTCACAAGTGGTGGTGAGTGTGAGGAGACAGAGGACACAGAGCTCAGGTTTAAGGCTAACCTCATTATGACAGAGATAAAACACTAAAGTCGGACACATTCATAAACAGATACAGGACAGGGCCGTACGTCAGAGGGGGCCGTGTGGGCAGCTCCAGGTCTGTGGACAACAGAGCTCAACAGTTCACACTCTGCTCCTGGAGGCAAACATTTAAGAGAAAAGGCCTTTAAGAGTTTAAGAACAATCAGGCTGAAACTAGAGATGCACCGATACAGCTTTTATACCGGGGGTTTGAGTATCGGCCGATGTTCAATATTAAGTGACTTTGATGGAAATGGCTGCCGTATCTCCAGTGTGAGATGTTACAGATCAATTATCAACTATAATATATTAATAAACTGTAATAGAAAAACATTAAACAAAAATGACTGGACTTTTCTACACTAAATATCCTCAGGTATATGAAAGACTTCAGGTTACAGTAATATAAACAACTCCCATAAATCTTATAATGATCTGATCATTACAGCTTGTGCATTAAAAATATGATCAAGTTATTCTTTAAGAGCGTTTCATAAACTGAAATACAAACACTTATCCACTCCAGCAGTGAACCCTTTAATTTTAATTACTTTAAAAACTTGTGGGCTGATGTCAGTGAAACGTTATTGGCTCTTTTATTATAGGTCTGTAGTTCTCACCATTGGCGTAGCCACGGGTGTGCCAGTGCCACCCACAGAGCCAGCTGGCACACCCAAAAAACTGAATGCATTTTTTTACATATACCGTAAATCCTCTAATACTGGCCTGTATTCCATTAGCGGCCGGGTCTCTAACAGTGGCCGGGTTCGTAGCTGGCGGAGGCAAATAAAAGCCGGTCTCTAAAACAGGCCGGGGCTATTATTAGAAACTATAGCGGTAGAAATATTTCCCATTTTCGGAATTTGTCTTAGACTGCAGGAAGTAAACGAACAGGAACCCAGGCCGAGAGAGGGAACGCTGAGGAGTGGAGCTGATCCAAGCGGAACTTTGATACAGATTTAGCCACTTTTCAAACCTTCTGTGACTATAAACAGGGCAAGCAACAAATGTTGTGTGACCCTCCAGGGTTTTAATAAAGTCACCATCGCGTCCTCAAAGCACATCCAGCGGCTCCGTGTGCAGGTCAGTCCCACGCCTCAAAGTAACTCCTCCGATCGGCGCGAGCGTCTCGTCTTCTCTCTGGTCTGTTTTATGATCGATCACAAACACAAACGCTCCGTCTAAACTCGCCTTTACACCAGATAACAACCAATAATCCCAAGTCCACGGTAAAAAAGAAAGAAAGAGAAACCTTGCGTGACATTGATGTCAATGTTCCGCTAACAGCAGCGAAACGCTTCCTGTTGTTCCTACAAAATAAAAAGTGTTAATGTTCCAGCCGCTGGGAGAGTGTTTGAAATGTTAATTAATAAATGAACCTAATATTTTAGGTTCAAATAGACACAAATCTCGTTTTTCTTCATTCTACTGGTCGTCCGTTTTGCTCAAATAAAAATAAAGGCCTGTCTCTAATTTTGGCCTGGTTCCAATAAAGGCCTGGTCCTCGATGTGCTTGAGTAAATAAAGGCCCCGGCCTATATTAGAGGATTTACGGTATGTAGCTTTTCCTAACATGTTTGATAACCAGTCGATCAATTTGTAAAAATTGCCACCAGGCGATGCGTTGCGACACCTGCACTGGGCATGTTAACTCGATCAATCAATAAAAAAGTGTAATCAGACGAAGGGGGTTGTGACACCTGCACCTGGCAACCAACCTAATGACCTGTGACCCTCCCGCACAGCGAGCACTGCAGGAGCGATAAAAGTGTTAGTAGCCTAGCTACTACTTGCAGACAAACTGGACTCTGACGAAATAATAAACCTATCCAAGGCCAAGCCACGCCGCCTTGCCTTGTGAAGCTGCAATAAGAAGGTGGGAAGTTCAGATGCTTAAATAATACATGTGATAGTGTGAGTAAGAAATAAACAGGATAAGATGCTGATGGTAATATAAAGGAATTAAATTCTTAGAAGTAAAACATGCACATATCTATGTACTCCGCATTCAACATAACCCGTAGTATAGGGCAGACATGTGGGGGTCGGCAGCTCGAGGAAACCCTCTTCTGGCAGCAGACTCCTAAACATTTGTCTCTTTTAATGCATAGTATAGGACACTCAACAAATGATGGTCTGGTTGCTCGGGGGCTGCTCCCCTCTGGCAGCAGGTCCAGTCACAGAGACAAAACAAACAAACAAAAAAAACAAACAAAAAACGAATCCCTTGTAACACACATCATTAAGATCATTCTTGTTATTATGAGCATCAATCGGTCTGCGATTAATGTACCTTTCATGAATAAATGTGGAGTATGTTATGTATCAAACATTTTGATACAGAGTAATGTTATATGGGTTGTAATGGTGATGATTAACGATAATGCCAACACGGTAATGAATTCGGTATGGGAAACAGAAATAATACAATGGTTGTAGCGTGTGAGATACTGTGAGTGTTGACCTGGTATAATGCAGTATGGCATCTGTTGAAATGTAACCAACTCGGTTGATAGTTGTCTTGTAAGATGGTAAGAAATATGCAGTGTTGTTAGTTATTGTTATTTAAGTTTATGAACAGGGGTGGGAGTCAATAAGCTTGTCTTCTTCCCACTCCTTTTCGAGTTAGAATGTATATTATTATTTTTCTTTTTTGTTTTTTTCTTTATTGTGTATATATATTTTTCTGTTTTTTTCTTGGATTTTGTGCCTTAGCTCGAAATAAAAACTCAAACAAGATAAACAGGTTTACTTATAAATGTGACAGGAAATACATGTGAAAAGTTTAAAAAGTGTTTAAATCGAGTTAAAAACATGTGTTTAAAGGTTGAAAAGTTATTATGATGTATTTCAGAAGTTGAGAATGTGTTTGATTATACAAGTTAATGCCAGCCACTGATTTTGAATATGTAAGTCGGAATTTATTAGTTTTGCCTGCAGGCCTGCAGGGGGAGCCCTTGCCACTCTGCTTTAAGCAAATTATGAAACAACAACATTTTCCCCCGTCAAAAAGTTCTATTTGTTGAGAATAAATTTGGCACACCCAGTGTTTGCTGGTGCACACCCAGTGTCTTTTTTCTGGCTACGCCACTGGTTCTCACTGAGCAGATCCGCCTCCTTTGAGCTTTATTTCCACGTGAGGAAGCAGAGCGTGTTCTGTTGAGCTTCAGTTCGTCTCTGATCGTTGCCTCAGTTTGGGGTTTTTAAAGCACATTGTGTTTCTGTAGATAAAAACTGAAGTAAAGGAGTTTCCTCTGCGTCTGTGCAGCTCGTCTCCTCACGCCGGCTCCGCTCTGGAACATCATCATCATCATCGTGACTATGAGAAGAACCTGCACGACTGCCCTGGTCTCTGCATAAATCACAGACTCATTACTGACAATCTGCAAACCCCTGAAGTGTCCCTCACTGAGATCAAACCAGCGGCTCAACACAAACACTCAAGAGAACTGAGGGATTCACTTTTAGCCTCTTGGTCCTGGTGGGAGTTTTAAAGGAGAGACGCTGCAGGTGATCAGGGAAAGAAGTAAATGTAGAGATATTTCACTTTGAACCTTCTGCTGCAGATTACTGACTTAAACAAATGGCTAATATACATTTTAATTTAAATCAAAATAAAGGACAGGTGTGGTTTTATTTTGTGACATATTAGTTCCAAAGATTTGCTCAGAGGGATTTTGGATCTGGTTTAGTTTTGGAATAAACTAGTTATAAGTGAAAAGCATCTGTAAGTTTAGTCACGTTGTCTGTCCCTATGTTTACTCCTCCCGTCTTCAGAGCTGGGCACCGTTAAACCGTACCAGTGTGGAATTTAAAAAAAGCTTTAGGTTCTACTGGTATCGAAAAAATAAAAGGTATTGAAAGCAGGAACTGGAAAGAAATATAAAATCTTGATATTCAAGTTTTGATGCTGTTGGTCATCAAATCTTAAAAAGGGAAAATGTTGGAAAACAAGTGGAAAAATTGGTGTAAATTTGGGACATTTTTTGAAAAATTTGAAGTTAAAAAAAAAGTGGGAACGTTTTGGGGAAATTTAGGTGAAAAAATTCCTTAAAATGAGGGAAAAAATAAAAACTTTCTTCTGCCCTTTTGTCGTTAAATGAAGTTTCTTGGTCGTTTCACGTCAAACAAATGATACAAATGTAAAAGAAATGAAACTGAAGGAAAATGATTAAATTAACATTATTAATCTGTTTAATGGTTCTATATCAGTGTAGTTTTCGTCAACGAAGACGATAACGATATCATTTCGTTGACGCCCCTTTTTTTAATGACGATAACGTAACGATGACGAGCTAAAAATAGCTCTTTGGAGACTAAAACCTGACGAGACGTTTATGAGTTTACGTCAACGAGACGAGACGAGACTAAAATGGGAGAAAGTGGTTCGTCAGATCGTTCACAAACAGAGTTTATACGCGGAGCGGGAGACACACCGGTAAACGTGACACAGAGCGGCGCCGTCAGCTCTCATGATGCGGCCGGGCAGCGGCGCCTCTTTCTCTCTCTCTCTCTCTGTCCTCTCTCCCCGTGGCGTGCAGTGCACTGCTAGCGTACATCCTCCACGGAGCGCGTCTGACATGGACAGGACAGGACAGTTTTAAATACCGTAGCGTATGAACGCAGAAAGCATGTTGAGGCTACGTATGTGCAGACAGCGCTGTTGATCAGAGGACGAGGAGAGCGGGCGCTTTTGGAAAAGTCCTGTTCACAAAAACACTTCTACTATTGCCTATTGTGGTGTAATCGGTTTGTCAAAAGCTATAAAGCCAATAGATAACTATTATTTATCCCAATTTCCAATAGTTATCGAAATTAATTATAACTTTTATAATGAAACTGACGAAAACTTGACGAAAACCTTTAAATTTTCGTCTGACTAAAACGTGACTAAAACTATCACATTTAGAAATGACTAAAATGTGACTAAATCTATAAGCATTTTCGTCCAAAAGACTAAGACTAAGACTAAAACTAAAAGGGCTGCCAAAAACAACACTGTTCTATATTATGGCGTCAAATGAGGGTCTGCTTTAACGTAAACGTAAAGGAGGTTTTGTAAATGTAGGTCGTCAGTATTGTAAATGCAAAGAGAAAACTGTAAATGTAAACTCTATAAACAAAAAAGTATCATAAATAGAAAAAAAATTGTAAACATAAAACTTTCATTTACGCTTCTTTTCATTCTTCATTTCACAAGTTACGTTTACGATACATTTTTTTCTGACCCTTTTTTTTTTAATGGGGGCGGGCTCAACGCTCATTGGCTGGAGTGACAGGATGTGACGTCATCACTATAAGCTGAAATCAAACGCACACTACAGAGGCTGTGTCCGAATGTCCACCCTAGTCCCTAACCCCTCATTCACTACAAAGGCCCTATATAGGCACTATATAGTAGACTGTATACTATATAGTGTGTCGGAACCCCGAACCCCAGCAGAATGAGTGACTACTTCTACTATAAGTTCACTAAAATTCGTGAATAATGTATTTCTGTGATAAAGACTAAACTCAAAGGACAGTGGAACATTTATGGGTAAATATGACTCAGATACGTTTTATTAAACATGGATTTTAAATGAATGAACAAAACTCCCGGGATTATTGCCTTTTTGTCTGAGAGAGTCTGTAGTGTGTGTTTGATTTCAGCTCATAGTGATGACGTCACATCCTGTCACTCCAGCCAATGAGCGTTGAGCCCGCCCCAATTAAAAAAGGGTCAGAAAAAAATGTATCGTAAACGTAACTTGTGGAATGAAGAATGAAAAGAAGAAGCGTAAATGAAAGTTTTACAATATTTTTTTATATTTATGATACTTTTTTCGTTTAAGCTTTTACAGTTACATTTACAGTTTTCTCTTTACGATTACAATACTGACAACCTACGTTTGCAAAACCTCTTTTACGTTTACGTTAAAGCAGACCCTCATTTGACGCCATACTATATGTCGGTATAAAAAATAAAAGTATTGTTGAAGTACAGGTACCAAAGAAACTGTACCGGTACCCAGCCCTACCCGTCTTTAGCCGCTGCTGTCTCCCACAAAGGAAATGACCATATTTGGATTACAGCGTCACCTCGGTCACAGCCTTTCCTGCTACACGTGGATACCAAACATGTCAGTATTTGTGAATGAATGAGCGTGGGAAAGACCAGGGAGCGACACAGACATGGAGGGGTCACTTCCTGGATAAATCTCAGAGAATAAACCTGGTAAAGAGAGAGTTGGGCTGATTTTACTCTGACAGAGTTAAAACTAAAACCTTAATATTAAATGGTTAAATAAACCAGTGCAGGAGAATGTTTTAAGCTGCAGCGTCTCGCCTTAAAGACTTTTCTCCCTGTTTTCCTGTGACTGGAATAAACTAACGGCTACATGACGTCATCATTACAGAGAAACCAGAGTCCAGAGCGGAGCCGCGCCCTAACCCCCCTGAGGTCTTACTGTCTGTGGAGGAGGAGGTCCGCGGTGGCGCCCCCTGCTGGAGATACTGGTACAAACGGAAGTACGGGTGCTCGGAGGGCGGGGGCTTACTGTCCGACGGGCTGTGGGCCTGGGGCGGGCTCTGGGCCGCCGACAGCGAGCGGCGCCGCGGGTCGTTGTTTTGGTGGATTAGGGGCGCGCTGCGGTCGTTGACGTCGCTCACTCTGCGCAGCTTGGTGCCTCTGCAGATGTCGGACAGGAGGGCGCCGCGGTCCGAGCCCAGAGAGGACGGGCGGCTGTTGGACTGAGGAGACACAGGAGAGAGACTTTAGGATCAGCAATAATGTGGGGAGGGACGGGAGTCTACAGGTGTTTCTATGGCTGCGCGATACTGACAAAAAAGAATATTTCCCCAAACCTTTTCCCACATTATTCAAAATGTATTGGCATTGGAGAGAAACTCGATATTGTAAATTTGCGTATCTTCCAAAGAGCAACTTCGATATTGTCCGATGATAAGATAAGATAAGATAGCCTTTATTGATCTCACAATGGAGAAATTTACTTGTTAGATTCAGCTCTTAGAAACACTCAGGGTGCAAATAGGCAGGAAATGTGAAAAAACAACAACAATTAAATAGTAAATAGTGGGGCTGGGTGATAAATCGAATTAATTCATGCTTTTAAAAACAGACGATTTGGAAAATGGCTAAATCGTAAAATTGAGTCCGCTGCTTCATGTCCGCCTCACGTGTGGCCAGTTTAGCAGCGTTTCAGACGCTCTGTAGTGAAATGACTCCAGCGGAGAAGCCAGAGACTTTCTGACGATCTCTGCTGCTTCACAAAGGCCGTGGCTGAGTTTTCCTCCACTCAAACTGAGTTTCCCACTTTCCTCCGGTCTGCTCCTGTGCCTTTCTCTCACTCTGCTCTGAGCAGAGCGATCTGATTTTAATCTGCCGAGAGATGTAATAATCTCTGTCCTGCTAACATTCTGCGTCCTCTCCTGCCTGTACCGCTACCTGTTACTACCCAAGGATAATGGAAGAGCTTACACACCAGCAGCTCGCAGCCAAATCCTTCTGTATTCTAAATTCCTGGATTATGGACATCCACGAGTGCACAAAGTGCATAAGAAAGAAAACGGGCCATGGAAAGTACGGACTTCGCTTTTGTACTATGTGGTATTGATTTTACTGGCAGGGGACGTTGAACTAAATCCCGGCCCACAGGGACTAGGGGCTGAGACCAACGAGCTAGCACCGACGCCAGTGCTAACATCAGGATGGCTCGGGCTAGCGCAGAAACGGCTGCAACCAGCGGTGCATGAGTTGGCTTTGGAGCTATGTCATCCGACTGCGGGCTTTGAGCTCGTCTTGAAGCCATGTCCTGCGGCTGGCGGTGGGTTAGCATTTGAGCTTCCACCGTCAGCAGTGGACTGCATGCTAGCATCTGAGCCACAAGCTACGGGCAGCGGCTATTGGCGGCTGGAGGCGGGTTGGCACTGGAGCTTCCGCCGCCGGCTGCGGAGCTGACATCGGAGCCGGCATCGGAGTCACGGACGTCTACTGTAGGCAACGAGTTGGCGTCGGGACTACGACTGCCGGTGGCTGAAGGTGGGGTACCATGGGAGTTTCCACCACTGACGGCGGGCGGCGTGTTAACATCAGAGCCGGCGGCGGAGCCAGCAGCGGAGCAAACATCGGAGCCAACGGCGGAGCTAGTAGCGGGGCCAACATCGGAGCCAGCGGCGGAGCTTGCAACGGAGCCGGTAACGGAGCTAACATCGCCAGCAACGGACCATGGGATAGTCTCAGAACCACGATCACAAAAAAATAATAATCAACCAAAACCTACGAACTCTAAGGTAACATACAGACAGCAGCAGACAAAACTTTTACAAACTGTGAACCATGCTAAAGTTATCTGGGACCCTGATGTTAAACCAAAGGGGATTTTTGGTGGTCACCTTAATATCAGGAGTCTCCCATCTAAAACGGATCAACTTCAGAAATTATTGTATGACTCTAACTTGGATTATTTGGGGCTCTCAGAAACATGGTTAAAAAAACATTCCCCAGCAGGCACCTATACCATGCAGAACTACAACATATTTAGGAAAGATCGACCACATAAAAAAGGAGGTGGGGTGATGTTGTATGTTAAAAAGACTATCGAATGTAAACAGATAAATCTTCCCCAAAATGATCTGGAGTGTGTGGGAGTCACAATCTGTTTATCCCCCGAAATGTCTTTTAACTTGGTAGTCGTGTATAGGCCACCTAATGAGAAGGATGTATTTTTTGACATGTTTAAAGACGTATTAAAAGCACGTAGCAACAAGGAAACCATCGTAATGGGTGATTTTAACCTAAATTGGGTAGATAAAATGCGGTCCAATAAGCTAAGACACCTTGCTAAACAGTTTAATTTCACTCAAATGATCAAGAATCCAACCAGAATGACTAGCTCCTCAAAAACCTTGTTGGATTTGATTTTCACTAACAGGGCGGAAAGGGTAAATAAAACGTATAATTTAATAACTGGTTTATCGGACCATAATCTCACTCTGGTTTCGAGGAAACTCTCTAAATATCGTTATAGAAACCAAAATAAAGAAGGGTCCTATGTATCAGTTATTCCAAAGCGTGATATGGAGCTTTTAGATGCTGAAATTGAAACTACTATGCAAAATAATTTAGTTCTTGGCCAGGATGTCGAGCAGGCTTGTAGCACTCTTAAAAATGCAATCTCTCAAATTCTTCTAAAATTTACAAAAACAGAGCCACGAAGATTTAAAAGATAAAAAAAAATTCCGTGGTTCAGTGAGCGGCTATGGGTCCTAATGAAGGATAGAGATGCTTCCCTAAAAAAGTATCTCAAGTCAAATTTGAGAACTGACCGATTGATCTTTAAAAGCCTCAGAAACAAAGTAACTGGACAGCTTAGAAGAGCAAAAGCGGACTTCTTTTTGGACATTATTACACAAGCCAAGGGTAATAGTAAAATTATATGGAAGTGCATAGACAGTCTCTCTGGGAAAGAGCGGACTGGAAATGGACCTATTGAACTTAACATTAACTCTTGTAATACTGGAACACTTACACCTGTAACACAAGTCACTACAAAGGACAGCTCAACTATCGCAAACATGTTCAACGACTATTTTATCTCTTCAATCTTGGAATTGCGTAAATCCTCAAGTACGGAGTTGCATTTAGGCTTTTAGATCAACAGTCCTGCTCGCACTAAAAGTACCAGATGGGTACTTGGCCATCAGGTGTTACCCTCGCGGGTATCGTCTGATGGCCACCACACTATTAGTGTTAAAAACCACTGTATCTATGTGCTAATTATGTATAGCTACAAAATAATTATGAAAACTGTTGCACTTTGTCATTCTGCACTTTATGAATGCAACTGGCACTTTTTATCTGCACTTTTTATCTGCACTTTTCATCTGCACTTTTTATCTGCACTTTTCATCTGCACTTTTCATCTGCACTTTTACTATATATTGCACAAATGTATATTGTCTATGTTTTGTATTTTAATTAACTCTGTTATGTATTTTAATTGTATTTTTGATTGTATAAGGACTACAGATGGAAATTAGCATTGTGCTAAATCTGGGGCAGCCATCTTTTTAATGTACCTGTCCGTTGTCCTTTTAAATAAATAACTAACTAACTAACTAGCAGACCATTTAACTCCGCCCCTTTCCCCTTGAGTCTCCATGGAGACGGTTGTCAATCACAGCAGAGGCATGAGGATAATAAAACTATAACACTTTAGAAAAATCCATGGCTTATTAAGAAGTTTTAGTTTTGAGAGCAGACAAGGAATATTTAAAAACAATTGAGATTTTATATTTTGGCCATATCGCCCAGCCCTAGTAGATGATATATTGTCCACTTCTACTGCACGATATAAGGTACGCAATGTTTTCCCTTATCGCTATTTGGAAGTGATTGGATGGACGCAGGGGCGGCGCCAGGGGGAACTGGGGAGGGGGGAGGCTTGAGCACATCCTGAGATCGCCAAAGCACCCCCAAAGGTTATAGCCATGAAAGCACAGAAGCAGTAGCTGTCTACAGACATTCCTTGGACGTCACAACATGAGAAGCTGAGAGTAGGAAAGGTTTGATTCCAGTGGAGCTCACATGAGTGAATTGGGAAAACACTGGGGTGGAATAACTTGGATCAGAGAACACATCATGATCATGAGAGCAGGTGCGTGTTCAAGTGTAAAGTCATGGTCTTAAAGCACAGAAAAGGAGCGAGAGGCAGGTGAGGCTTACCTGGCTGAGGGCGGGGGAGGTGGGGGGCCCCCTGGTGGTGGTGGAGGGATAGGCATCGTGCTGCAGTGGCCTCAAGCACCTGCAACACCACACAATGTTACAACGACTCTTAGCCAAGTTCAGTCTAAGTATTAAGCATTCACTGGCTGATCGCTGGAATCGGGTGGTTATCATGTGATTTGAGAGGATTAATTAAGCTGAATTTATCAAACACAATATGTCATTCACAGGTAAAAGCGCTTTCCAATATAGTGATTATTTTCACTGCTAGGGCCTGTTGCATTCAGGGAATATCAGAAATTCCCAGGATGTTTAGAAAGCCTAGTCAGACATGAAGACCAGTTTCAGATATTTGGTATTTTGAAAATTAATATAATAAAGATTTTACAATTTGCTCTTATTTATTTTATACTAGTTAGTTACTAGTCAGTCAAAAGTATGCACATTATTAACATTCAGTGAAGTATACTTCTTCAACATAACGTATACAAACTGACTGAAAAGGTATAGGCTGAAGCTAAGGCTTATATTCCCTTCCCTTTTACCATCTTACAGCCAGTGTGTTTGTTAACTTTGCGGTGTAACATGAAACAATCAAAAGGATTTTTAAGTTGATGCAGTCTTAAACAAACTAGAGTCAGAGTTCATGTATTTGATAAGTGCCATTCTTCAATACATTCTCTGTAGGTGAAAGAGAGGAACATGATTTGAGCTCTTAGTTATTCCAAGTTAGTTATTCTTAGTTATGGTATATACGTTAATCAAATCATAATGTTTGCAGGTTTATGAATAAGGGATGGGTTGGTTGTAGGTTGAAAATGTGATGAGTCTTACTGCCTTTTATCGCAGGGTGAAAATGTGTTTAGGGTTTGATATATAGGTATTGCCTCAAATTTCTATACAATTATTTACTACTGATTATAATCCAAAGAAGCCAAAAAACACAATTAAGACTGAATTGAAAACAAAAAAAGGCTAGTTTCATCCTGGATAAGGGATAAATGTTGATATCAAACACACCAGGGCATTACTAAATGACCTGGGCAGCCAATCATTTAGTAATGAACCAGTAATTAAGCAGGACTTTAAATCTACGCCAGTCAAAGCAACATTTCCCACCTCTATCATCGCATTAGGGCCTGTTCTTTGATGCACCAGCACCATTTAACACGCTTTGGAGGCTTAGCACTGGCCTGGTGTAAAAACTGACGTCATTACCATTTCAACACTTTTACTTTTGTCGAGCATTGACTAAATGATAATAAAACCTTGTGCAGAGAAGACAGCGCTGCTGAAATACAAACGGAAATAAAAGAAACGCAGTTGTTCTAAGGCCACGGACCAGAGCCGACATAACGGTCCTGTTATAATTAACCAGCCGCGCCTTTAGCAAACATGTTTTTTATTCTTAATCCGTGTTTTAATTTGTTTAATATATGACTTCATGATTTTAAGGATGATAAAATATGATTCTGGCCCATAATTAGCCCGAAAGCGCAGACTGATGCTCGGGGGCAGGTGCAGGCTTTGGGAAAATGGCTCTGACGCTTCTTGTTGTTAGCGGTTAGCTTAGCCTTTAGCTTAGCATCGTTTTAGCGCCGACTCCGGGGTGATGTTTTGCAAAGAAAGGGCTCGTTCAGACTCACCGACGAGCTTCACCGGCCCCACGGACGTTGACTCATATTCCCGGCCCGTGCTCAGCGCCTTCACGCCTCTCTTGGTCGTTTTTAGTGGTGCTTTTACCCGCGGCTGATGGTTAGCACGGTCCCGTTAGCCGCAGCGCAGCACTGATTGATTTGTTACCCGATCACGTGACACGAAGGATTTCAATTATTATTATTATTATTATTTTTTAAATACAATGCATTTATTATTATTATACATACAGCACACGTTTGGGTACGAATCGTATGTTAACCCCCGCCTTAACTAAAAGCTTCTTGAAAACAACTCTCAAAATAGCGACAAAAACGAGACGTACATGAGGATGAAAACGCTAAATAAAAGCATCGAAAGAGGGACAACAACGCAACAAAAATACAAAAATACAAAAAAGCAGCAAAAACTTAAAAAAAACGCAACAAATACGCAACACAAAATGACAAAAACGCAAAAAAAAGAAAACAGCGCAGCAAAACAGGCAACAAAAAAGTGATGAAAAAGTAACAAAATAGCATCATAAATGCAACAAAAAACAAAAACGCAACAAAACAAAACAGGTGACCAAAAAGTGACAGCAAGACAACAAAAAAGTGACAAAAAAAATCAACAAAAATACGAAGAAAATATGACGACAACACAAGGAGTAATCTTAGATACGTTTTGGCCTTAACCTTTTAGATTTGGGTAAAGCCGAGCAGGAGAAAATCCACTGGGAAAGTTGGGGGTTAAGGAGTTAAGTTAAAAACCTTTATTTCCACGTAATAATAATAATACTTGTAATAAAATAAACCCCCCTCGTCTTTTTTTTATAGCGACATATTTATCACATGAAATAGAACATTAAAATAGGTCACATAATATTGCAAATGTTGTGATAAAAACGAATTTAAAAAATGATTAATTGGCGTATTTCCGCATTCCCATCTGATTGGCTGAGATGTTGATTACGTCACTGGGCGGCAGTTTGAAAACAAAGATGGCGGATGTTCAAGCGTAAGCTCTTCAACTTTTCAACTTTTCCATTTAATTTCCACATTATCGGTTTGATTTATTTTGAAACTATACAGCGTAAATGCCTACAAATAATGAAATATCAATCTAGTGCAGTTTTAATTTTGCTATCGCTCAACAGCCTTGGTTTTTGCGTTGTAGTTAGTGGTTTTGCGAGTAAATATTTCAGGATTTGGTAGTTGTATTAACCTCTTAACCCCCACTTTTACCGAGCACATTTAATCTAAAAGCTTCTTGAAATCAAGCGTCAACATAGCGACAAAAACGAGACGTACATGCAGCAAAACAGGCGACAAATAAGCGTTTAAATAGTGATGAAAAAGCAACAAAACAGGTGAACAATAAAGTGACGATGAAGCTACAAAACGGTTATGAGAATGAGACAGATGTGAGAATGTGAACGCAGCAAAAAAAAGCTAAAAAAAAATATGAAGAAAAAGTGACGGCAATGCAAGGAAAAGTCTTAGATCAGTTTTGAAAGTCAATGAGGCTGCACTCGAGAAGCTTTTAGATTTGGGTAAAACTGAACTGGAGAAAATGTGCTTGGTTAAAGTGGGAGTTAAGAGGTTAAATAGACTTGTCTTTGGTGGATCCAAAACAAAAGACAGATGTTTGGACATGTCCACAGATAGTTGATATTATTACATGTTTATAGAGGTCTGTAACGTCTGTAAATGTCTCCTAAAGTTCATATGGTGTTTGATTATAATGTGTGTGCAGTGCGTTCTTTTGCCGTAATGCTGTGTGTAGCATTTACAGATGAGTTTGTGACTTATTTGACGAAAACACAACCAAAACGCTTAAAAAATGTGAGAAATATGCGGCAACATCGTGACAAAAAAGTTACACTGTTGCTTTGCAGTCTAGAAGTTTTTAGATTTGGGTAAAACCAAAGTGGAGAAAACGCCCTTTGTTCAGGCGGGGTTTAAGACGTTAAAAAGTGATGAAAAAGCTAGAAAAATAGTGACAAAAACAAAACAAAAAAAGCAAATAAGCAACAAAAATGGGCCGGAAAAGCAACAATAACTCAATTAGAAAATCGATGAACACACGACTAAAAAGTGACGAAAACAAGACAAAAAAACATGACAAAATATGACATAATATATGACAACAACGTAACAAAAAAGTCACGATCAGTTCTGTAGGTCTCAGCTTTCAAATGAGGCGTCACACTGGCCTAGAGGCTGTGAGCTCCAGTCAAGAAGCTTTTAGATTTGGGTAAAACTGAACTGTTTAAGAGGTTAATTGACTCTGTGCATAACTTCAAATCATAACAACGTCGCCCAAGAAATGACTTCCTGTTTCGATCCAGCACACCAAAATAAAAGCACCATCTTATTCCTTAGTTAATTAGTTCAACTTTCTACTATTAACAGACAAAACATTTAAAACGTGTGTATTTAATTATATTCTTGTAATGTTGCAAGCACCTGCTGAACTAATCAATGAGACGAGCTGTGTGCTTTTATTTTGGCGTGCTGGATCGAAACAGATTTTGTCGTTTGTAATTCTGTGTGTCGAAATCTGTCCCGTCTTTTCAGTTCTCTGGTTTCTTTGACATGTTTGTTTCTTCTCTCGTCCTCAGGCTGTTGCAGAGCTGTGACCCGCTGCTGTTGGACGCCTGTGGAGACTCTGATCATGCAGACTCTACTGACGCCTCCAGGATGGTGGTCTTCCTCACGGTTCGACTGCTCCTATTTCATATTAGGCTTGTGCAGTTCAAATTAACTGGAGAATATTTCACTTTAATTTGAGTAATTCTGACTCATCAAAAATGAAATTATCTCATTTTAAAGTGAAAAAAAGACTTATTCCATATAGGGGTGTCACGATTATTGTGAAAATTGTGAAATATTGCGATTTTTTTCGATTATTCACGATTATCGACCGAATGAAAGGAAAGAACTGATATTTTTAGTTTTTGTCTTTAAAAAGCTTTTTAATACTTGAACTTGTAAACATTCACCGTTTCTAAAAATGAAAAATGCTTTAAGATTGTTTTGCATTAAAGGGGGGGTATTATGTAAAATGGACTTTTTCAAGCTTTATATCATGTTATTATGTCATTCCCTCATTAAACACATGCCTGGAGTGTTGCCTTGGCTCATTCACATATTTTTGAGTAATCAGTAAAAACTTAGACGGCAGCCATTTTAGGTGTAGCTATGCCTCAGTCCTCATAGGAACGCCCCCACCTCCTGGAGACGCCTCTGGACCTTTCGTCACCAGCCAAGCCACCAACCACTGCTCCTCAGCTCAGCAGAGCCCCCTCCCCACACAGTAGTGTTGTTTAGATGCCACAGCAGTGTGCTGAAGGGGGCGTGTCGGAAAGCTTCTTAAAGAGACAGAGGCCTATTTCAAGACGTTCAGTACAGCCATTTTGAGAGAGCAATTTTATTCAAGGCAGTTATTTTAATTTACTGCATATACAGACCAACAGAAGGTTACGTCATCATTGTAGTATGCTATAGACTGGTGCTATGTGATTGAAAAAAGCATAATACCCCCTCTTTAAAATAAATAGGCCTACATTGAATAATACAAAACAATGTCAACTTTACTTCTTTATAATGACCATAATGACCATAATTATTTGACTATATATTATTAGGCCACAGTCTAGGCTGGGTTTCCTGTTTTCTAAAGTTCTGCTGCTGCTTCATTATGTGTCAGATGTTTTGATGAACAGAGAATGAAACGTGTTTACAAAATGACTAAGGAGACTCTTTTGAACAGCTGATTTCCACATGTGCGCGGTTTCACTTTCCTTTCTGTTACGCTGAAGCAGAGCGGAGCGCGTTAGCTTTTTCTTTACATCCTGAGCCAGTTGTGGCTATTTCCAAACATCTGGACAACTTTTTTGGGAATTCTGCAGTTCGTTACCTTGACCTGGACATTTACAGCGAAGGATTATCTCCAAGATGTTGTTTATATTCGACGTAGCCGATATCAGCGCCTTTTGCTGCAACTTTCTGACGACAGGATTTGCATAACGGATGTTCCATCGACAACAACAACGCCTTGGTCATGTTTTGGATCCTAAAGAGGTCCCACTCTGCTGACTTCAATCGTTTTTGATCCGTTTTTTTTCTTTCGGATAACCTACCGTGTCCTTTTATAATCGTGGTAATCGTAAAACCGGTTAATCTTGACATCCCTAATTCCATATATTTCAAGACAATGTAACTTATTTTTTGCCGTTTTTATTTGACTTTGAATATTTTGAGATCGCATTTTATTAAAAGTCATTTTTGTGGCTAAAACTAAAGTAAAAGTCGTTAATGAGACTAAAGCTGTGATTAAGATCTGCAGATATTTAAGTAAATAATAAGTAAAAGAAGGGACTAAAAACATGAACTTCTGTGCCAGTTTGAAAGAGCTTCATATTTAAATCCACTGCCCAAGGAACAGGTCTGTGCACAATATAATGAAATATGTTTGAAAATGATCCTGTATATGTGTAATATAATAATTTGCATATAAATGAAGATATGTCCAAACTAATGTCAGCTGTGTTTATGACTGGGTTCAGGACAGTCGCCGGGTGCAGAAGGTTCTGTGGAGGCAGCACTTCGTCCTGGACTCCATGATGTCGCTGATGGAGGAGCTGAAATCTGCCCAGCAACTGCTGACCCAGCCCTGCCCCGCCCCCCCAGGTAAACGAGCCCCGCACCTGGACGGCCGCGAGACGAGCACATTTTAACGCATTAATAGGAGATTTTTAATGGCAACAAGGATTTAGATTAAACCTAAACATCAGCATAGGTCGTTTAAAGTGTTGTTGTTACAGATGGCGGGTCCTGTTGTTTTAAAGTGTTGTTGTTGTTGTTGTGGAGATGGCGGGTCCTGTTGTTTTAGGGTGTTTTCACACAGGCTCTAGTTAGGTCGACTTATAGGGACTTTCGGCCCGAGAGCGCCACTTTAGGGTCAGTGTGAATCTAACCGCAGCACTTTAAGACGGCGTAAACAGCCGCTCCGACTACGGCTGAAACAGGAGGTCTCGGAGCGGCGCATCTCGCTCTCTGTGTGGGAGCGGTTGTGGTGTGAAGGCGGCCGACCTCTGGTGAACTATTCTCGCTTTGATGCCTCTTTTTTGCTGAAGAAAGAATGACTACGCGCTGCACGAGGACGTTTGGATTACTCTGACGAGGCAAAATGGATTAACTTTAAATCATCAGGTACGCCTCTTTCCTGTCTTTCTCTTCCTGCTGCAGTGAAACTTTCCTCTCCATGTGCTGATTAAGTACATTTCTCTGCGCTGCGCATCTATAAGCCTCAGAGTATTTAACCACGAGGGGGAGGAGTGACCACGAGGAGAGGAGTGACCACCGCGTAACATTGGGGAAGTGTGCACGTACATGCGCGCGTGTCAGTGTCGGCACATTGACAGGTCGATGCCCGTTGTCATGGGAATAAGTTGGTTGAACAGCTGATCGTTGTTATGTGGCTGATGTTGCGATGTTTTGTGCGAGCGCGTGTGAACATGGACTGAACTAACTTTGGAGTAAATACAGTTAGAGCTAAGGCGTCTCGAGTAGGGCTGAAACAACTAATCGATTAATCGACGACTAATCGATTATTGAAATAGTCGACAACTATTTTAGTAATCGATTAATCGTTTTCTGGTTCACACAGACTCAAATAGAGCAAAAATGACATGAAAATGTTGTATTTTTGATGAAAACCTACTTTGTTTTTATAGTGAGGGTCTGTAGTGTTTTGTACATTGTAAATTTCATGAATATCTGTCTGTGTCTCATCCAATCAGAAAGCAGAATTAGCGCCAAGAGCCTCCAACAAACATTTACTTTAAGTTTACGCCATCAATACGTCCTCAAGTGGTGCCACTTTAGCTTTTTGTGATTAAAAAAATGAAAAAATAAATTTTTCTACACAATTCACAGCCAAGCGATTACTCGATTAATCGTAAAAATAATCGATAGATTAATCGATTACAAAATAATCGTTAGTTGCAGCCCTAGTCTCGAGGCGACCGACAAAGCTCCAACATGTGTGAAAACGGCCTTAAAGTGTTGTTGTTGTTGTTGTGGAGATGGCGGGTCCTGTTGTTTTTAGGCCGTTTTCACACATGTTGGAGCTTTGTCGGTCGCCTCGAGACGCCTTAGCTCTAACTGTATTTACTCCAAAGTTAGTTCAGTCCGTGTTCACACGCGCTCGCACAAAACATCGCAACATCAGCCACGTAACAACAATCAGCTGTTCAACAAACTTATTACCATGACAACGGGCATCAACCTGTCAATGTGCACGCGCGCACGTACGTGCACACTTCCTTGATGTTACTGTGGTCACTCCTCTCCCTCGTGGTTAAATACACTGAGGCTTATAGACACGCAGCACAGAGAAATGTACTTAATCAGCACATGGAGGAAAGTTTCACTGCAGCAGGAAGAGAAAGACAGGAAAGAGGCGTACCTGATGATTTAAAGTTAATCCATTTTGCCTCGTCAGAGTAATCCAAACGTCCTCATGCAGCGCGTAGTCATTCTTTCTTCAGCAAAAAAGAGGCATCAAAGTGAGAATAGTTCACCAGAGGTCGGCCGCCTTCACACCACCACCGCTCCCACACAGAGAGCGAGATGCGCCGCTCCGAGACCTCCTGTTTCAGCCGTAGTCGGAGCGGCTGTTTACACCGTCTTAAAGTGCTGCGGTTAGATTCACACTGACCCTAAAGTGGCGCTCTCGGGCCGAAAGTCCCTATAAGTCGACCTAACTAGAGCCTGTGTGAAAACACCCTTAAAGTGTTGTTGTTGTTGTTGTTGTTGTTACAGACGGCGGGGCCCGGGGCCGATGGAAGAACCTGAAGCTAAAGTACAGAGCGGCTTTAGAGGAAACGGAAAACCTGCTCAGAACTCAGCTCCTCAGAATCCAGGAGATCAACGAGAGACGAGAGAGAATCAGCCAACTCCTACAGAGGACACAGATACAGGTACTAATCCAATCCACTTTATTTCTATAGCACATTTAAACAACAGAACAGTTCCAAAGTGCTGCACAAAAAAGAAAAGTACACAGAAAAACTCCATGTAGCTCAACCAGTCAATAAAATAGAATAAAAAAATAGAAGTCATCACAAATGGAATAAATAATTAAAATAAGAAATAAATAATCAATTTATAAAATCAATAAAAATCATAAAGAAATAAAAAGACACAGGGACCACACAACTCACGTGGTGTTAAAAGCCAGAGAATAAAAGTGGGTTTTAAGAGGTACTAGTACTGCTACTACTTCTCCTACTACTACTACTACCACTACTACTACCAGAGGAGGGAGACTCGAGTCAGACTTTGAGTCGTAATTTCCAGGACTTGAGACTTGACCAAAGCTCCAAAAAGACTTGACTTGTGACATTATATTTATGAATGGTTTTAGTGTAACTGATGAAAGAACAGGATTCATTGCGTAAAACCATCGTATCTGTGTTATGGTCATTAGCCACAGGCTTTTTCTGTTTCCTGACACGGCGTCTAATTAAAACAGAAAAAGGCCACTCAGGCTGCTGAGTGGTTAGCGTCATTCATCCCTCGCTAAACATGTACAATAGGGTTACCTCTGTGTCTCCCCAGGGCAGACAGCAGGGGGCGCTGCAGGACTCGCTGCTGAAGGCCCAGGATGCTTTGCGACAGAGCGAGGCTCAGCTGGAGCTGCTCCGCGCCGAGGCCCAGGTCACAGCGGATCACATGGTCGACTGGGAGCAAATCAGAGACGAGTGAGTGGGTCATGTGATGAGGAGGAGGAGGATGAAGGCTCTAAAGGTGTGTCTCAGTTTGCAGATGGAGCTCTCTCTGGTGCAGAGCGTCATGAACATGAAGCTTCTGTCTCTGAGTCCAACAGAGCTCAGTCTGGAGCTGAGTCTGGGCTCACACCCCGGTCCAGACGCACACCCCGGTCCGGACGCAGACCCCGGTCCAGACGCAGACCCCGGTCCGGACGCAAACCCCGGTCCGGACGTAGACCCTCTGAGGCTCACGGTGAAGTGGAGTCCAGACGACACCTTCACTCTACAGGTTTGGGATTATACTGAACCGTTTTGAACCCGGCGATTAAAACACGAGCACGTCACATGACTCAATGAATCAATGTTTAGCTGTCACTTTAGCCTGGTTACTCCCTGATTGTGTCTCTTTCAGCCTGGTTATTCCCTGGTTTAATCTCCTTTATCCTGGTTATTGCTGGGTTTCAGTGACATCACAGAGTTCTAAAGGCCTATAACAGAGGTCACTAAACGGCGGACCTCGGTCCGGATCCGGACCCATGCGCCAGCCATTCCGGACCCGAACCTTGGATCCGAACTTTGGACCCGACCGTGAATTTCCTCAGACGAGCGGCTGCGTGTGCTCTCTCTCACTCTTCTCTCTCACTCTCTCCCTCCCTCTCCGACTGCACCAGAACGATAAACTACAGCCCAGACGAACAGAAAGAGAAAGTCCTTTATCTTGGCTTCATGATACTTTTTAATTTTTTAGAAACGGTTTCGGAATGACTGAAATACGGCTCGCTAAAACAAAAGCAGAGGACGCCCTAATTAAATATGCACAATCGTAATGCGCGAATAGTGCGGTTGTTTCCCGAGCAGGTCTGAACCTGGACTAAACCTGGACTAAACCTGGACTAAACCTGGACTAACCTGGACTAAACCTGGACTAAACCTGGACTAAACAGGGCTCAGTGTGTTGAACTGAGCAAAGAAACACATCACTGTCATATATTATGTGCACATTGTGTATAATAGGCTACAGTAGCCTTTGCATTCTGCTATTTAGGAGCCAAAACTTATTTTTTAGAGCAAAAAAACAATAACAGGATTCAACTGATTGCATTATTTTCAAATCACAGAAATAGATTTAAAAAAGGCTTAAAAATCCTGATATAACCGTGAATTAATCCCGTATGTTCCGGACCTTTGCTTGACCTATTTTTTCATTTTGGACCATGGTGAAATTTAATTCGTGACCCCTGGCCTATAATAATATACTGTATATAGGAAAAGCCAGTGACTGATATTAATGATCATTTTTATAATTCATACATTTTCTTTTAGATACGACTGGTGAAAGTGTAATGTAGTTAATAGGAAAAACTGGCTCCGCCCCACTGGGTCCTGTGACATCACATTATAAAACCTGCAGCCCAGCAATTCCCTGATTGTGTCTCCTATAGCCTGGTTACTCCTGATTGTGTCTCCTATAGCCTGGTTATTCCCTAATTGTGTCTCCTTAGCCTGGTTATTCCCTGATTGTGTCTCCTTTAGCCTGGTTATTCCCTGATTGTGTCCCTCAGGTGGCTGAAGACGCCTGTGGGCTGCTGGACTGTGTCTCTGGGCCCAGGGCTGATCTCAGGTCAGTTTTGTTGGAGCTGCTGCAGAGATACCGAGGTCAGGCTGAGCTGCTGACGGAGATCCAGGCTCTGCGCTCCAGGTAAGAGAGCAGATCACTCCTAACTAGGGCTGGGCACCGATACGTAAGGGATAATGCACGACAGTTATTTCTGATAATGGACACCTCCTGAGTGCATTATCCCGCTCATACCTCGGTCCGAACTGAAACTGTTCACTGGGGCCTGTATTTTTTTAAGTCCTGGGCAGGAGTAATTTCACTTTTTAATCTGTTTTACCTGAAACTAGTTCCAGCTCAATTGTTTACCGTTACTATGGAAACAGCTGTAGTGATATAATACATCGAACTTGTATAGCGCTTTTGGACACTCAAAGACGCTTTACATGGGGAATAACAAAACAAAACAAAACAAAAAAAGGGGTTTACGGAAAAGCTAGTTTGAACAGGTGGGTTTTAAGTACTGATTTGAAGGTAGGTAGTGAGTCAGAGTTTCTAATGAGCTGTGGAGTGAGTTCCAAAGGGTGGGGGCGGCGATGGCGAAGGCTCGGTCCCCCAGGGTCCGGCGGTTAGTGCGGATGATAGGGGTGAGGCGGTTGGTGCCGGCTGAGCGGAGGTGGCGGGTGGGCTGGTGTTGTTGCAGGAGCTCAGTGAGGTAGGGCGGGGCCAGGTTATGGAGGGACTTGTAGGTGAGGAGGAGGAGCTTGTACTGAATCCGATATTGAACAGGGAGCCAGTGGAGCTGTTGGAGGACGGGGGTGATGTGTTCTCTGGACCGGGTGTGGGTGAGGAGGCGGGCAGCAGAGTTCTGGATGTATTGCAGTTTTTGGAGGTGAGTGGTGGGAAGTCCATAGAGGAGGCTATTGCAGTAGTCGAGTCTGGAAGTGATGAATGCATGGATGAGGATTTCTGCTGTTGACTGGGTAAGGGAGGGCGGAGGCGGGCAATGTTGCGGAGGTGGAAGAAGGATGTTTTAGTGATGAGGTTAATGTGTGTTTGGTATGAGAGGGTGGAGTCCATTATGATGCCGAGGTTGCGTACAGAGGGGGAGGGGGTGACATTGTGACCGTCGATGAGGAGGGTAAAGTTCTGGACAGAGGAGAGGAGAGATTTGGGGCCGGTGATGAGGAGTTCAGTTTTATTGCTGTTAAGTTTGAGAAAGTTATTGTCCATCCAGGTTTTGATGTCGGAGATGCAGTCAGTGATGGTGGAGAGGATAACCGGGGTGATGGATTTGGTGGAGATGTAGAGTTGGGTATCGTCGGCATAGCAGTGAAAGTTGAGTCCATGGTGGCGGATGATCCGACCGAGGGGAAGCATGTAGATGGTAAATAGGAGGGGGCCGAGCACGGAACCTTGGGGGACGCCGTGGGTGACAGGGAAATGTGGGAGTTGCAGTTGTTGACAGAGACAAAGTGGTGACGGTCGGAGAGGTATGAGGTGAACCAGAGGAGAGCTGTGCCGGAGATGCCGATTGATTGTAGACGGTGGAGGAGGATGGTATGGAACCAGAGTCAGCGGCGAGGAGGAGATCATTTGTAACTTTAAGAAGTGCTGTTTCTGTGCTGTGGTGTGAACGGAATCCGGATTGAAAAAGAGATGGGAGAGTGGAGATGTTGGTGGAGTTGAGTTATGACGGCGCGTTCCAGAAACGGAAGATTGGAGATGGGTCTGAAGTTGTCCAGGTTGTCAGGGTTGAGGCCGGGTTTTTTCAGGAGGGGAGTGATGGAGGCAAGTTTGAGCAGGGATGGACAGATCCAGAGGTAAGGGAAGTGTTGATGATGCTGGTGATGAAAGGGATTAGAGTTGGTATGCAGGTTTAAGGAGGGAAGATGGGATAGGGTCAAGCTGACAGTTGGAGAATTTCATGGTTGTGAGAAGTTTGGTGGTTCGGAGGGAGACAGAGGAGAGAAGGAGGAAGGCAATGGAGTGTGAGTGGAGCGAGTTCATGTTCAGAGGGAGGAGAAGCGCAGGAAGTGGATGCAAGTGAACAGTGTATGGTATGGATTTTAGTATGGTAGGAAGACAGGAAGTTATTGCATTTGTCAGTAGTGAATGTGGAGGTTATATTGTCCTTGGGTTTGGTCAGTTTTGCAAAAGTGGAGAATAGTGTGCGGGGGTTGGAAGAATTTGAGTGGATGAGTTGTGAGTAGAAGTTGGACCGGGCGGTTTTGAGGGCGGAGTTATATGTGAACGTGATTTAACTGTTTCCGGGCTAGGTGTACATTATCACTTTTTAACAGACACCTTCCAGCCAATCAGAATTGAGTATTCACCCAGACCATGGTATAACGGGAAAATAAATACCTCCGCTACGTGTCGGGGCCCAGTTCGCCCTGAAGCCGTATAATAGCCGCTTATTATTCGGCTATTTCCCAACTGAACACACAGAAAATAAACTTCATACACTTTTAAGAAGGCCCAAAGGTTTATTAATGATTTCCGCGGCAAATAGATCCCAAAAGTTTGCGCGTTGCTTTGTTGTGATCCAGGCAGTGTGGCTAGGCTAGTAGCAGCGAGGCTAGCTACTTATTGCTAGCCCTCGCTACTTCGTTAGAGAGGAGGAATGGTGGTGAATCTCTGGGTAAGTTGAAAGTCGGACTCCCGTTAACTTCATGAGCGATTCCCCCAACTCCTCTCTTATGGACGGGGACAGAGACAGTGTCTCTAACACTGATATGAAAGACCTGTATTACAAGCACCAACTCCGTTGCCATTGGCAGCGGCCATTATTTTTTTCAGAGGTCTTCTATCAGAAAATAATGACCGGTAGAACGTTGGAAAATCACATTCAAGTCAATGGAGCATTCTACTTGCATTGTGAAGAGCTGTATAATAAATTTGTTTAGATACCAGTACTTTAACAATACTTGGTTTTTGATACCGATACTTGAACGATACTTTTTCCTACACCTTTACTAAAATATTTGTCATATTGAATCATAAAACAGGTTAATAATGTTAATTAATTCCTTTCCTTCCATTAAATTTACTTTATTCCCTATATTTCCCCCAATTTTTCAAAAACATTTTATTCCCAAAATATACATATTTTTCCCAATTTTTTCTCATCCCCACTCCCCAAATTTTCCAGTTATTTCATTTCATTTTTTCACGTGTTTCCCAAATTTTCACACAAAAAAATCTTTTTTTTCTTTATTCAACTTTTCTCGTTATTTATTTGTTGTTGTTAATTTTCAATCACCAACAGCATCTAAACGTAAATATAAAGATTATTTTCCTTTTCAGGTCCTGCTTTCTTTATGTTTCCGATACCAGACTGATATCGTTTAACGCCGCTCGGAGCTAACGGCTTCTCTGTTGTTTCTCTTCTTCGTGGCCTCAGTTTTGCGATCGACTGGCGCCCGTCACAGCACCACCTGGTGTTCCTGAAGAGTGCGTCGGAGGTGTACGAGCTGCAGGTGGAGGAGGTTATCCACGCGGAGGGTCAGTGCGGCTGCTGACGCTGCAGAGGGACGGCCAGCAGGTGGCGCCCTCAGAGAACACCGTGAGGAACTTCATAATAAAAGCACTATAACTAAATGGGGATTTTCATAATAAAAGCACTATAATACAACTCAGCAGGGATTTCATAATAAAAGCAGTATAATACAACTAAATGGGAATTATCATAATAAAAGCAGTATAATACAACTAAATGGGAATTTTCATAATAAAAGCACTAACTAAATGGAGATTTTCACAATGAAAGCACTATAACTAAAAGGAGATTTTCACAATAAAAGCAGTATAATACAACTAAATGGAGATTTTCACAATAAAAGCAGTATAATACAACTAAATGGGAATTTTCATAATTAATGGGGGACGACGGATGGAAATTAGCCCAAGGCTACAATCCGGTGTGGCTTGTTTACATGCATGAGACCCATGTATGTTCATTAACATGCACTGTCCCGACCAAATAAACCAATAAATAAATAAATAAAATAAATAATAAAACCACTATAATACAACTCACCAGGGATTTTCATAATAAAAGCACTATAACACAACTAAATGGAGATTTCATATAAAAGCACTATAATACAACTAAATGGGAATGGGAAGAAACAACAGAATGTTTCAAACTTGTGTCTGTTTAGTTTCAGGATGAAGAGAAGAAACTGACCCTCACTCAGTGGCTGCTGCGCCTCAGCTCCTCGCCCTGAGGTCACCAGCCTTCATCAGAGCCGAGGACTTCAGGGGTTTCCAGTTTAAAGAAGTATCGCAAAACATTTAAAGTGATAGTCTGTACATTGGGACTGATCAGATCTGTTTGCTCCTGCTTTGGAGGCTGCAGTGGCTCTGTCTCCCCCGCGGCTCAGAGAGGTCACATATTAGTCATGATTCTGCTGACAGAAAACTCCTAATATTATTCTCTTAACCCCCACCTTAACTGAGCGCATTTTCTCCAGTCCGGCTTACAGTGTAACGCCTCATTTGAAAGCTAAGACCAACAAAACGGATATAAACAGATCTTTCCTTGCATTGTTGCCGTGTTGTTGTCACTTTTTACCACTTTATCATTGATTTTTTTGTTGTCAACCCGACCCCTTGTCCTGAAATTTAAAGTAAAGTCAGTAACATTAATTATATTTGCTCTGAAGTTCCTCCCGCTGCTGATCTTAGACACTTTGACCAATGGAGCTCTTGTCATTTTGCAATCTTACAGATTATCACTTTAATGTTACACTAACATTAACCATATTCTTTCAGCTGCACATTTAAAAAGGCTGAATGTAAAAAGTGAATGATTTTAATCGCTGAGGGTTAGTGACTCTGTTTTAGAGACACGCTTCACTTTGACTTTATTTGTTACATTATATTTACTGTTGTGAATAAATACGACCTGAGAGACTTTAAACAGATGTGTCTTGATTTACACCGACAGAAGCTGAAGCTGCTCGAGCTACATTTAGTTTGTACGACTTAAACAGAGCTGGATCTACAGGGCTGGATCTATAGGGCTGGATCTATAGGGCTGGATCTACAGGGATGTTTTAACCCTCAGCTTTAGAGGCATCACAATATATTGAAATGGTGAAAATCTGTAGTTGCACCTTTTAGAACCTAATGCTCAGTTGTTCCGATGCTGGACCTTAAGACATTTAGGCAGTGGTGGAAAGTAACTAAGTAAAAAGTACAAATTATAGGTACTTTACTTACTTAGGTTTTTATTTTATTTATGATGAATACTTTTACTTTTACTTAACTACATTTTAGAGCCTGTATCTGTACTTTCTACTCCTACATTCCTACTCCTACTACATTTTTAAATTGGGTTAAAAGTAAAAGTATTTTATTTTCAAAGTGACCTCTCTACCATGAACTGGTTTAGTCCCAGTTTAGACTTGGTTTAGTGGTTTACTCCTTTAGACCTGGTTTGAATCAAATGATTTGAAAAATCCTGCACATTAAACTCTTAAATACTTTCACTTTTTACTTATAAAGTACATTTTACAATGCATACTTTGTACCAGATACTTTTACTTACTTGTACATTTTTGGTCCTGTATCTGCACTTTTACTTCAGTAAAAGTATCGAGTACTTCTTTCACCCCTGCATTTAGGATGATTTCAGCTTTTACTCAGAAACTACATTTGATCTGATTCAGTTCATTTGTTGAAAGAAAATGTTTATTTCCAGAGCAGAATGAAGCAGAAAAGTCCTTTTTGATCCAGTTTATTATTGTTTGACAGAAACACTTCCCCAGAGCTCCGACTCATCAGAGCTTTCTCTCTAACTCTTTCCAGAATCTCTTCTAAACTCGTTTTTTCTTACTAGTTACTTTTAAACAACACTAAAGGTTAAACAGTTAAACGTGCTCGAGCAAAACTGCAAACAGCTCATGCGGCCACAAGAGGGCGCTCAGTACCAACACAGAACCAGAATATAAACATGAAACAAAAACGGTTGGAAACCTCTGCTCTAGGAAACCAAGAACCAACATGTGGTTTATTATTGATCTTGGCTGTAGATTATGCAGCTCCTCCCGACTCTTCCCTAGGACTGGGCACCGTTACATTTTTTCCGATACCAGTACGTCAACGATACTAAATCATGTGTCTGTAAATCAGATTAATAATGTTAATTTATTTTACATTTGTATCATTTATTTGAGGTGAAACAATCAAGGAACTTCCTTTAACAACAAAAGGGCAAAAAAACACTTTACACGTTTTTTTTTACCCCGGTTTTAACCAGTTCTTTCCCCCAAATGGTCAAATTCCCCAAAAGTTTAACCCAAATTATCTGTTTTTCCACGTTCCCTCACAAATTGTTCTAAATATTTCCCAAATTTTTCTTTTAAATTTGATGACCAACAGCATCAAAACTTGAATATAAAGATTTTATATTTCTTTTGATTCCTGCTTTTGATACTTGTACATTTTTATGGTACCCAGCCGCTCTTCCCTCGCCTCCCCTCCCTCGCTCCCCTCCCCGCTCTTCCCTCGCTCCCCTCCCGGCTCTTCCCTCGCTCCCCTCCCGGCTCTTCCCTCTCTCCCCTCCCGGCTCTTCCCTCTCTCCCCTCCCGGCTCTTCCCTCGCTCCCCTCCCGGCTCTTCCCTCGCTCCCCTCCCGGCTCTTCCCTCGCTCCCCTCCCGGCTCTTCCCTCGCTCCCCTCCCGGCTCTTCCCTCTCTCCCCTCCCGGCTCTTCCCTCGCTCCCTCCCGGCTCTTCCCTCGCTCCCCTCCCGGCTCTTCCCTCTCTCCCCTCCCGGCTCTTCCCTCGCTCCCCTCCCGGCTCTTCCCTCTCTCCCCTCCCGGCTCTTCCCTCGCTCCCCTCCCGGCTCTTCCCTCGCTCCCCTCCCGGCTCTTCCCTCGCTCCCCTCCCGGCTCTTCCCCTCCTCCCCTCCCGGCTCTTTCCTCCTCCCCTCCCGGCTCTTCCCTCGCTCCCTCCCGGCTCTTTCCTCTCTCCCCTCCCGGCTCTTCCCTCGCTCCCCTCCCGCTCTTTCCTCTCTCCCCTCCGGCTCTTCCCTCGCTCCCCTCCCGGCTCTTTCCTCTCTCCCTCCCGGCTCTTCCCTCGCTCCCCTCCCCGCTCTTCCCTCGCTCCCTACCGCTCTCCCCTCCCCCCGCTCTTCCCGCTCCCCCCCGCTCTTCCTCTCTCCCTCCCGCTCTTCCTCGCTCCCTCCCGGCTCTTCCCTCGCTCCCCTCCCGGCTCTTCCCTCGCTCCCCCGGCTCTTCCCTCTCTCCCCTCCCCGCTCTTCCCTCGCTCCCCTCCCGGCTCTTCCCTCTCTCCCTCCGGCTCTTCCCTCGCTCCCTCCCGGCTCTTCCCTCGCTCCCCTCCGGCTCTTCCGTCGCTCCCCTCCCGGCTGACTGAGTTACTGGAGTTACTCACCATCACAGACCGGCCACTGTTCAAAGCTATAGGGCTAAATCTATTTATTCAGATCAGCCTTTGACCCGTCAGAGGTGGCATTTGTTTAATGAGAACTGAAATTATATTCTTGTTATTGTGGCAATGCGAGGGTTAACTTAACTGTTTAAAACATAAAATTGCCAGACAACGCCAGCTGGAGATGGCCAGCACCAGAAATTAAGTAAAGCACGTAGGTTTGTTGTTGAGTAAATGGATCACAGAGACCAGGCACTGCATAGAAACATTTTACATTTATTTGCACATTCTTTAGTTGAGTCGTTTGTTTCTTAGTTCATGTCAGTTTGGTTTCTGAGTCCTTTGTCCAGCCTCAAGTTACCACAGTCTGAGAGGCGTTTACATACAGACGAAACTCTGCACAATGTCCATTTTCCATGTGACGGGGAATACAAACACAAACAGGGCGACGTAAAAGGTAGAAAAGGTGGAGAAAAAGGCAGGCGGCAGTGACGACCACTCCTCGACCAGAAGCTGAGCGGAGGCATTAGCGTGACTCGGGGCTTTGACAGCGGGTTCGAGTCAACACAGCCGATCCACTCTATCATGGCCGGGAGAACGCGGGCCCATGGCGGCGCCGCGGCAACTGGACTGGAGAGTGACGAGGAGCAACAACCACAACACAAGACTGGGCGTACAGGAAGTCAGAGGTCAAATAATAAACGGAAGTGCTATTTATCAGGTGACGGCCGGCGCGCACAGCCAATCACCATCACAACTACAAGTGGCAGTGCCCGCCTGCAGGCATACTGCCACTTTATTTTTAACAGCACTTTGATCGACTGTGGTGCACTTTAGGTAAAAATTTGATTGATTAATCGACTGATGTGTGTGTATATATTTATTAGGGCCGGGACTTTAACGCGTTAATTTAGATGAATTAATTACACAAAAATTAACGCATTAACGCATTTTAATCGCACTTGTTTTTGCAACGCGGAACGTTTCTCACTGGATGAGTTTAGGCGGACCGATTATACTGGAGCACCAACTAGCGTTCAGACAAAAACAAACCACAGTGAACATGGACAAAGAAGCTGATGAGACCTCTTTGGTTGGCCCCGTGGATGGGAAATTTTGTAAAAAACGAATGGATGGAAGCGTCGATAAGAACATGGTTGTGTGCAAGCTATGCAACAAGGAATTCGCATATCACATATCGCACATCGAGCCTCAAGTATCACCAAAGTAAGTCTGTTATGGCCTCTGAAGCAACAGATATGTTGTCTACAGTAATAGTACTTGAAAGTATTGTGTTTTACTTTAATAAAACAGTTTACAGAAGGTCTACCTACCTATAGGCTACCTGAATTTCTGAAACGTAGGCTACTATATTTCTAAATATGCTATTGCTACACTTAATGGTAATATTGCACTGGTCTGTTGGACTTGGTTGAACTAAAATAAACAATATTTTGTTGCTTAAGCTTATGTATGCAGTCATTATTCAATGGTATACTAAAAATCCTATACTAAAAACTTACTTCTCACTGTTCTCAGGTTAAATATTTATATGCGATTAATTTCGATTAATTAATTACAAAGCCTCTAATTAATTAGATTAATTTTTTTAATCAAGTCCCGGCCCTAATATTTATATATGTATATTTATATATATATTAGGGTTGTCACGGTATGAAAATTTTACCTCACGGTTATTGTGACCAAAATTATCACGGTTATTATCGCAGTATTTTTTTTTAATGTGTTAATAAGTTCAGAAAGCATTGATAGTCCTACACAAACTGAAATAGTTAAAAAAAAAAAACATATTTAAAAAATCCAGACAAAGCCATATCAAAAGTGCAACTTTTCACGTCAAAGTAAATGAACTATAACTATGAATTGGTGATCGTTATTACATGTACTATTTATAGCACCAGAACCGTGTTAGAATATTTTTAACGAGATAAACCCTCTATATCAGGACTATTGTTCTCAGTTTGTGTCCCAGATTTGGGAAAATGCCATCAGACGGTAATCACTGTTAAATTCATAATAATGCGGCGAGAGTGACTCTATTGCATTGGCGACTTTAATCTGGCCTCCAGGAGCCTGTAATGCATTGTGCCAGAGGTATCCACGACACCGCCAGCATATAAGACATATGCTGGCGGTGGCGCCGGTGCGGCTGCACTATGGGGCGACTCGTTACCTTCTCCCTCAACCCAAAGTCCCCACATCAGTATTTCTGCTAAACGCTACCGTTAGCTTACTTGCATTGGCTATAGAGTTGTGGTGACAGTCACACAGGTGAGTCATGAGGTTCGAAGTATCGCTGCTTTTAGAGACACTTTTTCCTGCACGTTCCACAAACAGGATAACTGTCTTCTATCAACTGTCCCTCGGCTTTCTTAAAATACCCAAAATAATCCAGACTTCAGACTTGGTCCTGTTTGAGGCTGAGAGACGTCCTGAGCTCTGTCATCTCGGACATGATTCCAGCTCGAGAAAGTTTTGTTTTGGAGCTACGGAGTCGCCTTCAGCAGGTGAGACGGCAGCCGGTGAGGTTCACTTTGCCGACACCGTGGGCGCCGTAATCCACCGAGATAATATAGTTCTTCAAAAACAAGACGCTAATTATTACCGTCAACATTTTTTACCGGGGTTTACCGCTACACCGGTAACCGTGACATCCCTAATATATATATATATATATGTAGATATATATATATATATAAAAATAAAAAAAACTCTTCCTCACCCTCCGCGGGCGGTCTCTCTTTTTCCTCCAAGCTCGGGTCCTCTACCGTCGGCCTGGGAGCTTGAGGGTTCTGCGCAGTATCTGGACCGAGATGTCTGATGTATTTCCTGGGATCTGCTGGAGCCACTCCTCCAGTTTGGGGGTCACTGCCCCGAGAGCCCCAACGACCACGGGCACCACTGATGCCTTCACTCTCCAGGCCTTCTCTAGCTCTTCTCTGAGCCCCTGGTATTTCTCTAGTTTCTCCTGTTCCTTTTTCCTGATGTTGAAGTCGCTTGGTATTGCTATGTCAACCACCACGGCTTTCCTCTGCTCTTTGTCCACCACTACAATGTCTGGTTGGTTCATTACCATTCTGTCCGTCTGTATCTGGAAGTCCCACAGGATCTTGGCTCGGTCATTCTCTACCACCTTTGGAGGTGTTTCCCACTTTGACCTTGGTGTTTCCAGCCCATACTCTGCACAGATGTTCCTGTACACTATGCCAGCCACTTGGTTATGGCGCTCCATGTAAGCTTTCCCTGCCAGCATCTTACACCCTGCAGTTATGTGCTGGATTGTTTCATTGGCCTCTTTGCACAGTCTACACCTGGGGTCTTGTCTGGTGTGATAGATCTGGGCCTCTATTGCTCTGGTGCTCAAGGCCTGCTCCTGTGCAGCTATGATGAGCCTCTGTGCTGTCCTTCAGGCCAGCTCTGTCCGGCCATTGGTAGGATTTCTTCAGTTATGTTTCGGTGGTACATCCCGTGTAGGGGCTTGTCCTCCCATGACGGGACCTCCAGCACCTCATCTTCTGTTCCCCATTGTCTGAGACATTCACTGAGCACGTCATCTGTTGGAGCCTTGTCCTTGATGTACTTATGGATCTTGGATGTTTCATCCTGGATAGTGGCTCTCACGCTCACTAGTCCTCGGCCTCCTTCCTTACAGCTAGTGTACAGTCTCAGGGTGCTAGATTTGGGGTGGAACCCTCCATGCATGGTTAGGAGCTTTCGTGTCTTAACATCTGTGGTCTGTATCTCATCCTTTGGCCAGCTTATTATTCCTGCAGGGTATCTGATTACTGGCAGGGCGTAGCGGTTTATTGCCCGGGATTTGTTCTTGCCATTGAGCTGCTTCTTAGGACCTGCCTTACTCGTTGGAGGTATTTGGCCGTAGCCGCTTTCCTTGTCACCTCTTCGAGGTTGCCATTTGCTTGTGGGATTCTGAGGTATTTGTAACTGTCCTCAATGTCTGCTATTGTTCCTTCTGGGAGTGAGACCCCTTCTGTGTGGACTACCTTCCCTCTCTTAGTCACCATCCGGCCACACTTCTCTAGTCCGAATGACATCCCAATGTCTGCACTGTATATCCGGGTGGTATGGATCAGTGAGTCAATGTCTCGCTCATTCTTAGCGTACAGCTTGATGTCATCCATGTAGAGGAGGTGACTGATGGTGGCCCCGTTCCTGAGTCCGTATCCATAGCCAGTCTTGTTGATTATTTGGCTGAAGGGGTTCAGACCTATGCAGAACAGCAGTGGGGACAGAGCGTCTCCTTGGTATATGCCACATTTGAAGGAGACTTGTGCAAGTGGCTTGCCATTGGCTTCAAGGGTGGTTTTCCACAACCTCATTGAGTTTGCAATGAAGGCTCTTAGAGTCCTGTTGATGTTGTATAGTGCCAAGCATTCAATGATCCAAGTATGTGGCATTGAGTCGTAGGCTTTCTTGTAATCAATCCAGGCAGTGCTCAGGTTAGTGTGTCGGGTTCTGCAGTCTCGAGCGACTGTTCTGTCTACCAGGAGCTGGTGTTTGGCACCTCTGGTATCTTTACCGATTCCCTTCTGAGCCGTGCTCATGTATTGATCCATATGCCCGCTTATCTTAGCCGCTATGGTGCTGGACATGAGCTTCCACGTTGTGGAGAGGCAGGTTATTGGCCGATAGTTGGATGGCACTGTACCCTTTGAGGGATCCTTCAGGATCAGGATTGTGCGCCCTTTGGTTAACCATTCAGGGTGATTCCCGTCTCTCAGCATCTGGTTCATTTGTGCTGCCAAGCGCTCATGGAGTGCCATGAGTTTCTTTAGCCAGTAGGCGTGTATCATGTGCCTGGTGCTGTCCAGTTTTTCATACCTGAGACTCTTTCTTGGATGTCTGTCACTGTTATGGTAACTGGATTCTGTTCAGGGAGGTTGCTGTGGTCCTCTCTCAGAGCCACCAGTATGGCGTCAAATTAGGGTCTGCTTTAACGTAAACGTAAAAGAGGTATTGTAAACGTAGGTTGTCAGTATTGTAATCGTAAAGAGAAAACTGTAATTGTAACTCTAAACTCCATAAAGGAAAAAAAAAAAAAAAATTGTAAACATGCTTCACTTCACAAGTTACGTTTACAATTAACAAGCTACGGTTACGATACATTTTTTTCTGACACTTTTTTTAATGGGGGCGGGCTCAACGCTCATTGGCTGGAGTGACAGGATGTGACGTCATCACTATAAACTGCAATCAAAGGCACACTACAGAGGCTGTATCCGAATGTCCACCCTAGTCCCTAACCTAACCCTCATTCACTACAAAGGCCCTACATAGTAGACTGTACTATACTATATAGTGTGTCGGAACTCCGAACCCCAGCAGAATGAGAGACTACTTCTACTATAAATTCACTAAAATTCGGGAATAATGTATTTCTGCGATAAACACCAACTAAACTCAAAGGACAGTGGAACATTTATGTATAAATATGACTCAAATACGTTTTATTAAACATGGATTTCACATGAATGAACACAACTCCCGGGATTATTGCCTTTTTGTCTGAGAGTCTGTAGTGTGCGTTTGATTTCAGTTTATAGTGATGACGTCACATCCTGTCATTTCAGCCAATGAGCGTTGAGCCCGCCCCAATAAAAAAAGGGTCAGAAAAAAATGTATCGTAACCGTAGCTTGTGAATTGTAAACGTAACTTGTGAAGTGAAGCATGCAAAGAAGAAGTGTAAATGAAAGTTTTACGTTTACAATATTTTTTTTCTATTTATGATACTTTTTTCGTTTATGGAGTTTAGAGTTACATTTACAGTTTTCTTTTTATGATTACAATACTGACAACCTACGTTTACAATACCTCTTTTACGTTTACGTTAAAGCAGACCTTAATTTGACGCCATAGCCACCAGCCACTGTGCATCACTGTTGTGTGCTGCCTCTTTCTCCCATATGCCTTTCCAGTATTGTTCAGTTTCCAGCCTTGGTGGGTCTGCTCTGCTAGTGTTACCCTGCCATTGAGCGTACACTTTCGCCGGTTGAGTTGCGAACAGCCGGTTTACTCGTCTGGCTTTGTTGTCTCTCGTGTACCTCTTTAGGCGGCTGGCCAAGGCTTAATACATTAAAAACATGTATAAATACCTTTGTGAGCAGTTTCAGACGGAGGAGGTGGAGGAGCAGTAATGGCCGCCGCTGATAGTTGAGCTCAGTGGTTTTGGCCCAACCTGCTGGCAGTGTTGCTTTCGTCAACGAAGACGATAACGATATCATTTCGTTGACGCCCCTTTTTTAAATTATGGTAACGTAACGATGACGAGCTAAAAATAGCTCTTTGGGGACTAATGCTGCGTCCACACCAAACGCCTCTTGGGCGTCAAAGACGCGCCTTAAGTCCGTAGTTGGACGCTTGTGCTTACTGAAGTCAGACGCTTGTCACAAATGGCACAGAGCGTCAAGACGCCCTGGTGTCAACTCAGAGTCTGTTCGTAGCCATCTTGGAAACAGCTCGTGCCTGAAAACTACAGTTGTTCGGAGGCTAACTACTGTAGTCTCCCTCTTTGCTCCTGCCATGTCCTATGGATCTTTAACTATTCCCCCATGGTCTACGCAGGATCTCCCCAGTATTTAAGCTCATATCCAGCCCATACGGTTGAAGGGACATTGGTGGCAAGTGGCTATAAGCTAGGTTAGCCCGGTTAGCTTTTTGCGATCGCGTACAGCTCATTGTTGATTAAAAAAAAAGTGTGTGCAATAAACCACAAATGCGCCAAGCCCATCTCAGTGTGTGACCATCATAAAGGCTGTTCTGTGTAGTTAAGGGCTTTATTGACGTGATTAGTGCATAATACTTGTTTTCAAGGGGGTCAATGCAAACTATCTGTTTGGGCTAGCATAGAAATAATTATAAAACAGATCGACTACGGCCCGTTGTAGATAAAATGTGAGCAATAAACTTAAAAATCAACAAGCCTGAATCAGTGTGTGATCATTGTTACACGGTTGCTTTATGTAGATGGGGCTTAATAGACTTTATTCGTGCATATTTCTCGTTTTCACATCGATTGGAGCTTTAGCTTGTACTGTAGCATTAGCTTTGGGAATCCTGTGTGCATCATCAAGGCCCAAACACATTCCCAGCGCAGATCCAGCCACTCAAATAAGTTTTCTTGTTGCCGCTTTTAATCCTGGGTGTTTAGGTAAAAGAAACACTGATGTGTGTCTTTGTAAAAGTCCCAGAGCTGCTGTAGCTCCGGTTCACAACAGGATAATCCTCCATGACTGTTTACATCTGCGGGCCGGCAGAGGATCTGCCCCAGACAGTGACTCAGCTACAGCGTCACTGTTGGAGAAAGCTCCTGATTGGTCGACGCTCGCGAATTTCTCCAAAAAGTTCAACATTTCCAACTCCAGTGCAGCCGACGCTAGAGGTGCCGAATCGGAGGCGCGAAAATCTTCAAAACGCGCCGCACAGGAAGTGCGTAACGCACCGTGGGGCCTCTTGAGGTGCGTCCTCAATGTATTTTAAATGTAAACCTGACGCTTTGGAGGCGTCGGAGGCGCTTGGTGTGGACGCAGCATAAAACCTGACGAGACGTCTATGAGTTTACGTCGACGAGACGAGACTAAAATAGGGAAAAGTGGTTCGTCAGATCGTTCACAGAGTTTGTAGGCAGTGCGGGAGAACACACCGGTAAACGTGACACAGTGAGGCGCCGTCAGCTCTCATGATGCTGCCGGGCAGCGGCGCCTCTTTCTCTCTCTCTCTCGCTCTCCCCGTGGCGTGCAGTGCACTGCTAACGTACATCCTCCACGGAGCGCGTCTGACATCGATGTCACAGGGACATCAAACTCAGGACAGTTTTAAATACCGTAGCGTCTGAACGCAGAAAGCATGTTGAGGCTACATATGTGCAGACAGCGCTGTTGATCAGAGGACGAGGAGAGCGGGCGCTTTTGGGAAAAGTCCTGTTCCAGAGATGCACATAAGTCCCTGACCTGCAAGTCCAAGTCAAGTCCAAGTCCCATGGTTTCTATGTTTTACACTAATTAAAATCACAGTACAATAAAACTATTAAAATCAATAAACACATGTGTGGCAGTATGCCTGCAGGCGGGCACTGCCACTTGTAGTTTTGATGGTGATTGGCTGTGCGCGCCAGCCGTCACCTGATAAATAGCACTTCCGTTTATTATTTGACCTCTGACTTCCTGTACGCCCAGTCTCCGGTGTTGTGGTTGTTGCTCCTCGTCACTCTCCAGTCCAGGTAGTATCATATTGTCGCTAAATGTAAATCTTAAGTTGGTATTAACTATAGTCCCTGTTAACGTTTAGTTTGTCGCGGCGCCGTCATGGGCCTGCGGGCTCCCTGTAACTGGTCATGCTAGTAGAGTGGATTGGCTGCGTTGACTCGGACTCCGCTGTCAAAGCCCCGAGCCATGCAAATGCCCCGCTCAGGTTTGTGGCGTGGTTACTCTAGAAATAACTATCGTAAATTATACTCTTAGTGATGTGCCTTCTTACTTCTGTAGACGTCTAGGACCAAGGAGGGTCGTCACTGCCGCCTGCCTTTTTCTCCGCCCTTATATCACCTTTTTCTCTGCCTTTTGGTTCGCCTGTTCTGTTATTATTCCCCTGTCACTGGATTCGTGGAGCGCCGTAGGTGCGCAACGTCATGGGTAGACTGTGGTAACTGAAAGATGGACTGAAAACAAGTAACTAAACGAACTGTGAAACGAACTTTGGACAAACATGATTTTAACTAAAGAATGTGAAAATAAATGTAAAACTTTTCTATACAGTGCCTGGCCTCTGTGATCTATCTACTCAACAACGAACCTACGTGCTTTACTTAGTTTCTGGTGCTGGCCATCTCCAGCTGGCGTTGTCTGGCAATTTTATGTTTAAAACAGCTAAGTTAACCCTCGCATTGCCACACATGTAAATTATAAACAACTATTCAAGCCCAGGGCTTCCACACACAAATAATCAAAATCACAATATTTCCATGAAGCATAAGGCCATTCACAGTCAATCCCAATGCAATGGTAAGTTAGAAAAACACAGAAATAATATGAACTATTTACTACTGTCTAAAGCTGAGGCCAAAGGCAGGCCCTGTGTCATTCATTCAAAATATTCCTCCCACACCACTACATTACTTAGTTCAGTTTTGTAACATCAGTAACATCAGTATAGTTATCACTGTACTCTGTCACAAACATGTCTGCAGTATTAGCTTCAGAATGTTACAGAAGAGCCCTGTACCATAAAGTAAAACTCCACTGTGGATAATAATATTTCCAGTCTTACCTTGAAAACGCAGCTTTACACTGTTGACATGAGGCTCCTATCCTTAGCCTGTAGCTACAGGACCTGCTGTATCCACTGCCAGCTTTTGGACTTTGTTTTCTCTTGTTGCTATTTTGACACGTTTTTTTCAAGAAGCTATCAGATTTTGGTAAGGCCAAACTGGAGCAAATGTGTTCGGTTCGGGTGGAGGTTAAGAGGTTAACTCCGCCTTTTTCTTTCACTCTTGCTGTGGCGCTTACACTCCCAATGAAGGCTTACCATGGTGGGCTTTTCATTAATAATTAAATAAACGGTTGTATTTCGCCGTAATCGCTAAAAGTACAGTCCAAATGGCGCGCTCACGATGTCAACAAACTCACGACAGGGCAGCGTTCGCACGCAGGGAGGGGGGCATACGGCAGGGAGGGGGGCATACGGCAGGGGGGGGCATACGGCAGAGGAGCCGATGACGAGTGAGAGAGACTGAGCGCACACTGTGGAGGAGAGACAGAGGGAGCGGCCGACAAAAAAGCCAGAATCAAGCGTCCAAACAGCGTGTGAAATAAGTGTGCAAGGGACTCGTAATGTTCACGAGTCTCAGACCACGAGTCCAAGTCAAGTCTCGAGTCTTTAGGGGACGAGTCCGAGTCACAAGTCTCTAAAAATAGCGACTTAAGTCCGACTCGCGAGTCCCCATCTCTGTCCTGTTCACAATGACACTTCTACTAGTGCCTACACTAGTGGTGTAATCTGTTTGTCAAAAGCTATAAAGCCAATAGATAACTATTATTTATCCCAATTTTCATTACATATCGAAATTAATTATAACTTTTTATAATGAAACTGACGAAAACTTGACTAAAACCTTTTAAATTTTCGTCTGACTAATACATGACTAAAACTATCACATTTAGAAATGACTAAAATGTGACTAAAACTAAAAACATTTTCGTTCAAAAGACTAAAACTAAAAGGGCTGCCAAAAACAACACTGCCTGCTGGGTAGAAATGCTGAGAGCAGGATTTACTGTTTACTGAATTGACCCAACCGATTGCCCCAGCTGTTGGGTAGAAAAAACTACCAAACTCTATGAAAATAACCCAACAAAATGACCCAACAGCCATAACCCAGCAGTTGGGTTGTTAACATAACCCAGCATTTTTTAGTGTGAAAGATGAAGATGAAGAAGAGGATTTTGATGAAATGTTTTGGAAGATGGGACAGAAAAGTATGAAGAGGTTTTTTGTTGCCTTTAATCAAATACAAACTAAAAGTCTGATATGAGACCAAACAAGTGCTGAGTGAGAGGAAACAGCTGGAGAACTTAGTGGAGAATCTAAATAAACAGGTTAGAGTTGGTCTGTGTAAACTGGAGGAGATAAAACAGACGTCTGAAATACTCAAGACACATCAGGCTGAGATCAGCATGAATAAAAAGTTTGAAATAGAAGTCACCGTCACTGAGCCTCATCAGATCGAGCTACTTGCAGGATATTATTTCACAAACTGTCAGCAGTGTCATTCCACCTGTCATTATCCTTGTGACATCGCAAATAATGAAGATAAATGACACTGTCCTGCTATGGGAGTGAATGGATGTTGCATTGTGTGGGATCTGTGATTGACAGGCCTGAGTCATCTGACTCCACTGGGACAACTCTACAGCTCTCTCTACACAGGAGAAGCATTGTGACAGAGGCCTTGTACCTGAGACTGCTCAGAGGCGCTGGGTTATTTTATTGGTGATTCCTCTGTAATTTACCAAGCTAGCGGATTAGCATTGAGCTCGATCGATGTTAGCATCGCAGCTAAGGGACCGAACTGTCCTTTCAGAATTTACATCTATTTTAGATGTACTTTTTGCTGTAGTCTACATAAGCATGGGAGATGTAGCTCAGTGTCCTCAGCAAATAATGTGTGAGGTATAGAGACGTGACTATATGTATTACAATTACAAAGCTTTATTTTATTTTTCTTACAGCAAAGTGTACAAAACATATCACTTAAATAAAAAATATGTACAGTGGGGAAAAAAGTATTTAGTCAACCAACAATTGTGCAAGTTCTCCCACTTAAAAAGATGAGAGAGGCCTGTAATTTTCATCATAGGTAAACCTCAACTATGAGAGACAAAATGAGAAAAAAAATCCAGAAAATCACATTGTCTGATTTTTTATGAATTTATTTGCAAATTATGGTGGAAAATAAGTATTTGGTCAATAACAAAAGTTCATCTCAATACTTTGTTATTTACCCTTTGTTGGCAATGACAGAGGTCAAACGTTTTCTGTAAGTCTTCACAAGGTTTTCACTGTTGCTGGTATTTTGGCCCATTCCTCCATGCAGATCTCCTCTAGAGCAGTGATGTTTTGGGGCAGGCGCTGGGCAACACAGACTTTCAACTCCCTCCAAAGATTTTCTATGGGGTTGAGATCTGGAGACTGGCTAGGCCACTCCAGGACCTTGAAATGCTTCTTACAAAGCCACTCCTTCGTTGCCCGGGCGGTGTGTTTGGGATCATTGTCATGCTGAAAGACCCAGCCACGTTTCATTTTCAATGCCCTTGCTGATGGAAGGAGGTTTTCACTCAAAATCTCACGATACATGGCCCCATTCATTCTTTCCTTTACACGGATCAGTCGTCCTGGTCCCTTTACTGAAAAACAGCCCCAAAGCCTGATGTTTCCACCCCCATGCTTCACAGTAGGTATGGTGTTCTTTCTTTCTCCTCCAAACACCACGAGTTGAGTTTTGACCAAAAAGTTCCATGTTGGTTTGATCTGACCATATGACATTCTCCCAGTCCTCTTCTGGATCATCCAGATGCTCTCTAGCAAACTTCAGACGGGCCCGGACATGTCCTGGCTTAAGCAGGGGGACACGTCTGAGTCCCTGGCAGCGTAGTGTGTTACTGACGGTAGCCTTTGTTACTTTGGTCCCAGCTCTCTGCAGGTCATTCACTAGGTCCCCCGTGTGGTTCTGGGATTTTTGCTCACCGTTCTTGTGATCATTTTGACCCCACGGGGTGAGATCTTGTGTGGAGCCTCAGATCGAGGGAGATTATCAGTGGTCTTGTATGTCTTCCATTTTCTAATAATTGCTCCCACAGTTCATTTCTTCACACCAAGCTGCTTACCAACTGCAGATTCAGTCCTCCCAGCCTGGTGCAGGTCTACAGTTTAGTTTCTGGCTCTTTGGTCTTGACCATAGTGGAGTTTGGAGTGTGACTGTTTGAGGTTGTGGACAGGTGTCTTTTATACTGATAACAAGTTCAAACAGGGGCCATTAATACAGGTAATGAGTGGAGGACAGAGAAGCCTCTTAAAGAAGAAGTTACAGGTCTGTGAGAGACACAAATCTTGCTTGTTTGTTATTGACCAAATACTTATTTTCCACCATAATTTGCAAATAAATTCATTAAAAATCAGACAATGTGATTTTCTGGATTTTTTTTCTCATTTTATCTCTCATAGTTGAGGTTTACCTATGATGAAAATTACAGGCCTCTCTCATCTTTTTAAGTGGGAGAACTTGCACAATTGTTGGCTGACTAAATACTTTTTTTCCCCCCACTGTAAATAAAAGTAAAACCACGGTAAAGAAAATGATAAAGCACTTATGATATCTACAATTAAAGGTCGAAGGTGAATTACCATTGTAACGATAAAACGAATTATACAACAGTAAAGGTCAGACATTAGCTAACTATTAACCAGTTTGACCATGATTTCACCTCACACTCCTTAGAGATAACAATATGGAAAACAAATGAATAAAGTTTTATACTTATAAGATAGTCACAGTCAAAAGTGAAAGGTGAGTTGTCATAACAAAAGTGCTCATAGCAGCGAATAACAGAGATAAGATAAAGACCAAGTGCGTGTCTCAGTGTCTCAGTGTCCTTTCAGAATCACCACACATCACTTTGATATGTGCACATTTGCACGTCTTCTCTTTGCCCAACCCAGACATTAATAAACTTTGGTAAGTGAAGTAAGAAATTAAATGCACAATTACAATTAAATGGATGTTATTGAAAAGAAAAAAAAAAGAAAATTCTTGGAGTAATAATTGATGATGAAGTTCGATGGAAAGGTCATGTGGAATAAATTGGTACTAAAGTATCAAGATCATAAATCTCTACATATATTGTATTGTTTACTGGTCAGGGCTAGAAATTGCGACCAAAAGAAAGCCTTCTGGAGCGACCGGAAGCATGTAGCGTATCACGTACTATACCGGTATCGCTGTCCTCCTCTCAGCGTTACCATGGAGACCACCAAATGCATGGGTGCACCATGTGACTAAATAATGTTAAAAAAAAACCTTTCAATAATAAAATGTAAATTCCTATTTAGGCTAATGATATTTTCTGTTCCTATAGTGCAACAATAATGATGCTTTGTATACATTTTAACTTAATGTAACATTGTTTTAAAGAAAGTTTTTCTGTAGCTTTCGTATGTGTCCTCACTTTAGAGCTCAAGTGTCCTACTTTTCAGTCTAATAGAACTGGTCACCCTAGACAGAGATGGCGGGCCACACTACATAATATGGTGTTTATAGTGTTTTATTTTCTATCATTATTTGCAAATAAATTCATTAAAAATCAGACAATGTGATTTTCTGGATTTTTTTTTCTCATTTTGTCTCTCATAGTTGAGGTTTACCTATGATGAAATTACAGGCCTCTCTCATCTTTTTAAGCAGGAGAACTTGCACAATTGTTGGCTGACTAAATACTTTTTCCCCACTCTTATTTTGCAGGAACACTTTCCTTTTGAAATTGTTTTGGGTTTGTCATTGAAGATGATACAGAATCATCCAGGTCATGTTTATCTAAAGGCTTGACTAAGGGTCTGTAACATTGTGGACCCAACTGTAGTATCAGTTATGAATATTTTCAGCCCAAATTCACAGCCAGCCAGGCAAGCCGCTCTAGACCTTTGATCGTACGCTGTAGCCAGCTCTCCCCCCTCCCCCTCCCTCTCCCTGCGGCTGTTGCACGCTCAGACACCAACAGCTCAGCGCGTGCCTGCCGGTCAGGGTTGCCAGATGTACGATAACTATCGTATTTGTACGATAATTTTGACCCCTGTACGATGTACGATCAATAATTCAAAAAAGCCCTATAGCAGTAGACGTTTCCTTAAGTCTTTCTGATACTTTTCTACAGGCCAGTTTACTACAACAGTAAATACAATTGTGAAATTATGGCTGATAGTTTTGGTTTGCCACCCAAGATTTTAAGTGGCCCCATCTGGCCACCCCTATGAACAATTTCTGGAGGCGCTACTGATGGAGATTGAAGGCAGCTATAATTACTAACTGCCTCACTCGTAAATAATGATAAAGAATCAACTAACAATGAGACACAAGGCTTACACAGCAGGTATAATAGCAAAAAGTGGACTATTGATGGATTTTTCTCCTAAATGTTTACTGACATATCCAACACACACAAAGCACATTTACCTTCAAACGAGCCTTGAAATGGACTTTATCCACAGCTGGTACCAAAGTAGTGTCACACTGCGAGGCGTTAAACAGGACGTGAGAATTTTTGGGTGATTAACTATTAACAAGGTTAAAAAACACTCTTCAAACGTTAAAATTGATTTTTTATTTTTTTTAATAAAAACGTCTGCTTATACCCTATATAGTTCACACTGATTAGTTTGGTGTTAGTTTTAATGTCTGCAATGTTTGTGTTCAAACCATGTTTTGTTTTTTGTGGAACAATTTGATTGATTTGTACAAGGAAATTATAAAACTGTATACCAGTATTTTAACCATACCTGCAGCTACTTGTATTTTCTACACATTTGATTAGTTGCATTTCCTAAATAATTAGATCATAGTATGTCAAATTTAGTTATTAATTTGAATTCTATGTGTGTTTTTGCTTTCAGAATTAGTATATGGAAACAGCTTCTTTACAAAATGTATTTCAGTCAATAAGAAGCACACAGAACAGAGCTATAGACAATGCTGTTTAAGTAAAGCAGTTATATTTGCAGAGTAACAGCCAGTCCCGGCGTCAAGAGGGGGCGTGAGGGGGCGTCGCCCCCTCACGCAGACAGTCCCGCCCCCTCAGTCAAAATGTAGTGTTTTCATTTTTTTAATATATTGTTTTCAGTCTATGATGTGTTCAAAACAACCCAAAACTCGGAAGAAACTCCACTGACTCTAATGAACAGTTTTGGAATTTCAAATTCAGAGTTTCCAGTGGTCCTTGAACCCATCACGCACCTGCTTACTATGTCATCAGTGCATCATCCCGCCATAAGGAGTAACCTGTAGCCAGCAGTTATATTTTCTGTTCAGAATGGAGTGTCTGTGAGCGTGGGAAATGTGCGTGTCCCGATTGGTCAATCGTGTCACAACAACATCACAGTGCAAGGCTCCTACTGCTACGAAGCCTTCAACTTGGCTATAGTTCTGTCAAATGGAGATAAAATTCGGCGACACGAAGAAGCGGGATGTATTTCAGTGGATTTAATAAGAAAAGGAGACGGGCCTCAGCCCTGAGATGGAGGAGGCGGAGAAAGCGGAGAGGCGAGCCGCTAGCGGTGAGGTGAAGCTGAACAGTCCGTCTCCAGACTCAGTAAGTGCCGCTAAACTCTCTTCGCGGTTGAAATGTAGCTTGAAAAGGTGGTTCTCGTTAACTTTGGTGATATAAAGTTGTGCTGTTTCGTGTGGGAATCGCTGTGGCCATGAAATTACTTGTTTGTGCCGCTGTTTTGACAGAGAAATGACGAGGGAGGCGCCGCGGTGTTTTTCTGTCTTTATTTCACTCTGTCATTGGCCGCTGCTTTCTGTGTGTTCACTTTGGGGTAAAATCACCCACGTCTCTCCTGTGCCTCCAAAATCAGGCTTAAAAATCAAACATGTTTGATTTCCTGCGACTGTAGTCCAGTTGCATCTGACTGCTGCCCACACTACACGATTCAAACGCCAGTCCAGTCGTGACCCCCCCACACTATGAGACACGACTCTCTGTGACTGCCTTCGACTATAGACACGACTCGGGAAGACTCGGCGCGACCGAGAATTGTATCAAAATCGGGCATAAAAATCGTGTAGTGTGAGCTGACCCTAACGTCATCGCCCCCCTTGGTTTTCAGCCGCCCCCCTTCTGTACTGAGCTGGCGCCGGGACTGGTAACAGCAAATCACTTTTGAAACAGTATGTAGTATTTTAAAACATCAAGTGAATTGTTATTGACCTTTATTTAACCAGGAAGGAGTGTGAAGCCGTCCCGTCCCTTCTTATTTTTATCAGCCATTGAGTGCAGCTCAGGATCCTTGGGAAAGCAGTGGAAACTTTGCATCTTGTTGAATCTCCCCCGGCAGTACACAGCAGAACACAGCAATGGTGATTGTTCCCACCTTTTGCTCTTTGAAAAGTACAGCGATCTTTCAATTTTCATGTTTTGGAGACCATCTTCGCAGCTACGATTGACCCGCAAAATAAAGCTAGCGGAAACGAGCAACTGTACATCCGGTCTCAAACCAGGAAGTTAGCATTTTCTCGTGCACAGGGTCTATTCCTTCTCCAACTCGCTACGGGGGCGTGAGCGAAACTGGGCCGCTTTTATAACCCAGAGCGGCAACTGACGTCATCTCTAACACCTGTGCAAATAGTGGCGCCAAATTCAAAAATCAAATGCAGTACAGACAGTTCGCTGTAGATGGCGCCTCACTGGCGGTTTTAGGCAGAAAGTTGATCTTTCAACTAATTTGCACTAAATAGCCAAAATAATGACCAGGATATGTAGACAACACTATTGGACACTCATTTATACAGTTTATCAGGAAAAAAGTGGATTTGAGGGTGAGTTACTCTTTAAAGAGACTGATGGAAATGGCCCTGAAACCAGACCCCTCTTTAGTCCAGAGTTCATCCACATGCTCATCGAAGGAGAGAAATGTGAGGCCAAACCGGGCTGGAGACAGAGAGTGGAGTCTTTGAAGAATGTGAGAGAAAGTAGAGATACTGGATAAAGTCAACAGAGGAGAGACTCTGCTCAAGGAAAAACAAGAGAAAATTAAATAAATAATATTCAGAAAGATCCAGAACACAAACGTCCCTCGTTTTAAGATCTAATGGTTAGGGCTGGGCGATATGGACCAAAAGTCATATCCCGATATATTTTGGTTGAATAACGATATACGATATATATCCTGATATTTTTTTTCCGCAAAGTGAGAGCTGTGAAATGAAATGTTAAGTCAAAGCCAAATATGAGTAGTTTTATTGAAAACTCACTATAAATGTAAACATAAACACTGTATAACAAAGCTCCGTAAGGTGCGCATTTAAATAAAAAATAAAAAAACCTCTTAATAAAAATAGCCTAGAAATAAAATAGGGCAGCATTTATATATAAAGAGATAACAAAGTAAAGTGCCCAGTTTAAGAATAAGATACACTTTTAAAAAAATCCTCTTGAGATTACCTGTTTCTTTTTGTTAACTTAATAGCTTATCTGAATTTGAAATATCCCGATATACACGATATGGTCTAATTCCATATCTCATTTAAAAATATATCGATATATCTTAAATATCGATATATCGCCCTGCCCTACTAATGGTGACTGTTTCTGGTGGTTATGTACATGCTAATTATGCTTAATCTGTTTCCTGCTGAGTCTACAGTATATTTTAGTCTAATGGAGTCATGTTTTTGTTTAGTTTTGTAATGATCAGAGTTGTATTGTTTGGTTATTGTTTCTTTGTCGACTCTCACACTCACTGATCGGACCTGCTGCTTCATTAAACTCATATCTGAATCTGCCTCTGCTTCCTGTTTGTGTCTGACCTTCGAGGCGGAAACACACCTGAGCTCACACTTGTACAGTCACACACTTTTGTGCCCTGGTGCCCATCCTCCGCGATGCCAGGTATTATTATTAAGATCCTAATGTAGTTTCCGTCTGTAGTACTGTTGTGAGCTCCCACTGAGCAGCTCTACTGTGGGCCATGGCGTGCGTCCTTGTTGTCAGTGGTGGTGGCCGGTGTTGAGGCCGTCATTGCTACGCGTGCCGAATTGAAGTCGCTGATGGACATGGCTGCATACTTTGAGGCGGTATGTTCAAATAAAGCTATAACTTGCACTTAGGCTAACTCAAACATCCATCCACAGGTAATTGGGGTTTCCGTGGTTGATCTGCATCCTGCCTGTCTTGCCTTGCCTGCAACTGTTTGTTATTTTTTCCAAAGACACATCGTGGAATAATGGTCTTCAAACTCTGGACTATGATGGACATGATGTTATCTTTGGCCTTTAAATAATTGTGTTGATCATGAAACAATCGTATAACAAGAAACCAAGCTATTGTGGGCAATGAAATAAATTATACTGTTGACTATAACCTCTTCCTTTGCCTCAGTCAACGAACTTGTGTGCTTTTGGTCCGAAGCTAATCTTAGGAGGCGTTGCCCGGTTTTAGTTTCTGTTACACCCCACTTGGTTACACTTGGGTATAGGGCTGAACGATTAATTGCATTTGCAATTTTATCGCGATATTACACAACGCGATTTCGTAATCGCAGGGCACGCGATTTTGGAAGTGAATGAAGCAGCGAGATATGGCAGCAAAGTCCGCTCCGCCGCGTGCTTTTGTTTACGTCTCAGTCTAGTTAAGGTGCGCGGTAGATTGTGGATGTACAGTGAAATATCAGCGTTTATCATGCAGTCACCGCGAAGGACTTTTGCTTTCTTCTCGTTAGCATTGTGTTAGCCGCAGCGCTCATCACGCCATTCTCTCGCTGCTACTACACGCTCTGATGATCAGAGGATTCACACGTCTCCTCCACAGAGATATAGCCAGGTGAGCCTGTGCTGCTTGTAAAGAGTAAATAGTCGTTTGTGGCTCAGTTTAGGAGGCTTATGTTTGGGAATGTTGTGGATAAAGAACTTATCTCAAAAGCATAATGACGGTTCATGACCATAAAGTATCCGCGGAGGCGATGTGCCATGTGCCTTTATTTACCTTTGCATCTACCGCATATGCGCTCCGTAGGCAGTACAGACGCTAGATATAAACACTAAACTGCTGTATGAAAAGTTTTGGAAACTACGATCTGAGGCAGGAGTCCTTGCCGTGTCTTATTTTGCTGAGGAAATGTGCTGTTTAAGCTGAAATGTCACTAAATGGCTGTGAGTCAAAGAGAAAGTAAACGTGTCTGTGTTTCGCACCTCATGTCACCGTGTCCTTGCGTCACTGTTCTTCTCTTTCTTCATATTGTCCAAAGTTACATCCCAAAACCAAAATGCTGCTCCCAATTCCAGTGTGTTGTGGCGTGTGCTCCATCTGGCCTCTCCGTGTCCATCAATAACGCACATCTGAAGCAACTACGGGTCGCAGCTCAGACCGGGATTTGATTGGCCGAAATAATAAATAGTTTATTTTGTATTAATTGGGAGTTTGATTTCCTAAAGCTTTTCCAACTAGTTAAAGCAGACGTTTGTTCTTACTTTTCCTGCACTTTAGTGTGGGTGATGTTACGGAGTTTATCCTTCTTCTTTTTTTTTAATATAGCTATATAATTTATCTTTTATTTATAGACTGTACTGTTAAGTTCAGACAGTTTAAGAAGAGCAGTCCACATGTTCATACATTTTGAATAGGTCAAGCAACAATTTTGTTTGCTTTATTGTTGCAATTTTCACTTCAAATTAATCTAATAGTTTATTATGAAACAGACTGATTTATTGCTTGTGTTAGGTGAAAAATACATGAGAAGAGGACCTTGCAACAATAATCGCATATTTAATCGCAATCGCAATATGGAAGAAAAAAAATCGCAATTAGATTATTTTCCAAAATCGTTCAGCCCTACTTGGGTACCTGACTTTTGGTTGTTGTAAATTAATATTTATGTTATGTTGTAAACACAGTAAAAAAAAACAAAAACAGGCCTTGAGCATTGTCTTCAATGGGGGGCTTCACTTTGCCACCACTCAAAACTGAACACCAGCGTGAAACGTGCATATCATTAATTTGCTTGAAGGTGTACAGAAGGGATTGTGAGAGCTAGAAATGAGTTGGGGCCAAAACTAAACATTTCCCTTCAGCTTTTAAAAACAACTACCCCCGTAACCCCCATTTAATATTTGAACAATGCGCCTAAGGATGCGTTTCCCGGAGGAGCTGAGGACCTGCGGGAGCTGGGTGATGTTGGCTGTGAGCATGAGGCTGGATGACGTCACTTACCACAAGAGGGCGCCACACAGACGGTTTTAGGCTCAAATTTAAGATTTAAACCAACAAAATTTCAAAATAATGACTGAGACAGTACTATTAAACACCAATTTATACAGTTTTTCCGGCCAAAAAGAGTTGATTTGGGGACCAGTTGCTCATGAAGGAATTTTAATAGCGCGATTCTATTGATTTTAGCATGTGGTTTGAGCCTCACTAACTAGAAACCAAAAATAGGATGGGGTGATTTACTTGAGAACCAAAATAGGAAATGCAGACTCAAAATTAATATTAATGCAATTTATTGTTAATAAATCAGCTGTACAAATGTTATGATCAAAACTTGTAATTCATTTGAACTTGTTTACAGTATTTTAGATTTTACACAATATTTATTTCTTGATCAATTTCATTAAATAAAACAAATTAGGAGAAAAAAAATCAATATTAAAATACAATATTGAATTCCTAAAGAAACCCACACATTTTGAAACTTATTTACGTGCAGTCAATCATTAGTAGTCCAAAAAAGAAAATATTTAATATATTACATATTATGTAATATTAAAACAATGTAGTTTCATCCAGGTAGTGTAATTACTCAAAAAAGATGAATCAAAACAACTGGAGGAGGCTGTCTGGATGGACAGCGTAACTGTCAGCTCCTTTTTCAAAAGTAAGTCCAGTTGTTTTGATTGATCTTTTTTGAGTTAATTATGTAATATTACAAAATATACATTATTTCTCCCAAGGACAGGCTCTCACATTTCAAAAGAGTTCAAAGACAGTTTGCTGCTTGTTAGGATTGGTTCTTCTGTGTCTGTCATTTCTTACTGTATGTTCTATTACATCATTTTGCCAAAAGAGGATCACCTTTTTTTACTTTGGCCAGAATAGATTCTTTCTGTTCATGTTATTTAAAGAGTCCACTCTCTTTTGCCAGCCCGGATTGGCCTCAGCCTTCTCCCGTTCGATGAGCATGTCGATGTAATCTGTATTGGACTGACGGTCAGGCTTCAGGGCGATCTCCCTCAGTCGGTTCAATCTGTCGGAGGATTCGTTTATCAGGACTGTCACCTCAACTTGGACATTTTCATATTGTGTCTCAGGTTTTTTAGCACAGCTTCACTGCTCGACAGTCATTTTCAGCTATATCATACTTTTTTTTAATATCCTGTATTGTCTGTTTTTCTGGCATTAGCTTATCTTCCCATCTGTATTTCTGACTGGAGTGTGCCTTCCAATGACATTTGCAAGATTTGCATTTACCAAGCCATCCCATCACAGAAGACTTGAATATGTTCTTGTCTTTTGTAACTGTAGATGGATAATGACAGGTTTCATGGCACTCCTGACAGTTAATGGCATATTCTCCCAAATTATCAGTCTGGACGCGCTTCATGACTTCAGTTTCAATTTCAAATCCTTTATTCGCCATCATAGCAGCCCGTGTGTGCTGAGATGTTTTTTCGTATCTTTAATTTCATTGAGTTTATCTAGACTAACTTTAACTTGACGGTACAAATTCTCCACCAAGACCTCTAGCTCTTTTCTCTCAGTCAGCACTTCTTGGGTCAGTGTCAGACTTTTAGTTTGTATTTCATTCAAGACTCAAAAAGCCTATTCAGGCTTTTGTTTCCCATCTTCCAATACATTTTATCAAAGCTCTCTTCTTCTTCTTCTTCTTCTTCTTCTTCTTCTTCTTCATCCTTGTCTTCCTTGTTGCAGGCGAACAGAGCTGAGTTGTTGAACTTGAAGTGCAGAGGAACTCCATTTTCTTCAGGACATGGGACTCCTGATGCAGTGATGGCCTCCAGAACCGGGGGGCGCTGTCCATCTGCAAACGTCACCAGGACTCGGATGTTTTCTTCTATGTCTTTGCCAAAGATGGACAGCACTGAGTCGAACACGTATTTCTGTGAGGGGGTGAGTCTCGCTAAAGACGCCTGAACTACAAACACACTGCGTCCAGTTCTAAAACCCCAGATGTAGACGTGAAGAGGTTTCTGATCTGTTCTGTGATCTTCATGTCTCTATCGATCCCTCTGGTGTCTCCAAAGCCCGGAGTGTCGATGATGGTGAGGGAGTAGCTGATCTGGAAGCCATCTTGGTGGTTCAGTTTGTAAACTATGACCTCAGACGTCTGACTCACGGCTTGTGTTTCGTCTGAACCTCTCTGACTAATTTAAAGCGGTAATCGTCCTCCCATTGGACGCCTAAGACGTAGTTGATCATTCCATCGATCAGAGTGGACTTGCCAGCTCCTGTTGCTCCCATGACCATTATGGTGCGGTTGGTTTTGGAGAGTCTTCTCCAAATCTATAGTGCCTGCAGCCTGGATATTAATCTGTTCTCCCACCAGAGGAACCTGATAAACAGGAAGAAGCTCTGTTCTGGATTTGAGGAAGCTGCTTTTGACTTTGACCTCGTCAGACAACGTTTGGAAACAACTGGTGGGATCTCTATTTTTGGTTTAGAAAAAGAAGCTTGTGGTTCACCCTTGTCCACTTGAACTGTTGAATATACCATCTTTACTATCTGTTCCTCCCTGCGAGGAACCTGATAAACATGAAGAAGCTCTGTTCTGGATTTGAGGAAGCTGCTTTTGACTTCGTCAGAGAAACGTTTGGAAACAACTGGTGGGATCTCTATTTTTGGTTTAGAAAAAGAAGCTTGTGGTTCACCCTTGTCCTCTTGAACTGTTGAATATACCATCTTTACTATCTGTTCCTCCCTGGGAAGAACCTGATAAACAGGATGAAGCTCTATTCTGGATTTGAGGAAGCTGCTTTGACTTCGTCAGAGAAACGTTTGGAAACAACTGGTGGGATCTCTATTTTTGGTTTAGAAAAAGAAGCTTGTGGTTCACCCTTGTCCTCTTGAACTGTTGAATATACCATCTTTACTATCTGTTCCTCCCTGCGAGGAACCTGATAAACAGGAAGAGGCTCAGTGCTGGGTTGAAGGGAGCTTTGGATTTGGCTTTGGCTTTTGACATTCTGAGAAGACATAATCGGTAGTATGTATATCTATCCATTTTATGTTAAATATGGATCTTTGGACACTGAAGAAATGTTGGACTGTTTCCTTCTTCTTGGCCAGGTTTCTGAAAAGAACAAACAGGAGATAAGATATGGACTCCCATACACCCTCCGAGCTTATGTTATATACATTTAAATATATATATATATATATATATATATATATATATATATATATATATACACAGTTGTGCCGATAAGTTTACACACCCTAGTGGATTTTTTTGTGTGTGCCATTTCTCAAAGAATATGAATGAAAACACACACACACACACACACACACACACACACACACACACACACACACACACACACACACACACACACACACACTTCTTTTTCACACATGGTCAGTGATGTTGTGAAGCCATTTATTGTGAAAAATCACCATATTAAAATAAAATACCAATATGACCCTGTTGAATAGTCTTTGAGTTTGACTGTCTTTTGATTTCGTTCTCGTACTGGTACGTGCTTTCATATACTTTGCGAGGCTAGCCGAGTGCTTGAGTTCAACGTGTCTTTTTAAGTTGGCTGTTGACGTGACTGAAGTGCGGATTTTCTTTTGAAAGCCGGCGGGCAAATTTTACACATTATTCCCTTCCTTGCCGACCTTGTCATAGAACTCAAATGTTATATGATGAGCCCTACCTGCTACAGTGTCAATCGCCTCCTCTCTCCGCCTCCATGGTGGTATTTTGTTATGTTATGATGCTGCGCATGTGATGAGACGCTGGTGGTTGTTGCCAGGTTGACTGTTTTGATGCTAAATATTAAGAGCTGTTTAGCTGTGAGTTCAGCCAGGTTTTCACCTGGAACACTTAAGAAATCTGGCACCCTATTGAAAGAACGTAAACAGATAAGGGATGACGTTCATCAGGCAGTAATACAGCGCGTTCTGTTCACGTTCATGAACTTTCAATGAACACGTTCAGTTACATCACTGGTAAAATGTCTTAATAGTATATTTCATTTGTAATTTATCTATATAATGTACAGTTCAGTGGCTTATATTGGTTTTGTTGATATGTAACTGGAATTTCCTCTGCGTCGTCCAATTATTTCTGATAACGGACCCCGTCGTGCATTTACCCTTACATGAACTACATAAACTACTCCCCGTGTCTGCGTAGGTTTCCTCCGGGTACTCCGGTTTCCCTACCACTAAAACATGTACAATAGGCTGAAGGATGAATGTGAGTGTGTTTGAGAGTGCTCATGGGGGACGACGGATGCAATTTTGCCCAAGGCTACAATCCGGTGTGGCTTGTTTACATGAGACCCATGTATGTTCATTAACATGCACTGTCCCAACCAAATAAACCATAAATAAATAAATAAATATCTAATGGTGTGTACAGACCAAACGCTGACACACCTCCAACTTCCATGTTAACCCTATGTAGACGCTTTGACGTGCTTCGAAATGTAAGCAAAGCCATCCGTGCGTATGAAGCGTAGCAAATGTGAGCAGATGAGGATAAACGCGCGTCAAAGCCAGTGAGAACAGCGCGGTACACGAGCAGGGATGCCCCGCCCACTGCTTCATGCACTCAAGTGTTGTATGACACGCCTCCTAATTATGACGCTTGCAAAACTTCACGCGCAGCGCCGCGTCATGTGTTTCTCGCGAGTGTTAAGCGGCAATGTTTGGCGTCCAACTAGAGGCGGATGGAGCGTGGACGCACGTTTGGTCTGAACGCACCTTAACAATGTGTTTGATACTTTCCAGTCAGGATTTAGGCCCACCACAGCACTGAGACAGCTCTGATCAAGGTACAAATGATATTCGTATGAACACCAACGCAGGTAAGGTCTCAGTTTTAGTTCTGCTGGACCTGAGCGCTGCCTTTGACACAGTGGACCATGGGATCTTACTTACTGAACATGGGCCTGTAGATACACTCTGTCACTGATACAGGTGAGTCTGTATATACACTCTGTCACTGACACAGGTGAGTCTGTAGATACTCTCTGTCACTGACACAGGTGAGTCTGTAGATACACTCTGTCACTGATACAGGTGAGTCTGTATACTCTCTGTCACTGACACAGGTGAGTTGTAGATACTCTCTGTCATGACAGGTGAGTCTGTAGATACTCTCTGTCACTGACACAGGTGAGTTTGTAGATACTCTCTGTCACTGGACACAGGTGAGTCTGTAGATACTGTCTCCTGTCACTGACACAGGTGAGTTTGTAGATACTTCTGTCACTGACACAGGTGAGTCTGTAGATACTCTCTGTCACTGACACAGGTGAGTTTGTAGATACTCTCTGTCACTGACACAGGTGAGTTTGTAGATACTCTCTGTCACTGACACAGGTGAGTCTGTAGATACTCTCGGTCACTGACACAGGTGAGTCTGTAGATACTCTCGGTCACTGACACAGGTGAGTTTGTAGATACTCTCTGTCACTGACACAGGTGGGTCTGTAGATACTCTCTGTCACTGACACAGGTGGGTCTGTAGATACTCTCTGTCACTGATACAGGTGAACATGAGTCGTATTTTTGCAGAGAAATGTTGTCGGAGATTTCAGAGAACTTCGGAAAACACTCGACAAGCTCCGTAGGCTTCCGCGTGAAGGCGCTATGTGTTATTTGAATGAATTTGTAAAACGTAAATAACAAACGTAATTTTGCAAAAATACGTATTACTGGTACGTAATTCCATATTGTAAAAGCGTACCTGGGGTACGTTTTTCTGAAGAGACTGGGTTATTTTTATGATAATAATAATAATGCATTAGTATATAGCGCTTTTCCAGATGCTCAAAATCGCTTTTACAATTTGGTGCATTATTCATTCACTCCATACTTGGTGATGATAAGCAAGGCAACCAGTCTGCACACACACCACCACCAACCACTCACACTACATTTGCCAGGCTTCCTGGTGTTCCCAACGGTCTCCCTTCCCTGCTTAGCTTCCGAGGTCTGACGGGATCGGGCAGAGCAAGACTGAGACTAAAACTGTGACTAAAATATCCAGATATTTTCGTCAACTAAAATAAGACTAATTAAAATGAAAAGCAGAGACTAGAATCATCCAAACCTCCACTTACAGTTTGAAAGAGTCTCAGATAATTTACAATCAGTGCCATAGGAGCAGCTCTGAGCTTTGTTTATGTAGAAGAAGCTCCATGAAGTAGCAATGCCAGGTGAAAATTTTAAATACTAATACTAACTACTAATTTTAAATAATTTCAGCATAAAGTGGTAGAGGACAGCAAGAGGATGAAAGGGCAGTTTGAATTTTTAAAATCCATCAAGTACTTTCAAGTTATGAGTATTTCAGTTTTCCTTTTCGGCCACTTTTGGTGAAATCAGTTACAATGAAAACAATAGGATATAGTCTGGACCGATTTGTCACAAAAATTGGTATGATTTCCAGCTTCCGTGTTCCATAACTTTCCCATTTCACCAAATATTGTTCTCAAAATTCACTCAAATATGATGTCGGATTTTATTTATGAGTTAAGACAAAGCAACTAATTTGCATATTTTAACATATCATCAAGGCAAAACACTGCAGGTGAATAGTGCAATTTTTAAAGTGGGTGATATCAATTTGAAACTTTTGCTGTTTATTATTTACAAAAACCTGGGGAAAAATGCATTGCAAGTTTTCTGTAATATAATGATTATATATAACAATAAGGCATTTTATGCGTAAAAATTGCCAATGTTGTAATTTCATAGTGGAAAATTAAGCTACAATTATCCTATTGCATTTGTGTTGATTTGGTAAATTAATTACGTGAATAAGTTTGTTAAAAGTGCCAAATTGTAGTTAAAAAACTCCGCACTGTGGCTTTATGCAAATGAGTGCGCGCTGCACTGGAGCAGCAAACAGAGAAGAGTTTCGCCCGGGTTGGGGAAACACGGCTCTAATGTGTTTCACCCTCCACCCTTTCCCGAGACAAAAACAGCAACAAAACAAAACAACATATGTAAAAGGACTATCGTACACTTCCTTAAACGTGAAATTGTTTCAAATCCATGCTCTACAGCCGGCCTGCCGGCCGCGCATCAGCAAAGGGGAGTTCATGCTAGCTGCTATCAGCATTAGAGTGACAGGAAAACTCACGGCGCGGCCCGTTTTTTTTTTCATTCTCAAAGCCGCGGATTAAAATCACAATTTCACCCCAACCAAAGCACGGATAGTAAAGTATACTTCTTAAATGTTATGTTTATGATGGTGACTTTTGAAAAAAATGATTAACTTTCGGTCAAAATTGCGGAGACTTTCCTCCAAAATATCTCCGGATCTACAGCAGCTATGCAGTTGTCACCAGCGTCATTGGACTCTGCTATATGTTTTCTGATTGACTGGGAAATATGACGGAGCGGGAACGTGATTTACTGCCGCGGAAACGAGAAGAAAAAGTGGGGTTTTTTTCGAGCGCGGTCCAGACTCTAATCGGAGAAATAAAACATGTGTGGATTCCTTGATTCAAGCCGCGTTGATACAAGGTTTATAAATATCCACCAAATATTGTAACCGCTAGAAGGCGCTAAAGAAGAGGAAGGCTCATTCGGCTCCTTTTTCATCACTCTGTGGCGGCAGCATTTTGCGTTGCTATATGAAGGCGAGGACCTTGATTAAATATGATTATTATACATATTATAAATGCATCCTGCTCCAAACGTCACAGACATCTAAACCCTCTCCTCACTGTGAAGTCTAGAGCAGGAGCATCACAGTGTGGGGCTGTTTTTTTCCTCAGGGCCTGGACAACGTGCTATCATCAATAGTAAAATGAATTCACAGGTTTATGAAGATATTTTGCAGAAAAACCTGAGACATTCACAACAGTGTGGAATAAATAAGTGAACCCTTGTATTAAATATCTGCTGACTCTTCTTTTGCAGTAGAGGATGACAATTTGTCGGGATTCCCGCGGGATGGGAGTGAATTTCACTATTGATCCCGTGATTGGACGGACGGGAAAAAAACACCGGGAGTGGGCGGGAGTATATCGCATCAAAGCGGCAGAAAGTGGCAGATAATGCAGTGACATGCTGCTGTTATTTCATGAGACACAAAACACGGAGAGAAATGATTAAATATACAAATGAGCGCTAACTTTCTTCCTGCCTTCTGTCCATGCGCCGCAACAGTGCACCCTCCTCTTGTCTATGGCCCAAACACGGCGCTCTCTCTCCCCCTCGCGCGCGGCTGCGTGTGTGGCTGGAGCCGCTGTCAGCGCGGACAGAGGGAGATGTGTTGGTGCTGAACACAGTGGCATTAGGCGAACGCTAAAGTAAAAAAAGTGAACTTCACAGCCACTAGTTTTCGTGTGTGATAAAGCTGTGTGTGATACGAGGACAGGGCCTTTGGCTGGGGATCTTAAAGGGACAGCGATCTTAAAGGGAGGTGTCATGTTCCACTGCCCCTGTGAATAAACTGAAACTTCCTAAACGACTTTATTTAAATAGTGCTGGTGGTTAGACTAATAATGTAGCCAGGTTGTGACCCTGGTTATTTCAGTCACAACATGTGGCTTTTATCGGCCTGAGGTGCATCTAAAAACACTTGTAAAACATGCGGGATTGGGACGGGAGTGGGATTGAATCTGTCGGGAACAGGACGGGACAAGATTTTTTTTGCACATCACACCGGTACTGGATGGGACAGGATTTTTTTTGTGGGAGTGGGACGGGACAGGAGTGAGAATCACTCCCGTGTCATCCTCTAGTTTGCAGCAACGATCAGGATGAATCTCGGACCATTCCTATTCATTTACTTATTCCTCGCTGTCCTGTGAATATTTACATGTTATGGCCAATAAAATATGATTAAATGTAAATGTTTGGGTGGTGTTAGTTTAAGCAGACACTGGTTACTAATTTCTGTGATTTTGATGAAGATCAGGCCACATTTTATGACCAATTTGTGCCCCGTCACGAGAACCAGGGACATAAGTTGACTGACTCAGTTTCCCATAAATCGAGAAGGAAGAGTTGTTTTATTTGAAAATGGGTGATTTTCGCTTTTTGCAGAATCTTTTAGCTGAGATCACGAAGAAGCCTCACCATGTTTTAGATAACAGTATTGGTATATTTCAAAGCGTGAAATCTCAGAGTGAAAAAGTCGGAGAAATAGCGCACGCTGTGGGGGCGTGTCATTGTGTGTGTGGCTCATGATAATGCAACGCTTCCCCGTGTCTCACGGAGGCTGGACAGGAACACCGGGCCAGTGTTGCTAACGCTCTGAATAGCCGAACGCTGGAATACTTCTGCAGAAGTTCGTTTTTCTGTGTGAAACCAGTGAACGTTTCCAGGCTAACTTTCCCAGGGCCACTGATGATGCCCTGGCTGTAAGCATGCACAGCGCCCCCTGCTGACCATTACGTTTGCGTGTTTTAAGACAGAAGGATGTAGCGCGGATTTGCATAAAAAAAACTGAGCGAGGAAACTGGATTTGGTCACAATAGTGAACGAGTTTGCTGAGCAGAAGGCACGCAAAGGTTACTATACACATATATACACATAATATGACATGACAGTGTGGAGCTTTACGGGGGTGTGGTTTATCTAAATGAGATGTAAATGAGCCCTATTGTTATTCTCAACAGCAGAGAGAGGTGAGAACTCCCCAAAACTTCAGAAGCCTTTTTCTGCCCTTTGGGCATATTTGAGTTGTTAACTTCAAATCACCACTACGTCTCCAAATATGATCAGATTTCCACGTGTTACACATTGTTGGAAGCAGGGAGACTACACTTGAACAATCTGTGAAATCTTAAAATGCCCAGAACCGACTTGTGTCCCTGATTCCTGTGACTGGTTACATTTAGGCAGAAATGTGAGAAATTACAGTTTACCTACTTTTTCTCTGCACTGTATATACAGCATGCCACAATGATGACATGCTATCCCTCACGGAAACTTGGTCACCCTTTACTAAATACTTCAATATCACTCCCAGTTAGTCTGCTAGTTATTACCAACAATATCAAAATATAATTCCCATCTTAACACACATTTTATTTCAACACGCTTTCATCAGAATACCGCGTACACGCGCGCACACACCCACCCCGATGCCTACACGAACAAGACAGCCAAACAAGTGTTCTAATAGGATATCAGATGACCCCCCCCCATACCCCCAAGAAATTAAAGGGATACTTCGGGATTTTTGACATTGGGCCTCATTTCCTAGTTATCCAGAGTGTTGTTGATGTCTGGAGATATTTTTTTCTTAAATTCATGCAGTTCTTATATTTGAAGAGTCTAGTTGCGCTAGCCTAGAGCAAGGCTAAAGCAGTTCTATGGTAAACGCTAGCCCGCATTAAAAAACAGTGTGACCCACTCCACAGTGCACCTGAGGTAAATCACTTATAACACCAGACTAACCATATAAATGTCTGTGTCGATAGGTTAAGTTTAACCATTTTGCGTTTAAATAACTTATATTTGAGCGGCATCAGCTTCGTGGCTGTAAGCTAAGGCAGCGGCGGAGTGATCTGCGAGAAAATAGTCCCTCAAAATGCGGTAATTCATGTGATACAAGGTCAGTTTTATTAAAAAAATTATTCTATTAACACAGACATTTATATGGTTAGTCTGGCGTTATAAGTGATTTACCTCAGGTGCACTGTGGAGTGCGCCAGACTGTTTTTTAATGCGGGCTAGCGTTACCATAGAACTGCTTTAGCCTTGCTCTAGGCTAGCACAACTAGACTCTTCAATATAAGAACTGCATGAATTTAAGAAAAAATATCTCCAGACATCAACAACGCTCTGGATAACTAGGAAATGAGGCCCAATGTCAAAAATCCTGAAGTATCCCTTTAAGATTATTGTTAATCAGAACCTGTGAAACTGTGCCCTAAATATACTGTCAATATTATAAATATTGTAATATATGTTTTGTCACTTGATGATATGCAAATAAATGTTAAAAAAGAGATGGCCGTGGCATTAGATGATGTACTAATCTCAAAGTGTTCCTGTACTTACTGGGGAACTGGAACTTCGTTAATCTGCAAGGCCTTTGGTCTGGATCGCTGAGCTGGGTATTGCACAGATGTAGGCAGGGCTGGACAAGACAGAGGAAGCGGCATAAACATGGATCAGACAAAACAAAATAGGTAAAACAGCAAATAATCAAAAGGCTTTAAACTTCTTACCGCTGTCCTTCTACCTTTGCTCTTGGTCCCAACAGCTGGCAGTTACAGTTGACCTGGTCTGGACAACAGAAAGAATAGTTATTGCAGCGGTAAATAACTATTAGGGATCTGTAATAAAGATAATTGATTATCCAGTCCAACTATATTTATATAGCACATTTCAACAACTAAATAAACTATTAAAATGAACACAGAGGGCCACACAACTCATGCAGTGTTAAAGCCAAAGAATAAAAGTGGGTTATAAGACGAGACTTAAACACTCCACTGTGAGGGCCGTTCAAACATGGAGGGGCATTGCGTTCCACAGCTTATGTCCAACAACTGAGAATGCCTTTTCCCTCGAGTTTTACGCTTCGGCTTAGGAACCACGGGCAGGTTTGTAAAATTGAATGAGGTCCGTGATTTATTGTGATTAGATTATCATTTAATTAAAAAAAAGAGTAATTGTCTTACACTTTAAAGGAATGAATAGCCTACTGCAAGAAAATGACCATGTAAAAAATCAATATACAATTATGCTTTCACAATAATCAGTATTACAAGTATAAAGTACAGTATAAAACAAGAACAAAACAACCAGCATAACCAATATGGAAAAAAAAAAAAAATTTTTTAATTTTTTTTATGAAACCTAAATTTACTCAGCAGGCAGCAAAACACTGAAGGTAGACATTTAACATATTTAAAAAATATTTGAGTTATGAAACATTACTGATTTGCTTTCTTTATGAAATAATTACACATAAAGTTTAGTAATTATTTTGAAACTAGAGACAAAGTAAAACTCACCTTTAATCAGGTCCCTGTGTGACAGCTCTTTGACTGCTTCAGTCTCTTTTATGAGCTTCAAGTGCAGAGGGCGGGATGTATTCAGAGATCAGGGGAAATTGATTGGCATAAGGTCAGCAAGATATTTGCCTTTGGCTTTCAGAATAAGTAAATCTTGATTAATTTAAGCAGCAATACTCATGGATTGCACTCAAGGCAAGGCAACTTTATTTATACCGTGCATTTCATACACAAGGCAACTCAATGCACCTTACTCAGTGAATCACCTCTCATGACACTGAGCTCCACATGTGGCGTCATATCTAGACCCCAGAAAGAGCAGTCTTTACTTTGGTAAAGACTAGGAAATATATAAATCTCTTTGAATCTCATTTAAAACTCTGTGGTAAACATGTTGAGTTGCAAGCACCAAAACAAATGTGGAGTTTACACCATCAGTAAAACATATCCAAATATTACCCCTTTGGAGCCAGAATTCCGCTGAAAATGACATTCTGAAAGTCTTTGGGACCTTCCTGATTAAATAAAGGACAAATAAATATTGCTCTAAAAACCCTATATTCAACATGTATACAGCGCTTACCATAAGATAAGATAATCGTTTATTGATCTCACAGTGGAGAAATTCACTTTCACATCTAATGCAACTGATCTCCTTTAGTTGCAACCCCACAGGGTACATTTTCCATTTAAACGACATAAAAAAATATGGCTACCATATGATCTGGTGACCCCTAAAATGATTTTGCAACCCCTGTGGACATTCCTAACCCAGGTTGAAAACCACAATTCTAATGTTCCAAGTAGTTTTAAAGCCTTTTGTGGACTTAGTAATGACTGCAGTTTTGCATTTGGCAGAAAAAGCAAGTCAAGGACTTGCAGAATGGGGCATATTTTTGCGCCTATTCCTTCTTGAATGTGTACCGCATTGACCCAACATGTTAGTGAGGCGGATGTGGGTCAGCAGGAAACAGAGCCATCCTTTATAAACCCAGAGCAAAGGCATAGTTCAAGATTCTAACATACTGGTGAAATTTCACAGTCCAGTATCAAGCTCTCACTGTATGCTGGAGAGATCTAAACCTAAGGCCAGAATCAATTGTTAAAAGGATTTGTAGAAAAAGAAATTGTGAGTGCTCGCTAAATCACCTCTGTAAGGAAAAACAGGTGCTCATCGAGATCTAAGGGCAGGATGTACTTGAATAAAAGACATTGATGTACTCCATATTCCTTTTTAATTTATTTAAAAGACCAATACATTTCGACTCTACTGAGTATTCATCAGTGCACATGTAAAAGGATTTGTTTTGTCTAAACGTTACCCTTGATAAAAAGGGCAACGTTTTACGAGGAGAGAAACCGCACCTTAAAACACAACCTGCATAAAGTTCAAATATTGATCAGCTTCAGGATGAAGGTGCAGTACTTGCACCAGTACATCTGATACCAATGCTTAACCCGTAATAAACTGTAATGACCCTATCATATGCTTGGGCAGCATTATAGCCACTGAAAATAATTATCTAAAAAACAGCTTTCTAGGCATACTTTTCTGCACCACAACAACATAATTTGTTCAATGCAGTAAAATATAAGGATGTATCGTTTTGTTTGTGGATGTGTTTTAAGTGTCCACATGGTTCTGGTCTCTTTAAAGTGGGACCTGTGAGCTTAGTCTGTCCAAAGGTTTAATTACACAACAAGGAAAGTAAGTAAAGGCAAATTATATTATTTTAAATGCATTATTATTATTATTATTATTATTATTATTGAGCAAGATTCATACTTCAAGAAAATAGTTTAGAAACCTCTGCCCTTGGTCATGTTTGAAAACAGTTAAGGGGGAAAACCATTGAGAAAAATCTAAACTTTCTCTAATTATTCAAAAACCACTTTAACAAACGCTGAATTATGAATATAGTTTTCTACTAAATAAAGATACAAACACATGGAGAGGAGCAAAGTGGTTCAACAGCCCATAAATATATAATTGAGAATGATGGTTCATGTTAGTGTAACGCCTTAGGGTCTCTTTAAAGTGGGACCTGTGAGCTTAGTCTGTCCAAAGGTTTAATTACACCACTAGGAGAGTAAGTAAAGGCAAATCCTATTATTTTAAATGCAAATTGTGACTGCCATTATTATTATTATTATTATTATTATTATTAAGCAAGATTCATACTTCAAGGAAAAAGTTTAGAAACCTCTGCCCTTGTTAAAAGCAATGTAATAAAAAGTGAAGTGATAAATCATATTCAAGTAAAACATTACAGTTGAAAGATGATAATCCAAATCGAAAGCCAAAAGTACATCAGAGATCAAAGCAAAGGTCAAATGACTATACAGTATTGTGTACAAAGGCACAAAGTACGCAAAATGTTGTTCATAAAATAAAGATATGAAGCAGATATGAGGTCTTTTATAGCTTTACGATTCTGTTTTCTGGCCTAGTCATTGGTATAGAACCAAGAAGCAAATCATTGATTAATATGTTGAGATTTCAAGCTATAAAGCCATTCAAACTATGTTTAAAGTGCATATGACAGATTAGATTACCCATTTCGCAAAACATAGTTAACACAATTACATTCAAGATTCATGTTAAACGTTTCCCTGAATTTGGCCAAAAAAAGTAATTTTTATTTAGGAAAAAAAATAAACCTTCTGCATTGGCTGTGGAGAACCGGAAGTGGCGTAGATACAAATGGTTAACACCAGGGTTCGAAATTACACCCGCCAACCCGCCAAATGCGGGTTAAAATCATTTTGGCGGGTACTGATAAAAACCTACCAGCCAGTTTGGCCGGTGATGTATGAGCCAATCATGCAAATCATGTCAGAGACGCTCTGGGTGGTTTGTCCCTCCGTCCTACATTTCCCATGAACACTACACTACTGGTGACGTTTTAGATACCTATTGGCAGCGCGCAGATACGCAGAATATCGGCTGAGAGGACTGAGCTGGACAGCGAAATAAACTAAATGTTGCAGTGGTTAGAACAAACGTCAGGATCAGGAAGAAGCGAGAAGAGGAAGGAGCCAGAAGATGACAAAAATATTTAAAAAAAATTATCACATTTTCATTCAGTGGCATTCATAATCTCTTATTTTCACAACGTAAAAATTTGTCTAATGGAAATTCTGATTGGCTGGTAACTTCAGAAAGTTACCAGCCACTTTGGCTGGTGATCAAAAAAGTTAATTTCGAACCCTGGTTAACACCACTGTAAGCAATGGGCTCATTTGTCCAAATAAACAGTAAACGGTCTCTCTCCCACAACATACAGTGAACCACAACTACAGGGGAAACTCGAAAAATTAGAATATCGTAAATAAAAATGACTGTTTATTTTCAAAAATGGACTCGTAAAGAGTGACACAGGAAAGAGAGGCTTTTTTAATTACGCTGCTCACAAATGGAACAAACTACAAAGATTTTTACAGTTGAACTCTTTAGTGCCTCTGTCACATCTACAATGCTTAGTATTAGATCTGTATAAAGAAAATTGTATTTGCTTTAATTGATATTTGTAACATTTTCTAAATATTGTAATATTGTATTGTTATTTTTTTTCATTTATTTATTCATTGAGCAAAAAAGTATTTCAAACATTTTTACATTTGAAAACAGAAAAAAACCCAAGACTTTTGCTCAAAAGGAGTAGGAAGAAGTTCAAAGAACTTATACTAAACCTACCCCTTATTTCTCATCCAAGTAACATCACATACACTCATGCAAGAAACTAAGACATGAGTCTGTGCTCATGCATTAGCTTATGCATTATTCTTAAATATAAATAGTTTATGATCGTACAAGTGTCATTTCTCATTACAATATCAGAGGATTTTTCAATTACAGTCAAACAAAAATAAAGGATTTATCATTTACGGTCGTACAAAATAAATACACCATATGGTACTTAAGACTTATACCAGGGCACAGCTCTCTTTCATTGTGATCATACAAAAATATACACACTTCAATATCGCTCGACCCTACTATACCAAATATACCCATAAGTACAAGCTCTGTATAACCATGTAGGCATAGAAACTGTCTGCCTATAGTCATACACTAAAATTGGACAGGAAAAGGAAAAATTGTAAGTAAAAAATAAAATACAAATGACATGTATACATCTATACAGTGTACATATACGTATTATGTAATCTATGACAATTAACATTGGAAACGTGTTATTTTTGTCCATAGTCATGAAAAACTGAGCAAGCTGACCTGACTTTAAGGTCACACAAAATTAATTCCAAACACACTAAAATTTACTGTAGTCAATGTTCAATGATACAATAGAGTCTTAACTTTCTTTATAATACTTCGATATTCATATCCAGGCAAACCCCACAACAACAACAAAAAGCGCGAGTGTGCGCCTGTCTGTGAAAATGATAGTAATTATGATACTTCACTAGCATAATTTTTAAAGATAATGTCTTTACATGTTCTTTAAAGTGTCCTAGTGTTTGCTCTGTTTGTCTCTTTATTAAGTCATTCCACAATGTTATTCCTGCTTGGGAGACACATACTTTTAAGGGTGGTGTGAACACAGTGTTTTCTCATCACAAATTCTCCTCTTAAATTATATTTCCTTCTCTACTGCTGAACAATTTTTGGGTGTTCCTGGGGAGAAGATCACAACTTGCTTTGTACATTACAACAAGAGTTTTAAATTTAATTAAGTCTTCAATTTTCATTATACGAAATGCTAAGAACAACTCATTTGTATGGTCCCTAAAACCAACATTATGGACGATTCTTATGGCAAACCTCCGCACAGTAGCTGATATATGGGAGAATTAAAGAACTATATATAATATGTAGGGCTCTATATTTTAGCAAATGTCTAGCTCTGTACATTACCGATATACTCTTTGCCATTTTTGATTGTATGCTTGTTATATGGGGTTTCCAGCTTACATTATGACTTAAAATCACACCCAGAAATTTACATTTGTAAACTCTCTCTACTTCCATATTATTGATTGATTGATTTTTTTATTTCGAGCTACACAACACACAACACAGGCACAAAGCCAGAAAAAATATAATAAATAAAAAATAATTAACATTCTAGCTCTAAAAGGAGTGGGAAGAAGACAAGCTATTGACTCCCACCCCTGTTCGTAAACTTAAATAATAATGTGGTTGCAACAGTAACAATGTTTAGTTCTTAGTATCTTACAAAACAATTAAGTTGGTTACATATTTACAGATTAAGTCAACATTCATAGTATGTTACACTTTATAACAAGTTTATAATTTGTTTCCTATACCCATTTTATTACCATGTTGGTATTACTGTTATTCATCATCACCATTACAGCCCATATAACATTAGTCTGTATCAAAGTGTTTGAATGATACATAACATACTCCACATTTATTCATGAAAGGTACAGTAATCGCAGACTGATTGATGCTCATGATAACAAGAATAGTCTTAATGATATGTGTTAAAAAGGAGTCGGGGCTTTTCTTTTTCTTTCCTGTGTCTGGACCTGCTGCCAGAGGGGAGCAGCCCCGAGCAACAGGACCATCATTTATTAAGTGTCCTATACTGTGCATTAAAAGAGACAAGTTTTAGGAGTCTGCTGCCAGAAGAGGCTTTCCTCGAGCAGCCAGCCCCCACATGTCTGCCCTGTACTACGGGTTATGTTGAATGCAGAGTACGTGGATATGTGCATGTTTAATTGTAAGACTTTAATTCCTTTATATTACCATCAGCATCAATAGCAATACCGCTGTCTGGATTGCTTAAATTGATTCTAAGAGTAATATATAAATTGTTAGGTATTTATCCTGGGCTGTTAAAATAATGCTGATAACACAACAGCAATAGTAATAACAATGGCAATAACAATTACCCCTCCTAATCAATACAAGACACAATACATTTAAATAGCTATGATTAATAAAATAAAGACAAGAAAAATAAAGAAAGAAAATGACAGCAAAACAAAAATACAAAACAAAATACAGTCAAGACATACAGTATAGTTAATGTAAGATATTACTAATACAATATATTCACCTAGTTATTCTTATTTACTAAATTAACTATTATATCCTTTACAATAATAACAATAATAATACCAGTAATGGTATTATTTTTATGTAACACCCTTTAGCAATCAAGTCCCATTTCCTCCTCCTGGTACTTGACCATACCATTTTTTTATATCTTGATTTGAAATGATGAAAATTTGGACATTGTTTGAGCTCTGCCCCCAATTTGTTCCAGAGTTTAACTCCACATACAGACACACACATACTTTTCCTAGTGGAAGACACTGCTTGAACCTTAAAGTTGTCACACCCCCTCAGGTTATATCTCCCTTCTGTGCGTGCAAAAAGCATTTGTATCCTTGCAGGTAGCACATTTTTGTTGGCTTTAAACAGAAGTTGGGCAGTAGAGAAATCAACTAAATCATGCATTTTTAACAGTTTAGACTGCAGAAATAATATATTAGTGTGATCACAATATCCTACTTTGTGTATAATTCTTACAGCCCGTTTTTGGAGTATAACAAGGGGGTGTAATGAACTTTTATAGTTATTGCCCCAAACTTCTACACAGTAATTTAGATATGGCAAAACTAATGAACCATATAATAGAAATAATGCATTGTAATTTAAGAAAAACTTTGCTTTATTAATGATTGAGATGCTTTTGGAGACTTTACCTTGTATGTGACTTATGTGTGGTTTCCAGCTTAATTTACTGTCAATGGTGACTCCTAAGAATTTAATTTCAGATACTGTATCTAAAACTACACCGTCTATATTTACTGGGTCTGGTTTTCCGTTATAACTACCAAAGAACATTACTTTTGTTTTATTTATTGATTTTAAGTTTTACTTCAGTATCTTTGATTCGTTTCCCAAAAATCATCATTTTGTTTTCATAATATTCATTGACAATTTGTTATTATTGAACCATTGTTTTAACTTATTTATTTCTGTTGAGATTTCCGTCATAAGAAGCTGTAAATCCTTTCCTGAACACAGAATCGTTGTATCATCAGCAAATAGTATGAATTTCAGTTTAGAAGAGGTATAACAAAGATCATTTATTTATAGTAAAAACAGCATAGGACCCAAAATCGATCCTTGTGGCACCCCGCAAGTAATATTCTGCATTTCAGACATGCATTCCTCCAGTTGAACATACTGTTTCCGGTCTGAGAGGTATGATTTGACCCAGTTCAGTGCAACTCCACGAATGCCATTTTTTTCAATTTTTTGCAGTATTTGATGGTTCATTGTGTCAAACGCTTTTTTAAGGTCTATAAATATTCCTACAGAGTATAACTTTTTGTCAATACTGTTGGTTATATCCTCAATACTTCTGTTAATGCTAGGGCAGTTCCTCTATTTTTCCTAAAACCATACTGGCTTTCATTGAGTAAATTGGGGGCGACAGTGGCGCAGATGGTAGAGCGGGTTGTCTCATGATCGCAAGGTCGGGGGTTCGAATCCCGCCTCCTGAAGGTGCACATTGTCGTTGTGTCCTTGGGCAAGACACTTCACCCTCCTTGCCTCCAGTGTCTGCGTACACTGGTGTATGAATGAGAGAGTGAATGGGTGAGTGGATCCTTGCTGTAAAGCGCTTTGAGTGCCTAATGAAGGTGGAAAAGCGCTATATAAGTTGAGACCATTTACCAATTGTATTGTTCTATAAACCTATCAAGACGATTAGAGAAAAGTTTTTCAAGGATCTTAGAGAACTGAGGTAGAATCGATACAGGTCTATAATTTGGCACCTCATGACTATCACCATTCTTAAATATGGGCACAACTTTTGCAATTTTCATTTGACTTGGGAATTTCCCAGTCTGGAGAGATAGATTACAGATATGGGTTATGGGCACTACAATTTCATGTATGACCCTTTTGATAAGAGTCATATCAATTTCATTGTAGTCCCTAGATTTTTTGCTCTTACATTGATTAACTAAATCTATAATTTCTTTTGTATCTGTAGGAGTCACACACAATGAATCTCTGCTTTCCAATACATTTTCTAGAACGTTTACATTGTCCAAATTATTAATTTGATTTGCCATCTCGGGCCCAATGTTGACAAAATAGTCATTAAACATATTTACAATGTTGCCCAGTTTGGCTTCTTTTTTCCATTATGTGTGATATAATCTGGAACAGGGTTTTTCCCGGTGTTCCTTCTAATAACACTATTTAATGTACTCCATAGGGCTCTCATACTATTTTTATTTTTCTCAAGCTGATTTGTGTAGTATTCTTTCTTAGATATTCGCATTATATTGGTTAGTTTGTTTTTATACCTTTTATATTTTGTTTCAGATTCTGAGGTTCTTTTCCTAAGAAATGTTTTGGACAGAGCATTTTTCTTTTACATGCGTTCATTATCCCCTCCTTATCTCCTCCTTTTTTGCTTTCATTTTGTATGTTTTTGTTGGACAGTGTAAATCATAGAGAAATTTAAATATTTGCAGAAATTCATTGTATGCATTGTCTACCTCATTTTCACCAAGAACTTTATCCCAGCTTTGTCTTGATAAGCTTTGTTGAAAGGCATTCATTGAACTTTCACTCCTGGGTCTATATTTTTTATTCATTTATTTTTATTTCGAGCTTTTATTTCGAGCTAAGGCACAAAATCCAAGGAAAAAACAGAAATATATATATACACAATAAAAGAAAAACAAAAAGAAAAAATAATATACATTCTAACTCGAAAAGGAGTGGGAAGAAGACAAGCTTATTGACTCCCTCCCCTGTTCATACACTTAAATAACAATAACTAACAACACTGCATATTTCTTACCATCTTACAAGACAACTATCAACCGAGTTGGTTACATTTCAACAGATGCCATACTGCATTATACCAGGTCAACATTCACAGTATCTCACACGCTACAACCAGTGTATTATTTCTGTTTCCCATACCAAATTCATTACCGTGTTGGCATTATCGTTATTCATCATCACCATTACAACCCACATAACATTACTCTGTATCAAAATGTTTGATGATACATAACATACTCCACATTTATTCATGAAAGGTACATTAATCGCAGACCGATTGATGCTCATGATAACAAGAATGATCTTAATGATGTGTGTTACAAGGGATTCGGGGTTTTTTTTTTCCTTTTCTGTGACTTTTCCTTTTCTGTTTTGTTTGTTTATTTGGTAGGGACAGTGCAAGTTAATGAACAAGCCACACCGGATTGTAGCCTTGGGCTAATTTCCATCCGTCGTCCCCCATGCGCACTCTCAAACACCCTGGCCTATTGTAACTGTTTTAGTGGTAGGGGAAACCGGAGTACCCGGAGGAAACCTACGCAGACACGGGGAGAACATGCAAACTCCACACAGAAAGGGCCCGTCCCTGGTGGGAATCAAACCCGGACCTTCTAGCTGTGAAGCACAAGCGCTAACCACTGTACTACCGTGCCGCCTGTGACTGGACCTGCTGCCGTTTTATCACTTTGTTGGGTTTAGTCCCCCAAAAACAGTCCTGTTTTACCTTGACTAGTGTAAATATCGGTAAGTGATCACTTATGTCATTTATTAAAATCCCACTTTGATGAACACTCTCCAACATGTTGGTAAATATGTTATCAATTAGAGAAGCAGTCGTAGCTGTTATTCTTGTAGGTAGTGTAATCAATGGATAAAAGGTATTACTGTACATCGCATTCAAAAAATGTTCTGTTGGTCCATGACTCTTATGTTTCAATAGGTCAATATTAGTGTCACCACAAAAAAATGATCTCCTTCGTTTGGTCAACATACATATTTTCCATGCACTCTGTAAATACTTGTAAATCTGTTCCAGGAGCTCTGTATACACAAGATAACAGTATATTTTTTCTTTTCTCAAAAACAATCTCCACAGTTATGCACTCCATTACTTGCTCAATTGCTACACTCATGTGCTCCACGACCTGTATTTGAAGTTTTTATCCACATAGAGTGCAACGCCTCCACCATTTTTGTGTTCTCTGTTTTTATGAAACATTTCATAACCCTCAAGTGTTAAATTAAAATTGGAATCACTATTTAGCCATGTCTCCGAAATAGCTATAACATTAAAAGTAAAGCTAAGGTTATCAAGATATCCCTTTATATTGTCAAAGTTGGCCTGTAGGCTCCGACTATTAAAGTGTATAATTGACAAAGTATCTTCCACATTTTCCAATAAAGACATTTGTTGATCCTGAAAATACGTACATTTTTTAGTCAGATTGTTATAAAACTGAATATCTGGATCGATGTCATGCAAACCTGTTAGCGACTCATAGTTTTCATGTAAATGTGTCAAATTCTTGTACCAAACTTGATTTGATTTTTTATTTCGAGCCACACAATACAGGCACAAAGCCAGAAAAAACACAACAAAAGAAAAACAAAAATAAATAAATAATTACATTCAAGCTCGAAAAGGAGTGGGAAGAAGACAGGCTTATTGACTCCCACCCCTGCTCATGAACTTAAATAATAATGTGGTTGCAACAATAACATTGCTTAGTACTTATTATCCTACAGAACAATTAACAATTAAGTTAATTACATATTTACAGATGCAACAATGTATTATATTAAGTCACATTCATAGTATGTTACACTTTATAACAAGTGTATAATTTTGTTCCCTATACCTATTTTATTGCCACGTTGGTATTACTATTCGGGGCTTTTCTTTTTTCTTTCCTGTGTCTGGACCTGCTGCCAGAGGGGAGCAGCCCCCAAGCAACAGGACCATCATTTGTTGAGTGTCCTATACTATGCATTAAAAGAGACAAGATTTAGGAGTCTGCTGCCAGAAGAGGCTTTCCTCGAGCAGCCAGCCCCCACGGGCGGCACGGTAGTACAGCAGTTAGCGCTCGTGCTTCACAGCTAGAAGGTCCAGGTTCGATTCCCACCAAGGCCGGGGCCTTTCTGTGTGGAGTTTGCATGTTCTCCCCGTGTCTGCGTAGGTTTCCTCCGGGTACTCCGGTTTCCCCTACCACTAAAAACATGTACAATAGGTCAGAAAGAATGAGAGTGTGTTTGAGAGTGCACATGGGGGACAACGGATGGAAATTAGCCCAAGGCTACAATCCGGTGTGGCTTGTTCATTAACTTGCACTGTCCCGACCAAATAAACTAAAAAAAACAACTAACATGTCTGCCCTGTACTACGAGTTATGTTGAATGCAGAGTACGAGGATATGTGCATGTTTTACTTGTAAGAATTTAATTCCTTTATATTACCATCAGCATCAATAGCAATACCGCTGTCTGGATCGATTAAATTTGATTCTAAGAATAATATATAAATTGTTAAGTATTTATCCTGGGCTGTTAAAATAATGCTGATAACACAACAGCAATAGTAATAACAATGGCAGTAACAATTACAATTACCCCTCCTAATCAATTCTTATACTAATATGACACAATACATTTTAAATAGCTATGATTAATAAAAATAAAGACAAGAAAAAATAAAGAAAGAAAGAAAACAACAGCAAAAGAAAAATACAAAACAAAAATACAGTCAAGACATACAGTATAGTTAATGTAAGATATTACTAATACAATATAGTCACCTAGTTATTTCTTATTTACTAAATTAAATATCATATCCTCTTACAATAATAATAACAATAATAATAATAATAATAATAATAATAATAATAATAATAATAACAACAATAATACTACCAGTAATGGTATTATTTTTATGTAACACCTATTAGCAATCAAGTACCCATTTCCTCCTTCTGGTACTTTGACCATACCATTTTTTTATATCTTGATTTGAAATGATGAATATTTGGACATTGTTTAAATTCTGCCCCCAATTTGTTCCAGAGTTTAACTCCACATACAGACACACACATACTTTTCCTAGTGGAAGACACTGCTTGAACCTTAAAGTTTACGTTAGTTACTAAAGTGCTATAATTGTCATTAGAATAGAAAATGTTTGTGTCATCTGCGAAAATGACTAATTTTAATAATTTTGACACATTAAAAATGTCATTAATGTATAAATTGAACAACTTTGGGCCTAAGACAGATCCCTGTGGGACCCCACAACCAATGTCCAAATAACCTGATGTAAACTCCCCCATCTTCACATACTGTTGTCTCCCAGTTAAATAGCTTTGAATCCAACTCAAAGCCACTCCCCTTATGCCATATCTATCTAATTTTTTTAATAATATAGAGTGATTAAGTGTATCAAATGCTTTTTTCCAAGTCAATGAATATTCCAGCTGCGTGTTTCTTTCCCTCTAAGCTATTAGTAATCTCTTCTATTGCATCGATTATGGCCATTTAGTTTAGTTTAGTTTAGTTTAGTTTAGTTTAGTTTATTTATTTGTTTGAGCAGTTAACCTGCTCAAAGGGAGTGGGCTGAAGCCAAAGGCTTATAAGCGCCCACCCCAAAATAAAAATAGTAACATTACATTTAATATTTACAAGGTAGCAAATCATAAACAAAGGAACATAGGGCAAAGTAACAATAAATGATGAAGAATAAGACAAAAACAACAGCAAAATAAAGAACAAAAGAATGTGCTACTTTTATGTTATAAAGGTGCATTCATACATATTATACTCTGAGATCTTGCTACTTCCCAGTTGTCATTACTATCCTCAATATAATTTAATTTGGGTTTAATTATCATTAGAGTTGACCTTGCTGCTCGAAAGTAGTTAGTTTATGCTTATCTATGAAATTATCCATTCTACTGTTATAAAGTTTCTCTAAGATTTTGGAAAACTGGGGGAGCAGAGAGACAGGTCTGTAGTTAGTGAAGATGTGTTTGTTCCCATTTTTATGTATAGGTATAACTTTTGCAATATTCATTTTATTTGGGAATGTTCCTGTTTGAAACGATAAGTTGCATAGGTTAATGGTTTCACGATACTATATATAATTTGTTTAACTAGTGTCATATCTATATCAAAACAGTCTGTAGACGATTTGTTCTTACACCCTTTAACGACATCTATTATTTCTGCTTCAGTTACTCCAGACAAAAACATCATTTTTGAATTAATGTCTATCAATGACTCCATTTCGTTGTTACTACACTCCGGAATCTCTGCTCCCAGATCTGGTCCAACATTTACAAAAAAAACTATTAAGCTTTCCCACAATATCATTCATATTATGGTTGTCATTGTTCCCATCAATGAAATAGTTTGGATATGAATTATTTTTTGCATTACCTTTGATTATAGTGTTTAGTATTCCCCATACCGCTTTCATGTTGCTCTTGTTTTTATATAATAGATTGGTATAATATAGTTTCTTACTATTCCTTAATATATCGGTCAGTTTATTTTTATATATTTTATATCTGCTTTCAGATTCATCTGTTCTTAATCTAATGAATTGTCTATATAGAGAGTTTTTCTTCTTACAAGCATTTTGTAAACCCTTGGTTAGCCACGGACATTTTGTCGTTTTACTGTTTTTACTAAATTTCCGAATTGGACAGTGTTTATTGTATGCGACACTAAAAATTTCCATGAAAGTATCGTAAGCACTATCTACATCTTTCTTGTTATATACCTCGTTCCAATCTTGTTTTATTAAGTCACTATAAAGTGAGTATATTGAGTCCTCAGTTCTTACGCATTTATAAAATATTTTTGAGGTGATTTTTGATCTAACTCATTATCATCATACACCGTGAATACGGGCAGATGATCCGTTATATCACAAACCATTAAACCGCTGACATTTGTGAACTGCATATTATTAGTGAAGATGTTGTCAATGAGGGTAGCACTGCTCGCTGTTATTCTGCTAGGTCTTGTGATAGTCGGGTATAAACTCATACTGTACATGCGATTAATATACTCATCAGTTGTCTTGTGTTTATTTGGATTTAACAAGTCAATATTGTAATCCCCACAGATAAATAATACCTTGTTACTTATTTCTGAGAATGTTTTTTCTGCCCAATTTGTAAATGTCTCCACACATGAGCCTGGTGACCTGTATAAACAACTAACTATTATGTTTTTCTTTTTTCATTGATAATTTCTATTGATAAACATTCAAGTAAGTTGTTTATTGATGCGGTCATATTTTCTAATATTTTGAATTTAAATTTCTTAAGGACGTATATAGCAACTCCTCCTCCCCCTTTATTGGTTCTGTTTACATAGTTTAACGTATAATTGTTTAACTCAAACATAATGCGTTTATCCTCATTAAACCACGTTTCTGATATTGCAATGATACTAAATGGTTGTTCAAACTGTTGTAAGTATTCTTGATTGCATCGAAATTCGCGTACATGCTTCTACTATTGAAATGGATCATTGAGAATTTCCCTTCTGTTTTAATAGAGTTGTTGAATTCATTCTCAGTGTAGTATTTGCAATTAATTGCGTTAGATGTTAAAAAGAGGTTATCTGGGTCTATCTGATCCTCCAAGTCTAATGCATTATGCTCGGTGTATTCTGAAGTTTTCAGCTCTAAGAGCTCATAATCCAAGATCCTTTGCTGTAATCCTAGATCACTGCTATCAGCAGTATATGTAGTATGATTGGATGTCATTGTATAAGTATACGCAGATATTGTGTGTGTATATATATATATATATATATATACATACACATATTTATATATTTTTTTTATTTTTCTTTCCTTATTATCTTATTCAGTGGTTCCCAAACTTTTTGCGCCCAAGGCACACCAAAGGACAAGCAAAAATCTGAAGGCACACCTATTGTGCAAAATAGCCTTTATATTGCGTTCTCTCTTTTTTTTTTCTTAAAGAATTGTTTTTAGGTATAGAGTTTGCCTCTGTATTATTAAATGAGTGCATACAAAGTACTGATATAGTAAATTAAAAAATAATTATTTTTGTGTAGTTGTATATTGCAATAATAATGTATGGTTGTCACCAGTGGTTTCACTAGGGATAATTTCTCTCCTTCATTTTGACGGGCAGGTTTATAAAAAATCCGTCATGGGCTATTTTTATCCTTCATGAATTAATCTCACATTATAAGCATTTTTTAAAGACATTTACATAGGCTGTATATAAGCTGCATATTGTGTATGTTAGGAAAAATGTGAGATCGCTGGATAAATGGAGTTTAACTAAACATTTAAACAATCATGGAACACAAATTTTGCTACAGAAATGTGTATGAACTCGTGCGTAAAATTCTCAGAGGCTTATTCAGAGCGTCATCTGCTCCTCATATCAGGGCTCATATTACACTAATACAAATGTAAAGTGGAGCTTATTATTTGCACTTTTCTTTTAACGTTAATGTTTAAGAAACAGCGGACAATATTTACCAGTTCGCATCACTGCACAGAAACACACGCGGGAGGGAAAGAGAGAGAGAAATAGATGAGCTCATCCTGAGATTTACGGGAGTTAAAGTTAAGGAGCGGCTCCAGATGAGAAGGATATTATTGGCCTTTAACGGCGTTTGGATCGTGGTTTTCTTCCCCGTGTTGTTGTTAGCGTCCAGAAAGTTAGCTAGCTAGGCAGTGATACAAGTGAAACAGTGAACCTGCGTTTAGAGAGAGAGAGAGAGAGATCCCCGCGCGCTCTGGAAAAAAAGCAGCGCTGCGTTTTTATTTTAATCACGGCTTGATTTTCAATCTGTCAAAATGACAATGTTCCGTCAAAGCTTAAAATATTCCGTAAATGACGGAGAATTTTCGGTTAATGTAACCTCTGGTTGTCACAAAATCCCACGGCACACCAGGACTTGCCTCACGGCACACCAGTGTGCCGCGGCACACCGTTTGGGAACCACTGATCTTATTGACCCACTACTGGATTCATTCATACCTATTCAGTTCTTCTATGTCTCTTATAACCAATACTTTAGCTTTTTCAGGTGGTCCATTAAGTTTAATGTATATTTTACAATTCATAACCCAGGTGTTCTGTATTTTATTTTGTTTCCTCAAAAATCTGGCTTTTTAGCAATGTCCGCGTTTCTTTTAGTCAGGTGATCATTCAGAAAAATGTTGTACCTCTCAGTTTTTTTCCTTGCTTCATCAATGCGATCTTGTGTTTTCGATTAGCAAACCTCAGGATCACAGCTGGCTGAATGTTGTCCCTCGTGGGGAGAGGATGACAGGCCTCAATCATATTCGCGTCCACATGTATGTTGTTGGACACGAGAAAGTCCACAACCTGCTTCTCAGCAGAGTTCACCTCCTGTTCACTTGGCTCTCCCCCGCTGCCCGCCACCACAGCGTGTGCATATGAGCGGGGCTTGATTTTCAGTCCAGTCACAATAACATCATTCAATCTTGAATATTGTTCTAGGTCCTCTACTCTTTTTTCCAACACGGAAATCCTTTTGTCTTTTTCCTCAATACGCATACGTAGCTCCGACACTTCCTCCACAAGTTTCAGAATCTTGTCCTGTTTGTCCTTTATATCACTTACGTCCTTTGAGAGAAAGTCCAGCGCTTTTTTAATATCCTCCACCTCCTCTATAGCTCGAGTTTTTGGGTGTATGGGCATCAGGCTGGCTAGTTGTTGTATGCTGGTCTGGCGAGACAGCCAACTAGCTGTTGCAGAGCTAGCTAGCTAGCTTCTCACAACGCACTCTTCCAGATGTTCTTTGCCAATACCTGCAATGTCCATATTCCTTTTACTGCTAATGTCCATATTCCTTTAACCGTAACCAAATCCGTAACCAAATCTCTTATAATCCAAGGCAATCCAAGATATCAAACGTCACAAACAGAGCCACAAACGCCGCTCCGCGCAACCACCGTGCACCAGAACCGGAAGTGAATGAGTGAACTTGTGTCCTCATCTTCATTTTCGGATAAAGAAGCGTCACTGGACATGTTGTTCATGAGTGAAAAAGAGTTACTTTGCATTACCTTACAGTTACTTATAGTTGTCCAGATCTCCTTCCTCCCTGATCCATATTACCTTGCCTTCTTCGGGAGTTCCTTTGAGTTTGATAAACACTTTACAGTTTGTCGTCCAGGTTGACTGTATCTTTTCTTGTTTCCTCAGTGCACGAGCTTGTCTTGCGATGTCTGCATTTTTTTTTGTTAGATGCTCATTCATGTAAACATATGTCCCCTTGAGCTTTCTTCCTTGTTTGAGCACCTCTACTTTCTGTTTTCTGTTGGTGAACCGGATTATTATCGCTGATTTCGTCTGTTTGTCCATTCTCTGCAAAGAAAAAGAGAGTCTCGTACTCTCATTGGGCCTTCCCTGTATAAATACAGATTAAATAAAAAATAAAAATAAAATAAAATGTTAAACTAATATATGATATGGACTCATGACATGCAAAGTGACATATGTCAAGCCTTTGATTTCATTTGGATGATTATGGTTTACAGCTTGTAAAAACCCAAAATCAAAATCTCAGCAAATTAGTATAGATACATACGGTATCTCTGGAATCGCCCATATATGGTCATGTTTGAAAACAGTCAAGGGGGGAAACAATTGAGAAAAATCTAAACTTTCTCTAATTATTCAAAAACTACTTTAAAGGGACTATACATAAGTTTAACCACAAATAAATGTATACAAGTTTAACATTTCTTCCTCATGCTCCAGCAATGCCCTGGAGAGTAGAATGAGCCCTGGCCTTTTCACCGCGATTGCCTCTATATGCCTGTAAAGTCACTTAAATAGTTTATGCTCGGGTCGAACAAGCAAACAGCGTAATGCGTGATGCGCGTTCACGCTCAGCTTTAGCGTTAGCTGTAGCGTTAGCTATAGCGTTAGCTGTATCTCCTCTATACTGACGCTGCAGCGCGAGTGGTAACTTCAGAAGGATGGATTTAGCGGAGAATAAGAGGAGACCGACTTCAAGCACCATCGAAACTCAAGCCCAGACCCCAAATAACAAAAAGAAACAAAGAGTTTATTCGAGTGTGACAAAAAAGGCGAAAGTCGAGTCTGATCAGCGTAGCCAAAGAACCAGAGTAAACATCGGAAAATGTTGAGAGAATCTCTCAAAAGACCCGCAGCTTATTTTTGCTTGAAAGGTAAGAAATTATGACTAAATACGTGGGAGAAAAGTGTTGTTGATGCTTCAAAACAACGGTGTCCGACTGTCCGTGCATGTTGTACAAACTTCACTGAAACAAGCCATAACATAATCATATTTGGAAGTTACCAAAATAGTTGATCTAATAGTTTTATACCTACAGAGAAGTTGTGTAGTATTAGTAGCAGACTAGTAGTGTCAGTAATAAGTAATTGTGCTGCACCTACAAAACATTTGAGTAGTAACAGTGGTAATGGTGCTGTATTTACAATGGCAAAAATAATGCTGCTAATGTTAGCTTTCCTTGGCCGCAAAATAAGCCTGACTGTTCACGGATTTATAAGCAGTGAAACGACTACAAAAAGTGAACATGTGCCGTTTACAATATAGTTTACGAGTTAGCTACGCTAACTTTGGGCCCAGGGAATTGAAGAGACGATTTTGGCTTTTCCTAGTAGCATTTCTACCAGTGGAAATATTTTATTATTTCAATTAGGCCTGGGTTTATGCATACAAAGTATACAAGTTTTTTTTTTTTTTCCTCCTTCAAACGTCAATTACTCGTTTATATGTATTACTTGGCTTCTTCAATCAATTCACTTTGCTGCATTTGCTCAAGTATTTTATCTTGGAAAACATTCACTCAAACTGATTTGGTCTAAATATCTTACAAAACAGTAACGTTTCTTACCTCAGTTGAAGTCACGCCTGCAAATCTGTAAATTGACCAGGACGGGACTGTTATTTCTGGTGCTCGTAAGCCTGAGCGCCTCATGCACGAGATTATCGAGGCTGCAGTTACGCGTTTGGCCTGAGGGGGCAATTGCGAGTACAAAACTGTCAAACTCCTCACAGCCCCTTTAACAAACGCTGAATTATGAATATAGTTTTCTACTAAATAAAGATACAAACACATGGAGAGGAGCAAAGTGGTTCAACAGCCCATAAATATATAATTGAGAATGATGGTTCATGTTAGTGTAACGCCTTAGGGTCTCTTTAAAGTGGACCTGTGAGCTTAGTCTGTCCAAAGGTTTAATTACACCACTAGGAGAGTAAGTAAAGGCAAATCCTATTATTTTAAATGCAAATTGTGACTGCCATTATTATTATTATTATTATTATTATTATTAAGCAAGATTCATACTTCAAGGAAAAAAGTTTAGAAACCTCTGCCCTTGTTAAAAGCAAATGTAATAAAAAGTGAAGTGATAAAATCATATTCAAGTAAAACATTACAGTTGAAAGATGATAATCCAAATCGAAAGCCAAAAGTACATCAGAGATCAAAGCAAAGGTCAAATGACTATACAGTATTGTGTACAAAGGCACAAAGTACGCAAAATGTTGTTCATAAAATAAAGATATGAAGCAGATATGAGGTCTTTTATAGCTTTACGATTCTGTTTTTCTGGCCTAGTCATTGGTATAGAAACCAAGAAGCAAATCATTGATTAATATGTTGAGATTTCAAGCTAATAAAGCCATTCAAACTATGTTTAAAGTGCATATGACAGATTAGATTACCCATTTCGCAAAAACATAGTTAACACAATTACATTCAAGATTCATGTTAAACGTTTCCCTGAATTTGGCCAAAAAAAAGTAATTTTTATTTAGGAAAAAAAATAAACCTTCTGCATTGGCTGTGGAGAACCGGAAGTGGCGTAGATACAAATGGTTAACACCAGGGTTTGAAATTAACACCCGCCAACCCGCCAAATGCGGGTTAAAAATCATTTTGGCGGGTACTGATAAAAACCTACCAGCCAGTTTGGCCGGTGATGTATGAGCCAATCATGCAAATCATGTCAGAGACGCTCTGGGTGGTTTGTCCCTCCGTCCTACATTTCCCATGAACACTACACTACTGGTGACGTTTTAGATACCTATTGGCAGCGCGCAGATACGCAGAAATATCGGCTGAGAGGACTGAGCTGGACAGCGAAATAAACTAAAATGTTGCAGTGGTTAGAACAAACGTCAGGATCAGGAAGAAGCGAGAAGAGGAAGGAGCCAGAAGATGAAAAAAATATTTTAAAAAAATTATCACATTTTCATTCAGTGGCATTCATAATCTCTTATTTTCACAACGTAAAAATTTGTCTAATGGAAATTCTGATTGGCTGGTAACTTCAGAAAGTTACCAGCCACTTTGGCTGGTGATCAAAAATAACACCACTGTAAGCAATGGACTCATTTGTCCAAATAAACAGTAAACGGTCTCTCTCCCACAAACATACAGTGAACCACAACTACAGGGGAAACTCGAAAAATTAGAATATCGTAAATAAAAATGACTGTTTAGTTTTCAAAAATGGACTCGTAAAGAGTGACACAGGAAAGAGAGGCTTTTTTAATTACGCTGCTCACAAATGGAACAAACTACAAAGATTTTTACAGTTGAACTCTTTAGTGCCTCTGTCACATCTACAATGCTTAGTATTAGATCTGTATAAAGAAAATTGTATTTGCTTTAATTGATATTTGTAACATTTTCTAAATATTGTAAATATTGTATTGTTATTCTCTGCAATGAAAAAGAGTCTCGTACTCTCATTGGCCTTCCCTGTATAAATACAGATTAAATTAAAAATAAAAATAAAATAAAATGTTAAACTAATATGTGATATGGACCCATGACATGCAAAGTGACATATGTCAAGCCTTTGATTTTATTTGGATGATTATGGTTTACAGCTTGTAAAAAACCCAAAATCAAAATCTCAGCAAATTAGTATAGATACATACGGTATCTATACGGTCCAGAAAAGTGCAGTTCTAGGAACTGCAAAGATACTGCGCAGAACCCTCAAGCTCTCAGGCCTCTGGTAGAGGACCCGAGCTTGGAGGAAAAAGAGAGACCGCCCGCGGAGGGTGAGGAAGAGTTTATTATATTATATATAAGGCTCCAACAGATGACGTGCTCAGTGAATGTCTCAGACAATGGGGAACAGAAGATGAGGTGCTGGAGGTCCCGTCATGGGAGGACAAGCCCCTACACGGCATGTACCACCGAAACATAACTGAAGTGGCAGATCTCAAGAAATCCTACCAATGGCTGGACAGAGCTGGCCTGAAGGACAGAGGCTCATCATGGCTGCACAGGAGCAGGCCTTGAGTACCAGAGCAATAGAGGCCCAGATCTATCACACCAGACAAGACCCAGGTGTAGACTGTGCAAAGAGGCCAATGAGACAATCCAGCACATAACTGCAGGGTGTAAGATGCTGGCAGGGAAAGCTTACATGGAGCGCCATAACCAAGTGGCTGGCATAGTGTACAGGAACATCTGTGCAGAGTATGGGCTGGAAACCCCAAGGTCAAAGTGGGAAACGCCTCCAAAGGTGGTAGAGAATGACCGAGCCAAGATCCTGTGGGACTTCCAGATACAGACGGACAGAATGGTAATGAACCAACCGGACATTGTAGTGGTGGACAAAGAGCAGAGGAAAGCCGTGGTGGTTGACATAGCAACACCAAGAGACTTCAACATCAGGAAAAAGGAACACGAGAAACTAGAGAAATACCAGGGGCTCAGAGAAGAGCTAGAGAAGGCCTGGAGAGTGAAGGCATCAGTGGTGCCCGTGGTCGTTGGGGCACTCGGGGCAGTGACCCCCAAACTGGAGGAGTGACTCCAGCAGATCCCAGGAAATACATCAGACATCTCGGTCCAGAAAAGTGCAGTTCTAGGAACTCCGCGGGCGGTCTCTCTTTTCCTCCAAGCTCGGGTCCTCTACCAGAGGCCTGGGAGCTTGTGGGTTCTCAGTATCTTTGCAGTTCCTAGAACTGCACTTTTCTGGACCGAGATGTCTGATGTATTTCATGGGATCTGCTGGAGCCACTCCTCCAGTTTGGGGGTCACTGCCCCGAGTGCCCCAACGACCACGGGCACCACTGATGCCTTCACTCTCCAGGCCTTCTCTAGCTCTTCGAAAATGAACATTTTGGACAAATATATGTTACACATGTGTAGTATAACAGTAAAGATGACTTACTTTCTGCTTTTCTATAGTACAATTATTTATAGTGTGTAATTTTGGAAATAATTATCCCCCACCTGCTTGTGCCACCTGCTATTGGAAATTAAAACTAATATATTTGTCCAAAATGTTCATGGAAGCACAGATACTCACTCTCGATATATTAATGTACCACAGTTTTATGCCTGTAAAACAATCGTTATTCATGAATATTTTACATTGGGTTTACTGGGAGACAGTGCTTTTATCCCGAATGACCTTTGACTGGAAGCGCTGCACATGCGCACTACGAGATTACAACTTATTTGCCACATCTGGAATTATGTCCGTTACTGATACTGAATACAGCGCAGTCCTGCACGCATTTTATTTTTGGGAGTTTCTTCTCCGGCCGCTCTCTCTCTCTCTCCTCCGCTATCCCCGCTGTCCGCACACACAGCTGCAGCTCTGAACTCAAAGAGAGCGAGGCTGACATTGGCTCCTCAGCCGCATGTCCCGCATTCTGTGCTCGCTGATTGGCTGTGCTCTCGTTGGTCTGACACTGCGTGGCTCTATTCGTTTTTTACCACGGAGATACAGACTGTACTATCGACAATGCGAGGAGACAGTTTTATAAACATCAGGACAAATATGCGTCAGTAATCAGGCACAAAACATACATTTTGTGCAGAATAGATTGCTAAAATAGAGAAGGGAGGAGTTTACAGGAGCTAGCTCTCCCCACGTGAGTAACATTAGCACCTCAATAAAGCTAATAACCAAACGTTTCACCTCATTCATACAGATAAATATTTTGTCAGGTCAGGTCCTAGACAAAGACAGAAGGCTGACAGTGGACACTTAACTCCAGCTCAGTGTAGATCTGCCTCTGAAGGTAAGGCTTTGTTCACCTGTCATTATCTTCACAGAGGAAGGTCTTTTTAACTGATTCAGAGCAGACTGTCCACATCAGTATCTTCCTAAATAGACCTACCACGTGCACAACACTTGAGACAGTGTGGGAAAGGGCCTCTAACACTTGTGTGACTTCGTAACTGAGGGATAGTTGATGTGGTTGTTGAAAAGTAGTCTGGTAAATAGTTTGAGATATTTAGACATAGGTCTATTATTCACACAGTGCCCCAGGTCTCACTGACATAAAACTTATGCTGAAACGGAGACTGGGGCTCATGGAACAATAAGCTCACCTTTATTGTATGGTATTTGATGATGTATTTTTTTTTTATCTGTGCAAAGATAATTCTTGTTAGACATAAATGATTCAGACCAGTTCACTAGGAAGAGTGAAGTCACCAATAAAACAATTATAAGGATATAACTGGATTTATTGATTGATTGATGATTGATTGATTGATTGAGCGCTGTGTTGTTGATTGATTGAGTGTTGTGTTGTGTTGTGCGCTGTGCTGCTGTGTCAGCGTTAGCTGTGAACAGGTGAATACTTTTACTAAACTAAAACTAAACTAAACTAAACTAAACTAAACTAAACTAAACTAAACTTTTTTATCATCTAGTTTTGCAAAAATAAAATGCCGAAAAAGCTGCTGGTAGAGACAGCGACTGAGGAGGATTACATGAGCCTCAGTTGAGTCACGGACCTCATGGAGCACCAGAGGGACATGTTCAGGGAAATAATACAACAGGAGAACTTCAAAGGATTCATTAAAATCATCATGGAATCAACAAACACCCGAATAGATTTACAGCTAAAGGCCATTCAAGAGCTAAAAACAAGCCTGCAGTTCACACAAGGTGAGGTGGACACTCTGAAGGAAGGAAAATTGAAACTCACTGAGCGCACAAACACAATACAAAACGATCTTTATAAAGTATGTGACAATTTGCATATTACCACGGACAAACTGGAGTATCTGGAGGGACAGAAACAACCTGGTCTTTGAGGGAGTGTTGGAGTCACCTGGGGAGACCTGGGCTGACGCAGAGGAGAAAGTTAAACAACTACTGAGGGAGAAGTTACAACTACATCACCCGGTGGAGGTGGAGAGGGTTCACCGCGTAGGGAAACCCGACGGCGGGAGAGACTGGCCGAGACCCATCGTCGCCAGACTACTGCGTTGGAAGGATCGTGAAGCAATCCTGCAGCGCGCTAAACACCTCAAAGGGACCAAAATCTTCATAAACGAGGACTACACGGAATCCATCCAAAGGAAGCGAAAAGAACTGATGCCGGAGCTGAGAGCTGCCAGGGAAAGGGGGAGATTGCCTACTTGCGATATGATAAACTCATTGTACGTCCGCGCACCAGTACACCAAATCAAGTATAAACACCGGGAAAAGCGTATGGATTTTGGTATGTAAAAGCACATAACTTCACATGTCCTGTAATACATATAGTTCTATAGGAAGCATCGACTTGGACCTTTCATTAAGGAGAATTGCTGAAAATAACCAGGATTTTACATTATCACAATATGACTTACAGAACACTGAGATCGACATCGACCCTGAAAATAACTTCTTTACTAGAGCTACTAATGACTGTCAATATATACAGAGGATCTTTACAATAGTAAACTTAAGAACATTAAGGCATTCACTGAAATCCACTTCAATAGTCGAAGCCTCTATGCAAACTTTAACCACATCAAAAGCTTCTTAAAACAGTTTTCTAAACCATTTAGTGTAATTTTAATCACAGAAACATGGATTAATAATGACAGAGAAATTGAGTTTTCTATTGATGGTTATGAATTTATAAGTATGAACAGAAGAAACAAGCAGGGTGGGGGCGGAGCTATGTTTGTAGACTCCAACTATAGTTATAAAGTAATGGAAAATAAGACTATGGTAGTGGATGATGCACTTGAATGCCTTACTGTAGAAATTACAAGGCAAAAAAAGAAAAATATTATTGTAAGTTGTATTTATAGAACACCTGGCTCTGATATAGATGTTTTTTCTAATTGGATGGAGGAGCACTTTTCAGGTTTAAATCATAAAGTCATGTTTGTGGGGGGAGACCTTAACATCGATCTGTTAAACCCATATAAACATAAAAAGACGGACGAATTTATAAATACTTTATTTAGTATAGGTCTGTTTCCTCTAATAACTAAACCGAGTAGAATCACAACCCATAGTGCATAGTTTTGTTTTGTAAGTGTATTGCTATCTAGCTTTACCATCCAACCACGGTGATCCAGCGAGCACTCTGCTTCTTTTTCCTCTAAACTAAACTAAACTTGATTGATTGATTGTTTATTCTGAATTCAATGTACAATACATATAAACGTGACTATTTTTACATTAACATGTGCAGCTTTTGCAACATTTTAACATGCATTCATATAAGTAAGTAAGTAAGTGCTTTATTGTCATTGTACAAGTGTACAACGAAATAGTGTTCAGGTGTTAGTCCTGAGCTGCTGCGGCTGAGCCGCGCTGCCAGTGTGTCAACCTGACCCGCATGACCTTGGAGGTCGGGGAAACTGTAGCACTCGGAAGAAACCTGGCTGGCTGCCCTCTGTCTCCTCTGATCCTCTGAAATGGTGCAGCGCCTCCTGGGTTTGTCCTGTTACAGAGCGTGGTGTCCTGCACTGGTCAGCTCCACCTCCTCCTTTTAACTTTAAAAAGCTGCTTTCTTCAGGACCATTTTAGACTCTCAAAGTAAACAAATCCACCAAACCTCCACAAAAACCCGGCAAAGACGTACAAAAGTATCCAGAAAAACAATGTGGAACAGAAACCACAATGCAGTTTGCAGAAAAAGGTGAAAAACTCAGCTGCATAAGGAGAGAGCGAGGTCGCTTCCTGGTTTCACATCGCTATGACAGTAAAAAAAAAAAAAAGGAAAAATATACGTAATACTGTACATAAATTCCAAGAGGAGTGGGAGAAAGTATAACTTATAAATTCCCACCCGATCATATTTTCGTTAACGTTATTGGAGCCAGTAGCAGGGCAATGTATAACAACCTGATGGCAACAGTCAGCACAATGATCCCAGCCCGACAACGCAACGACACACCAGCAACACACCAAAGCCACCGAGCCAGTGAAGCACAAATCTCCCCCCAACAAGTGACAGGATGCCACGTTCAGTCAGTATGACCACAGATACAATTTGTTGGTCTTTTTTTGTTTTTTGTCTGTTGTTGTTTTTTCCTTCTTTATTTAAAACATTATTCCAGTAATTCACAATGGCTTGTAGTATTCAACCAATTATGGGTACAATACTTGAATTTGCATTTTCCAACCAAATGTGACAGTCACTTTAATTTCCTACAGTTTTCTGTCACGTGGCAATATATCATTGTAATGGTAGAGAGATATAGCGCCCCCTGTATAACAACCTCACTGCGTCACCGGCACGCCACCACACACAGGACCAGCCACAACCACCACACGACCAGTCACCACCCTGCCATCACCCACCGCCACACCACCAGCTCCTCCAGTGGTTCCTTCCTTTCACAAAACAGTTAATATAACAGATAAACAGTTTTTGCTTGTGAGAAAATACAAACATAATTAAAGACATATTATGTATAATTATATGTCACAGAACCAAAATAATATACTATTCAAAGAAATCTACTTGAGTACATCCTATATATTAATAACTCTTTCTGCAGTTTATATTCATACAGAACTTTCTTTTTGTAAAGCATTTTAAAATTATGAATGTCTGTACATTCCTTGAGGTCTCCCTTCAGGTTATACTAGAGGTTACATTAACCGAAAATTTTCCGTCATTTACGGAATATTTTAAGCTTTAACGGAAAAGTTCAAAGGCCGTCTGTCATTTTGACAGATTGAAAATCAAGCCGTGATTAAAATTAAGACGCAGCGCTGCTGTTTTCAGAGCGCGCGGGGCTCTCTCTCTCTCTCTCAAAGCAGCTTCACTGTTTCACTTGTATCACTACCTAGCTAGCTAACTTTCTGGGCACTAACAACAACACGGGGAAGAAAACCACGATGCATACGCGGTTAAAGGCTAATAATATCCTTCTCATCTGGAGCCGCTCTTTAACTTTAACTCTGGTACAGTAAGTCTCAGGACGAGCTCTCTCTCGCTTTCCCTCCTGCGCGTGTGTTTCTGTGCGTGGCGCGCGGCGCAGTGATGCGAACTGGTAATTATGTCCTGTTCACCCGCTGTTCTTAAACATTAACGTTAAAATCGAGAAACGCAAATAATAAGCTCCACTTTACATTTGTATTAGTGTAATGTGAGCCCTGATACTGATGAGCTGATGACGCTCTGAACAGGGGCGATTTTAGAGTTGAAAAGATTGGGGGCTCAGCCCAGCTGTGTTCGTTAATTACACAAAATTAGCGGGGGATCTGGAAGTCCTCCCCCAGGAATTTTTGAAACAATAACCTCAATTTCCTGCATTCTGGTGAATTTTGGTAGGTCTTGAACAGATATTGAGGATTGGAGTTTAGTGTGCTCTGACTCTCTGCTCTGACTCTCTGCTCTGACTCTGTGTCTGACTCTCTCTGACTCTGTCCTGCTGACTCTGCTCTGACTCTGCTCTGACTCTCTGCTCTGCTCTGACTCTCTGACCTCTGACTCTCTGCTCTGACTCTGTGCTCTGACTCTCTGACTCTCTGCTCTGACTCTGTGCTCTGACTCTCTGCTCTGACTCTCTGCTCTGACTCTGCTCTGACTCGTGCTCTGACTCTTGCTCTGACTCTCTGACTTCTGACTCTCTGCTCTGACCTCTGTGCTCTGACTCTCTGACTCTGCTCTCTGACTCTCTGACTCTGCTCTGACTCTGACTCTCTGACTCTGACTCTCTGCTCTGACTCTCTGCTCTGACTCTCTGACTCTGCTCTGACTCTCTGCTCTGACGCTCTGACTCTTGCTCTGACTCTCTGCTCCTGACTCTGACTCTCTGCTCTGACTCTGTGCTCTGACTCTCTGACTCTCTGCTCTGACTCTCTGACTCTCTGCCTGACTCTTGCTCTGACTCTGTGCTCTGACTCTGCTCTGCTCTGACTCTCTGCTCTGACTCTCTGCTCTGACTCTCTGACTCTCTGACTCTTGCTCTGACTCTCTGCTCTCTGACTCTCTGCTCTGACTCTCTGCTCCTGACTCTCTGCTCTGACTCCGCTCTTCCTGACTCTCCTGACTCTCTGACTCTGTGCTCTGACTCTCTGACTCTTGCTCTGACTCCTGACTCTCGCTCTGACTCTCTGCTCTGACTTCTGACTCTCTGACTCTGCTCGACTCTGTGCTCTGACTCCTGACTGTGCTCTGACTTCTCTCTGACTACTGTAGTCTCTGACTCCTGCTCCGACCTCTGACCGTGCTCTGACTCTCTGCTCTGTGCCTGACTCTCTGATCTCTGCCTGACTCTGTGCTCTGACTCTCTGCCTGACTCTCTGACTCTGTGCTCTGACTCTCTGACTCTCTGCTCTGACTCTGTGCTCTGACTCTCTGCTCTGACATACATACATACAATAGGTTTAGATAAAGAAACTGCTTATCCTTTAACTAAAAACTGTTTTTCTGTTGACTTTAGTTAGCCGTGCTCGTACCCATGTTAGAGCATTTGTTTGTGCGTAAATTATAAACAGCATATTTATATTGTGAATTATAATGTATGAGTTATTTTGATTTAAACATATATATACACAGTAGTCTCAGCTTTAAATGTTCGCCAAAATTAGTTATTTGGGAGGTCAAATTCTAAAGCCTGCATAATTTGTAAGCTTAGCCTATTTGTACCTTTATTATTTATATTATTTATTTACTCATTATTTATTGTGTTCTAAATAATTATTTTGTTTGGGTTTGTATTCATTATTCATTGTTAATATATATATATATATATATATATAAACATCTAAACCGCTTTCATCATTCTCCATCTCATACCGTTAGTGTGGGTGTGGCCACGCTCACAGGTCGTGCAGCATGAGGGCGGGACCACGGCCTGGCTGACACGTCTTATTCAATTGATTGGAGGCCACAATTGTCAATCAGCCTGATTTTTCGTTCGCGTCCCTCTCTCTCTGGATTGGTTGGAAGAGAAAACTTTGCAGCAGCGGACAGATCGAGTTTATGGATTTACTCTTTATTCTATTTCCGTTTATGGATTAATTCAAGTTTATCAGGACCATTTCTTGTGTTGTCGAACAGCTGAAGAGGAAATACTGAGGCCATGAGCATGTCGCCTATGTTACTTCACTTCACCGGTAAGTCCAAATCATGTTTGTTATGGTTTTTATCGCAGCTTTCGTTTTTAGTTTCGGACGGTTTCGCCTCCAACATTTCACTCAGAATGTTCTCAACTGTACAACCTAACCGTGACATGTGTCAGAGCCTTTTACACTAAGACACACTAAGGCCGATACAAATTTCGCGCATGGGGCGTCCTCCTCTCCTAGTGCCGCCGCCCCGCTCATTACGCACATGCCTTGGTCCATCAAACGCTTCGACCGAGGCCACTGTGATTGAATGGCATTGCCCAGTATTTGCGTCACTGTTTATTAATGCATTTGACAAAAATATAGCCTGTATTTACAACCCAGTCTCACACGAAACTGTGACAATGTGACAGTGGTCCACACACCAAAATGTGAACTATTTCACACTTTAAGCTTTTTATTTGTGGAATAGTCGCAATTATTTCCTCCATCAATTTATATTGGAGTCACATGACTAACAACTACTTCCGTCGTTTGGAAATAAAAAATGGCGGACTTTAGAATTTTTGGGGGACATAATGCAATATTATAGCTAATTTAGCCAGTTAATTTCACATTTAATCAAACATCTAGCGAGAAATATCTCACTTTGAATCATTATTTTGTGTATTTGTATTGCACGTGCTTGAATTTATGAGTTACATCGATTATTTGTGTCTCGCCTGCAAAAAATGTGTAATTGTCGCAAAATTTACACATTCTCTCCACTGCTCCTCTTGTGTTGAAACACGAATTGTTCCCCGTTTTATTTCCTATCAAAGAAAAAAAAAACGCTGATGGTATCTGAATTAACAAGCAAATGATAGTGTGTGACATTTCCAGAGATAGTTTTAAACATAATATTACAGTAGACAGCCACTTTAACAGTAAACCTGACAGAGTTTGCGGTGCTTACACATGTCTCTCTGGTACTTCAGACCAGTCCAACGCCAATAAAAAAGATTAATACATTATAATAATAATAGCGGTCAAGCCAATGTGCCTGCGTGACATGAGTTTGGCTCATGAGTTTGACTCAGCTGTGCGTAACGTAGCGCGCGCAAGTAACCTAACGGACACTTCAACAGTTTCTGAACCACAGACCCCGTATTATGTCATTATTAAACCACCAAATTTACGTTAAACTGACGTGAGGGAACTCACCCTATAGATGTCAAGCCGAATGAGTGCACTCAAGCAGAGTCCTGCAGAAAAAGCCGATGTTTCCAGGGCCATCCTCACGTCCACTTGTAGTTGTTTCATATCCAAAACAGTGCTTTTCCAATGCTCCAATGCACAGCAGAGAGGCCTTACACCGCCACACATCCAGCGTGCTCTAAGTCATCAATCCACAAATTATGAAACTGAATCCAACAACGTGATAGAGCCATTTAAGCAGAGTGGATATTAACAAAACAACAGTTTGCGCATGCATAGCAGCTGTTCGAAAGTCGTGCTTCCGGGTTAAAGAAACACAAAAAACTATAACTTAATACAATAAATAATCCGGAAAAAAAACAACACTTGGAGAGTTATTAAATATAGGGTAGCGTTCTCAAAATCAAAACATAAAAAACATTACAACGAATTACGTTTATTTGAAACTCATGACCTTTGTTGTGGTTACCAAGGAAACCACGTAGTGGTGGAAAAAGTTAAAATAAATAGCCATCCGAAATAATTTGCCTAATTTTTAAGGTCTACCTCAGTAATTTGATAAATGAACAAGGAAAAAGCGAGTACCGCACAGCTTTATTAATTTATTAATACTTGCACCAAAGTAACGTTTCGGGGCGTCAAACCAGCCATGTCTGAGGAAGGGCTGGTTTGACGCCCGAAACGTTTCTCTGGTACTTCAGACCAGTCCAACGCCAATAAAAAGATTAATAAATTATAATAATTTGGTACTTCAGACCAGTCCAACGCCAATAAAAAGATTTTTCTTTTTCCTTGTTCATTTATCTTTTGGGTCCAGCACGCTCGTTCAGATACTTGGATGTGCGCGCCTGCTCTTTTTACAACTGAAGTACCAGAGAGACATGTGTAAGCATCGCAAACTCTGTCAGGTTACTGTTAAAGTGGCTGTCTACTGTAATATTATGTTTAAAACTATCTCTGGAAATATCACACACTATCATTTGCTTGTTAATTCAGATACCATCAGCGTTTTTTTTCTTTGATAGGAACCGGGTTCCGGTTCCGGTGCACGGTGGTTGTGCGGAGCTCTGTTTGTGGCTCCGTTTGTGACGTTTGATATCTTGGATTGCCTTGGATTATAACTTTGGTTTGGTTACGGATTTGGATACGGTTAAAGGAATATGGACATATGCAGTAAAAGGAATAAGGACATTGCAGGTATTGACAAAGAACATCTGGAAGAGTGCGTGTGAGTAGCTAGCTAGCTAGCTAGCTCTGCAACAGCTAGTTGGCTGCCTCGCCAGACCAGCATACAACAACTAGCTAGCCCGATGCCTATACAACCAAAAACTCGAGCTATGGAGGAGGTGGAGGATATTAAAAAAAGCGCTGGACTTTCTCTCAAAGGACGTAAGTGATATAAAGGACAAACAGGACAAGATTCTGAAACTTGTGGAGGAAGTGTCGGAGCTACGTGTGCGTATTGAGGAAAAAGACAAAAGGATATCAGTGTTGGAAAAAAAAGTAGAGGACTTAGAACAATATTCGAGATTGAATGATGTTATTGTGACTGGACTGAAAATCAAGCCCCGCTCATATGCACACGCTGTGGTGGCGGGCAGCGGGGGAGAGCCAAGTGAACAGGAGGTGAACTCTGCTGAGAAGCAGGTTGTGGACTTTCTTGTGTCCAACAACATACATGTGGACGCGAATATGATTGAGGCCTGTCATCCTCTCCCCACGAGGGACAACATTCAGCCAGCTGTGATCCTGAGGTTTGCCAATCGAAAACACAAGATCGCATTGATGAAGCAAGGAAAAAAACTGAGAGGTACACAAATTTTTCTGAATGATCACCTGACTAAAAAAATGCGGACATTGCTAAAAAAAGCCAGATTTTTGAGGAAACAAAATAAAATACAGAACACCTGGGTTATGAATGTAAAATATACATTAAACTTAATGGACCACCTGAAAAAGCTAAAGTATTGGTTATAAGAGACATAGAAGAACTGAATAGGTACGAATGAATCCAGTAGTGGGTCAATGAGATAATAAGGGAAAAAATAAATAAATAAATAAAAGAATAATAATAATAAAACATAAATACATATATATAATATATATATATATATATATATACAAACAATATATGCGTATACTTATACAATGACATCCAATCATACTACATATACTGCTGATAGCAGTGATCTAGGATTACAGCAAAGGATCTTGGATTATGAGCTCTTAGAGCTGAAAACTTCAGAATACACCGAGCATAATGCACTAGACTTGGAGGATCAGATAGACCCAGATAACCTCTTTTTAACATCTAATGCAATTAATTGCAAATACTACACTGACAATGAATTCAACAACTCTATTAAAACCGAAGGGAAATTCCATTATCCATTTCAACAGTAGAAGCATGTACGCGAATTTCGATGCAATAAAAGAATACTTACAACAGTTTGAACAACAATTTAGTATCATTGCAATATCAGAAACATGGTTTAATGAGGATAAAGGCATTATGTTTGAGTTAAACAATTATAATTAATAATTTCTATTGATAAGCATTCAAGTAAATTGTTTATTGATGCTGTCATATTTTCTAATATTTTGAATGAAAAAAAGAAAACATAATAGTTAGTTGTTATACAGGTCACCAGGCTCATGTGTGGAGACATTTACAAATTGGGCAGAAAAAACATTCTCAGAAATAAGTAACAAGGTATTATATATCTGTGGGGATTACAATATTGACTTGTTAAATCCAAATAAACACAAGACAACTGATGAGTATATTAATCGCATGTACAGTATGAGTTTATACCCGACTATCACAAGACCTAGCAGAATAACAACGCACAGTGCTACCCTCATTGACAACATCTTCACTAATAATATGCAGTTCACAAATGTCAGCGGTTTAATGGTTTGTGATATAACGGATCATCTGCCCGTATTCACGGTGTATGATGATAATGAGTTAGAACAGAAATCACCTCAAAAATATTTTTATAAACGAGCAAGAACTGAGGATTCAATTTACTCACTTTATAGTGACTTAATAAAACAAGATTGGAACGAGGTATATAACAAGAAAGATGTAGATAGTGCTTATGATACTTTCATGGAAATTTTTAGTATAGCATACAATAAACACTGTCCAATTCGGAAATTTAGTAAAACAGTAAAACGACAAAATGTCCGTGGCTAACCAAGGGTTTACATAATGCTTGTAAGAAGAAAAACTCTCTATATAGACAATTCATTAGATTAAGAACAGATGAATCTGAAAGCAGATATAAAATATAAAATAAACTGACCAATATATTAAGGAATAGTAAGAAACTATATATACCAATCTATTATATAAAAACAAGAGCAACATGAAAGCGGTATGGGGAATACTAAACACTATAATCAAAGGTAATGCAAAAAATAATTCATATCCAAACTATTTCACTGATGGGAACAATGACAACCATAATATGAATGATATTGTGGGAAAGCTTAATAGTTTTTTTGTAAATGTTGGACCGGATCTGGCAGCAGAGATTCCGGAGTGTAGTAACAACGAAATGGAGTCATTGATAGACATTAATTCAAAAACGATGTTTTTGTCTGGAGTAACTGAAACAGAAATAATAGATGTCGTTAACGGGTGTAAGAACAAATCGTCTACAGACTGTTTTGATATAGATATGACACTGGTTAAACAAATTATATATAGTATAGTGAAACCATTAACCTACATATGCAACTTATCGTTTCAAACAGGAACATTCCCAAATAAATGAAAATTGCAAAAGTTATACCTATACATAAAAATGGGAACAAACACATCTTCACTAACTACAGACCTGTCTCTCTGCTCCCCCAGTTTTCCAAAATCTTAGAGAAACTTTATAACAGTAGAATGGACAATTTCATAGATAAGCATAAACTAATTAATGAAGGTCAGTATGGGTTCGAGCAGCAAGGTCAACTTTAATGGCCATAATCGATGCAATAGAAGAGATTACTAATAGCTTAGAGGGAAAGAAACACGCAGCTGGAATATTCATTGACTTGAAAAAAGCATTTGATACACTTAATCATTCTATATTATTAAAAAAATTAGATAGATACGGCATAAGGGGAGTGGCTTTGAGCTGGATTCAAAGCTATTTAACTGGGAGACAACAGTATGTGAAGATGGGGGAGTTTATATCAGGATATTTGGACATTGGTTGTGGGGTGCCACAGGGATCTGTCTTAGGACCAAAGTTGTTCAATTTATATATTAATGACATTTTTAATGTGTCAAAATTATTAAAATTAGTCATTTTCGCAGATGACACAAACATTTTCTATTCTAACGACAATTATAGTAATTTAGTAACTAACATAAATTGTGAACTAAGGAAATTGAAAACATGGATGGACATTAACAAATTGTCCCTCAACTTAAATAAAACAAAAGTAATGTTCTTTGGTAATTATAATGGAAAACCAGACCCAGTAAATATAGACGGTGTAGTCTTAGATACAGTATCTGAAATTAAATTCTTAGGAGTCACCATTGACAGTAAATTAAGCTGGAAACCACACATAAGTCACATACAAGGTAAAGTCTCCAAAAGCATCTCAATTATTAATAAAGCAAAGTTTTTCTTAAATTACAATGCATTATTTCTATTATATGGTTCATTAGTTTTGCCATATCTAAACTACTGTGTAGAAGTTTGGGGCAATAACTATAAAGCTCATTACACCCCTTGTTATACTCCAAAAACGGGCTGTAAGAATTATACATAAAGTAGGATATTATGATCACACTATATATTATTTCTGCAGTCTAAACTGTTAAAAATGTCTGATTTAGTTGATTTCTCTACTGCCCAACTTCTGTTAAAGCCAACAAAAATGTGCTACCTGCAAGGATACAAATGCTTTTTGCACGCACAGAAGGGGATATAACCTGAGGGGGTGTGATAACTTTAAGATTCAAGCAGTGTCTTCCACTAGGAAAAGTATGTGTGTGTCTGTATGTGGAGTTAAACTCTGGAACAAATTGGGGCAGAACTTAAACAATGTCCAATATTCATCATTTCAAATCAAGATATAAAAAAATGGTATGGTCAAAGTACCAGGAGGAGGAAATGGGACTTGATTGCTAAAGGTGTTACATAAAAATAATACCATTACTGGTATTATTATTGTTATTATTGTTATTATTATTGTAAGAGGATATAATAGTTAATTTAGTAAATAAGAAATAATTAGGTGAATATATTGTATTAGTAATATCTTACATTAACTATACTGTATGTCTTGACTGTATTTTTGTTTTGCTGTCTTCTTTCTTTTTTCTTGTCTTTATTTTTATTAATCATAGCTATTTAAAATGTATTGTGTCTTGTATTGATTAGGAGGGGTAATTGTTATTGCCATTGTTATTACTATTGCTGTTGTGTTATCAGCATTATTTTAACAGCCCAGGATAAATACCTAACAATTTATATATTACTCTTAGAATCAAATTTAAGCAATCCAGACAGCGGTATTGCTATTGATGCTGATGGTAATATAAAGGAATTAAAGTCTTACAATTAAAACATGCACATATCACGTACTCTGCATTCAACATAACTCGTAGTACAGGGCAGACATGTGGGGGCTGGCTGCTCGAGGAAGCCTCTTCTGGCAGCAGACTCCTAAAACTTGTCTCTTTTAATGCATAGTATAGGACACTTAATAAATGATGGTCCTGTTGCTCGGGGCTGCTCCCCTCTGGCAGCAGGTCCAGACACAAAGAAAAAAGAAAAGCCCCGAATCCTTTTTAACACACATTAAGACTACTCTTGTTATCATGAGCATCAATCAGTCTGCGATCATTGTGCCTTTCATGAATAAATGTGGAGTATGTTATGTATCATTCAACACTTTGATATAGACTAATGTTATATGGGCTGTAATGATAATGATGATGGTGAATAACAGTAATACCAACATGGTAATAAAATGGGTATAGGAAACAAAATTATAAACTTGTTATAAAGTGTAACATACTATGAATGTGACTTAATCTGTAAATATGTAACCAACGTAATTGTTTTGTAAGATACTAAGAACTAAACTTGTTACTGTTGCAACCACATTATTATTTAAGTTTACGAACAGGGGTGGGAGTCAATAAGCTTGTCTTCTTCCCACTCCTTTTCGAGCTAGAATGTTAATTATTTTTCTTTTCTTTTTCTGGCTTTTGTGCCTGTGTGTGTGTTGTGTAGCTCGAAATAAAAAAAAATAAAAAAAATAGAAATAAAACGGGGAAACGATTCGTGTTTCAATACAAGAGGAGCAGTGGAGAGAATGTGTAAATTTTGCGACAATTACACATTTTGCAGGCGAGACACAAATAATCGATGTAACTCATAAATTCAAGCACGTGCAATACAAATACACAAAATAATGATTCAAAGTGAGATATTTCTCGCTAGATGTTGATTAAATGTGAAATTAACTGGCTAAATTAGCTATAATATTGCATTATGTCCCCCAAAAATTCTAAAAGTCCGCCATTTTTATTTCCAACGACGGAAGTAGTTGTTAGTCACGTGACTCCAATATAAATTGATGGAGGAAATAATTGCGACTATTCCACAATAAAAGCTTAAAGTGTGAAATAGTTCACATTTTGGTGTGTGGACCACTGTCACATTGTCACAGTTTCGTGTGAGACTGGGTTGGTATTTAATGAAAACCATGAGGAAGGAGTAAAAGAACGTGTGCCAACGCGGCCAGCATCAGACTTTACGCACAGGCATGAACTCTCTGTTCATCAGGCAAAACATAAAACAAACATCAGCAAATACAGGTTTAGTTAAACAAACAGAAGGTTAGCGGGCTGCTGTTTGTTCTTTGGAGCCGCGGTCACAGCGGAGAGAGAAGGCACAGAGAGAGAGAGGGGGGGAAAGACGCGTCTTGCCTATTCATCTGCGTCTGGGTTAAAATAACTTCCAACCTATTGATCAGTGATCACCAACTTATTCTGCTCTACGCCGGTTACAAACATGCTGTGGGGATGACAAGCCACGGCTCGAGGACGTTTTTTGGAGCAGAGCGCACAATGCAACAGACGTAATTTGCGCAAAAAAGAAAAAAAATCTGTCCATCAAATTGGATTCGGGCTAGAGTGAAAACATCCGGGCTGCCCCGGTAAAATGCCTGGCGACGCCGCTGGCTCTGAATAACCCCCGGCTCACATTAACTACGGTACGGGTTCGGTCCGGGTTCGTCCTGATCTGGTCCGGGTTTTCCCCAAACTACCACTCACAGTGAGTCCGGCTGACACTGTGGCTCCGCCGGCTCCGGCGCCAGATGCTGCACCAGGCACAGAAACAGCCCTCGCGAGAACAGAAGTGCACGTGAGTTTCGCTCTTGTGTGAGTTTACGTGATAAAAAGCCCCATATACAGGTAGTTTTGTAAACAAAAGCCGTATTTGCCAGAACAACGACTCTCCCCAGTGAAGTGGAAGCTTTAAACACACTAGTGCCCTGTGTCACTGGTAATGGAGAAATGTTTACATTTCCGACGTTACACGCGTGTACAGGCAGTAAACGAGACCAAATAAGTAGTAAGCGGACAGATTTTATTTAAAATACACCGGATCTCTTTTCTCATGAGACCTGACTTCCTGCTCCGGCAAAAATAGACATCTTGCGGATTCTTTCCGTAGCCGCCGGTTGGCCTCGGTAGCCGGACCCGGACTTCACGGAGCAGTGTGAGTGTGCAACATTGGTTTTAATGACTTTCTAAGTTCGCGGACGCCGCACCGGACCTTAACCGGATTTAATGTGAGCCGGGGTAAGTCGTCCTCCACTGAGACTTTTACGCACAAGTTCATACACATTTCTGTAGCAAAATGTGTTCCATGATTGTTCAGATGTTTAGTTTAACTCCATTTATCCAGCGATCTCACATTTTTCCTAACATACACAATATGCAGTCTATATATAGGGTATGTAAATGGGTCTTTAAAAATTGCTTATGATGCTAAATTAATTTATGAAGGATAAAAATAGCCTATGACGGATTTTTTATAACCCTGCCCGTCAAAATGAAGGAGAGAAATTATCCTAGCGAAACCACTGGGCTATACCATAGTTTGACTCCACATACCAATACACAAAAGCTTTTTTGGTTTTATGAATCTGGGGTTGTTTACAAATTGAGTTCCCTCTAAGATTGTCACCTCCTTCTCTGTTACGGAACATTTTTTGAAGGTTAAATGGTAGCAAAAGTGCATTTACTTTATACATAATGTGGGCAGTTTGAAAATTTACAAGGTCATAGATTCACATATTTAGATTGTAAGAATAACACATTTGTATGTTCCCTGTACACTACCTTATGGATAATTCTAACATTTAAGCAATGTCAATATTTTGTTTGTGAAAAAGACTGATCGAAGATGTGAAAAATAATCACATTGAAAAGTAACTAGTACTTTATTATATTTTTCACGTAATTTTGTACTTGTACAGTGGGGGAAAAAAGTATTTAGTCAGCCACCAATTGTGCAAGTTCTCCCACTTAAAAAGATGAGAGAGGCCTGTAATTTTCATCATAGGTAAACCTCAACTATGAGAGACAAAATGAGAAAAAAAGATCCAGAAAATCACATTGTCTGATTTTTAATGAATGTATTTGCAAATGATGGTGGAAAATAAGTATGTGGTCAATAACAAAAGTTCATCTCAATACTTTGTTATATACCCTTTGTTGGCAATGACAGAGGTCAAACGTTTCCTGTAAGTCTTCATAAGGTTTTCACTGTTGCTGGTATTTTGGCCCATTCCTCCATGCAGATCTCCTCTAGAGCAGTGATGTTTTGGGGAAGGCGCTGGGCAACACGGACTTTCAACTCCCTCCAAAGATTTTCTATGGGTTTTCATTTTCAATGCCCTTGCTGATGAAAGGAGGTTTCACTCAAAATCTCACGATACTTCATTCTTTCCTTTACATGGATCAGTCGTCCTGGTCCCTTTGCAGAAAAACAGCCCCAAAGCCTGATGTTTCCACCCCCATGCTTCACAGTAGGTATGGTGTTCTTTCTTTCTCCTCCAAACACGACGAGTTGAGTTTTGACCAAAAAGTTCCATGTTGGTTTGATCTGACCATATGACATTCTCCCAGTCCTCTTCTGGATCATCCAGATGCTCTCTAGCAAACTTCAGACGGGCCGGGACATGTCCTGGCTTAAGCAGGGGGACACGTCTGGCGCTGCAGGAATTGAGTCGCTGGCGGTGTAGTGTGTTACTGACGGTAGCCTTTGTTACTTTGGTCCCAGCTCACTGCAGGTCATTCACTAGGTCCCCCCGTGTGGTTCTGGGATGTTTGTTCACCGTTCTTGTGATCATTATGACCCCACAGGGTGAGATCTTGCGTGGAGCCCCAGATCAAGGGAGATTATCAGTGGTCTTGTATGTCTTCCATTTTCTAATAATTGCTCCCACAGTTCATTTCTTCACACCAAGCTGCTTACCAACTGCAGATTCAGTCCTCCCAGCCTGGTGCAGGTCTACAGTTTAGTTTCTGGCTCTTTGGTCTTGACCATAGTGGAGTTTGGAGTGTGACTGTTTGAGGTTGTGGACAGGTGTCTTTTATACTGATAACAAGTTCAAACAGGGGCCATTAATACAGGTAACGAGTGGAGGACAGAGGAGCCTCTTAAAGAAGAAGTTACAGGTGCTTGTTTGTTATTGACCAAATACTTATTTCTATCAGTATTTGCAAATAAATTCATAAAAAAATCAGATAATGTGATTTTCTGGATTTTTTTCTCATTTCGTCTCTCATAGTTGAGGGATACCTATGATGAAAATTCTCTCTCATCTTTTTAAGTGGGAGAACTTGCACAATTGGTGGCTGACTAAATACTTTTTTCCCCACTGCACTGAGTACATTTTTGCAGCAGTATTTGTAATTGAGTAAAATTTTAGCCATGTAATTGTAATTTTATTTGAGTCCAAATTTTCTGTACTCTTTCCACCACTGCTCTGTTGGTCTTCAAATTATCTTAAATGGTAAATGGTAAATGGACTCAACTTATATAGCGCTTTTCTACCTTTATCAGGCCCAAAGCGCTTTACAGTAAGGAACCAGTCACCCATTCACACTCTCATTCATACACCAATGTACGCAGACACTGGAGGCAAGGAGGGTGAAGTGTCTTGCCCAAGGACACAACGACAGTGTGCATTTGCGTAAGCTGGGATTCGAACTCACGACCTTCTGATCACGAGACGACCCGCTCTACCAACTGCGCCACCGTCGCCCCTTAACTTTGAAGAAAATCCACAACAATTACTGCTGAGTGTGTAGGTGAGATTTGATTGATTGAGTTTTATTTCGAGCTACACACAAGGCACAAAAGCCAAAAAAAGAAAGAAAAAAAAAAATATATATATATATATATACATATATATATATATTCATTCATTCATTTTCTTCCACTTGTCCGTTGCCGGGTCGTGGGGACAGCCGTTGGAGCTGCCCAAATCATATATATAATAAAAGAAAAAATAATTAACATTCTGGCTTGAAAAGGAGTGGGAAGAAGACAAGCTTATTGACTCCCACCCCTGTTCATAAACTTAAATAACAATATATAACAATAACAGTGTTTAGTTCTTATCTTACAAAACGATTAACAATTAAGTTGGTTACATATTAACAGATGCAACAATGCATTATATTAGGTCAACATTCACAGTATCTTACACGTTATAACAAGTGTATAATTTTGTTTCCTATACCGAATTCATTACCATGTTGGTATTGCTGTTATTCACCATCACCATTACAGCCCATATAACATTACTCTGTATCAAAGTGTTTGAATGATACATAACATACTCCACATTTATTCATGAAAGGTACAATGATCGCAGACTGATTGATGCTCATGATAACCAGGTTAGTCTTAATGATGTGTGTTAAAAGGGATTCGGGGCTTTTCAAGATTCAACAGTGCGTCTTTGAATAGAAGTCAGCTGCGGCTTCCTAGAAGTAATAAAGTCACAATCAAAAGCGACGGGAGGGAAAGGGGAGTGTTCTGAATGGATACATAATAAAAGTCCTTCAGACAGTTCTTGTAGCACTCTGAGCACTACATGAAGCGGTAAGTACAATGGCATATTATATAATCATTTTATTTCTGTATTATATCTAATCCACCATTTATACTGTGATGTGCTAAAATGTATAGGGTTGAGTTTGGTTAATCTATGGTGGAACGAGGCTTGATTAATGTCAAAGTGAATGAACTGGCCCACATTAACTTTCCTCAGCCCCTGTGTGCGGGGTGGCAGAAACAGTCTGAAGCAAAGCATTTGCTAAGGTATTGAGTTAACGTTTTTACAATTGGACAAGTCCTATTTCAATAAATGCAACCATGTAAATGCAATCAAAAGAGGTCCAGGTGGCATTCACAATGATCCCTGTACCAAAAGACTGCCATTAGGGCGTTCTCATTATAATTGCAATAACTGCAAGTTTAAAAAATAATGGTTGTAATGTATTTTAGATGGATCCTTCGGCTGGAAAAGTGCTGCAGATAGCAGCTTTGGGTCGACCTTTCACGTTAGGCATGCTGTATGACTGCAGAGAGGACACTGTAGTTCCAGGTAATCTGTTTCTCTCATTTGAAATGTCATGAACTTGGTAATTCTACATTTAAAATGATTGATTGATTGTTTATTCCGAGTTCAGTGTACAATACATATAAACATGACTATTTAACATGCATTCATGACATTTTAACGTACTGTACATAAACTCGAAAAGGAGTGGGAGAAGTATAAGATGCATGTATATAAGATGCATGATAATTGTCTTATAACAGGAGAGGTGCATATTAATTATTCATTATTTGATACCTGATTTTGCCTTATTTCTTGGAATATCTAAAAGTAAACTGTAACAAATGATTGAAAAGGTGTAATCTAAATCGGGCATAATGAAGATTATTAGAATAGCACTGCTTGTGCGAATCATTGCTCATGTTATCAAAAAGTTGCGCCTCTTTCTAGACCTTGATGCGGTCTAAGGTCCACAGTCCTCTTGACATGCACACCTCCTCCTTTTCTGCTGTGAGCGCTCATAATTCTTGTCTTTACACGCCAAATATAATCAACTCAACTCTACAACAACCCAATTAATAGGTTTAACAAATCAAACCAGGAATAGAATTGAAAATAGCCTTTCTTGACAGTCCTCTCCAGCCTTCACGATATTATAATTTTCCGAGTTTCACCTGTATGCGATTATGCCTCCAAACTCTCCTTTAAGCATTTTAGCTGACACAAAGGGTGCGTCACAGGAATAGATTAGCAGTGTGGTGAGAGTGTGGTGCTGAGCCAATAGTGCTCATTAACACATCTAAAGCTATAAGAGGAGAGTCTTTATAAAGTTTCAAAAATAGCAGTCTACAAGGGCCCACAAATTAGACAGGAAATGTACAAACAGTTAAATATTTAAAAAAAGAGGTATTTATGTACAATAAGTAAAGCAAACATCTTAAGGGGCAGAATTATAACAATAGGAAATAAGAATAAATAAAAATAGAATAAAAAATAGAATAGACTATAAAAGTAGACTATCAAGGTGCAAAGTTTACAGTCCTAGTGCAGGTTGTCAAAAGTGACGCTGATACAGAGATTATTGCACGTAGTTTTGCTGCACGGGGCCCAGCACACGGCAGCGTAGTGGAGAGCAGAGGCTACCACAGAGTCATAAAAGTCCTCAGCAGAGGCCTGCTCACTCCGAAGGACCTCAGGCTGCATCCGAAACCATCAAATTATAGCCTCTAAGTGCTAACACTAGCAACTAATCCTGAACCTTTCATGGGCTCAGCTGTTAGATCTCTATGCAGTTAGTGAACTAGAGCTTCAGCAGCATTTGCCCAATTCCACCGTCCTTACCCAGGGGAAGGGGAAGTGACATCACCAACAGCTGCTGTTTAAAGTTCAGTGCAGGTCAAACAAAAGCGCATACCGCCCCCTACTGTATAGTGTCCAACAACAACATAGTGTCCAAATAAAGACATTTAAGGGAAAAAAAATACAAAATCCAAATGATCCTTCACATTTCCCTTATTTTATCTCAACAGCTGTTTCATAAAGCTACAGTAATTAGCCATGTGACTTAAGTTTCTATTAAATGAAAACAAAAGGTTTCATTTTTAAAACCTGACATGTGACTGAGCAGTGGTGATTATAAGGCCTTGTCCCAATTCAAACCTTAGCCATAGATTTGAGCCCTTCCCCTAGATTTTGCGTATTCCCACGGAGGGGTAGGGTGTCCCAATACCGCAAGTCAGCTCAGGAGCTGACTTGCGGCCAAGGGAGTATAAAGATGGCGGCTACCGGTGGAAGCGTCAGTTACAAATGTGAGAATATATACGCAAATAAGCCTGTAAAAATTCTGAAATGTGTTGGCATGTGTTAGTTAGATGTAAATGCAATGGACTTATAGTCCATTTCATTTACATTTTATAGTTTGAAAGTCGCTATTTGACGACCGTAAAAATGCCGAGTGCTTTGCAAGAGTCTGCCCATCAATATACATTGCCCGCCAGGTGTGCGCCCCGGTGTACATGCAGATCTTTCATGCTTATCCAGGTTCTTAATCTACTGACTCTGATTCAAGCTTTCAGTGAACAAAACGGTCTCAAGCTGAACCCTTTCTCCTGTGGTGATAGAGGACTGAAAGTGTTGCTTGTTTACGTTCTACTTATGTGACACAGATGATTATTGATCATCGAAACAGTAATGCATCACGTTTAATCATTTAACAATAGACTGGATGCAAACTATACGATCTGAATGTGTAGGCCGTCTTGTTTTTAGACACCATAGTTGTTGGCAGCTAAGTTGAGCAGTGCCAAAATTAAACAAAACAACATGAAACATCCCGAACATCACAAACATACGGGAACGTATGTTTGCTGCTGTTTCATATATTTCTTATTTATCAAACGTAGATAAATCAACATGGCAGGAGCTACGTATTTCTTGTTATTGTAGTTTATGTGTATAAACAACTGTGTATTACCACTATCTACTAAACTGGGGTGAAATCAGACACGTCGATGTTGCGCGTGACGTAAGGAACACGTTCTCTGCACCAATTTCTTAGGGGAAAATCTTCACTCGCACTTCCCTCATAGAGGGGACTCTACTGTGGAGGGAACTCATTGCAAGTGTTCTCAGAGCAAGTGAGAGGAATGGGACTGGGCCTAACATGCATTTTGTCACTTTTATAAAGTTTGGCTTGTCTGAAGTAACCTTTGCGTGCCTTCTGCTCAGCAAACTCGTGGTAAATCCATTTCGTTGCTCAGTTATTTTCAATGTAGATTTGTGCAAATCCGCAAATCTGAGGTAAAGCGTTGGCTCGGGAAACGTAATGGTCAGCAGGGCGCTGTGCATGTTTACAGCCAGGGCATCATCAGTCACACTGGGAAAGTTAGCCAGGAAAAGTTCACTGGTTTCAAGCAGGAAAAAAACCTTTGTAGTAGTATTCCAACGTTAGCTGCGGCGGCCTCTGAAAGCCACACACGGGGAAGCGTTATATAGTCATGAAGCCAGACACACACAATGACACGGCGTGCGCTATTCTCTGACAAAACAAGACTTTTTTACCTGAAAAACTGATCGACAATAGGCCAAAACTTTTTTGACAGTTTCCTGCCAAAAAAGGCAGGAAACTGCCTTTTTTGCGTGGCATTTGTTTGCTAAAGCATGTGTCAACAACACAAACCAAAGCAGCTGTGCCTCTCCTCCTCTGCGGTGTTTACCACACAGACACGCCCCTACATCGTGCTCCGAAATCTCCCAAATCAAGCCGGTTTGAACCTAAAAGTTTACACTTTTAAATATACCAATACTGCTAGCTTAAACATGGAGGCATCTTCGTGGCTTCAACTGAATGATTCTGAATTTTCTCGAAACTTGTGTTCCCGAAATCCATGACGCGTCACATTTGTACCCAGTCGTGGAATCCAGGGACTGGGGCATTTTGAGTGGACATAGACTCAGAAAGTGTAGTCCCCAAGCTTTCCAACAATGTGTAACACATGGAAATATGATAATATTTGGAGAAGTTATGGCAATTTGAAATTAAGGTCCCAGAATATTTCTAAGCAGATAAATCGGCTTCTAACGTTTCTGGAGTTTTCCCCTCTCTGCTGCTGCGCGTGACAATAGGGCTCATTTACATCTCATTTAGATACAGTGCCTTGCGAAAGTATACGGCCCCCTTCAACTTTTCGACCTTTTGCCACATTTCAGGAATCAAACATAAAGATATAAAACTGTAATTTTTTGTGAAGAATCAACAAGTGGGACACAATCATGAAGTGGAATGAAATTTATTGGATATTTCAAACTTTTTTAACAAATAAAAACTGAAAAATTGGGTGTGCAAAATTATTCAACCCAATCAGAACACAGAGACTGGGAACTTCTGTTGCTTTAAACATGAGACAAAATACAACTGCTACTACTACTGCTGCTGCAAGGAAGGTCTGAAATATTGGTGGGGACTGTCCAACTGGGTCTTTCTGGGGAAGTTATGGTCATTGTCCGGACATTTCACATTGAGGTAGGGTGACCATATGACCCGTATAGTCTCCCTACCTCAAGACTTAAATACATTAGAACATGATTGTGATCTGCAGTATTAATAATAATAGCATTGTTACTATGATTGCAGGTATGACCCTCTGGGATGTGGAAAACCTGAAAAAGGATACAAGAGTGCAAAATAAAGCTAACAGTCAATTTGAAATAATCACATCTGAGTCCATTGAAGACAAATCCTCAGCTTTAAATGTTGATGCATCACTTAAAGCAAGTCTTCTTAGTGGACTGGTCCATGTTGATGGTTCTGCCAAATACCTGCACGATCAGAAAACGTCCAAAAACCAGGCACGAGTGACTTTAAACTACAATGCCACTACAAAGTTTGAAGAGCTGACCATGAAACACCTTGGAAGAGGAAATGTGAAGCATCCTGACGTGTTGAGAAAGACATAGCCACACATGTAGTGACTGGAATTCTGTACGGAGCACAGGCCTTTTTGTGTTCGACCGTGAAATATCAAAACGTGAAAACAAACAGGCTGTACAGGGAAACTTAGAGATGATGATCAAGAAAATTCCAAGTTTCTCAATAGATGGAAAAGGAGACTTAAAGATGGATGGCAATGACAAATCGCATTTTGATAAATTCTCTTGCAAATTTCATGGCGATTTTAATCTTAACAAAAGCCCAGTATCTTTTACAGATGCAGTGGAGGTCTATCAGAGTTTACCAAAGCTGCTCGGAGCCAATGGGGAAAATGCAGTTCCAGTTAAAGTCTGGCTTCTGCCTCTCACGACATTAGATCCATCTGCTGCTAAACTTGTCTGTGAGATAAGTGTAAGGTTAGTTAAAGAAGCACAGAGTGTCCTGGAGGACTTTTATGAACTTGAGTTGAGGTGCAATGATGCACTCAAACTAAAACTGTGCAGGCATTTCCACAGATTGTCAAAAAAATAAAATCTTTTAAAGATTTTTGCACAGAGTTTAAGCTGGAGTTTCAGAGGCTTTTGGCAAAAAAGATCCCAGTAATCCGTGGAGGTGGAGAAGATGAAGCACAACTTGTAGAAATCCTGAAAAGAGAACCTCCTCTCCATTTAACAGTTCCAACCTCAGCGACTGGATGGAATATAAGGAAAGAGAAATAGGCATCTTGAAATCCTACACAAAAATGATGAAAACACAACCGTGGTGCAGCCTAAAGACATTCTAAAGACAGAGAAAACAGTTTGCTTTGTTTTTACGTCTCTGGGAGCGAAGGAGCCGTACCTGGAATCATTGGAGAAGTATTTAAAGCAAGGACAAGATTCAGGTGCTTCACATGAGCTTGAAAAAGAACAATGGTATCTGTCAAGGGATGTTGCTAATGCAATGAGGCTCAAAGCAAAGCTGTTCAGTGATTTTGCAGAGGCCAACAAAGAGAACAAGAACGTCAAGTTTCTCATAATGGCATTACATGTAACTGATGAGAACCATAAGGGCACATGTATTACCTTTATGAAGGAGGGAGTTTTCCAAATGAAAACTTTGAACCTACTTCAAAACCTGAAAAAATAGCTGTAAGTGATATTGATTACAATATGGCAATACTAAAGATTTCTCCACCTACATTTGGAGCCACAAACATCACATCCTACTGTGTCGAGTTCAAGCCGACGGAGAAGAAGAATGGCATCAGATCAGTGCCCCAGGACCTGATGAAGTTACACTGAAAGACTTGGATCCCAACACAGAATACAGAGTGAGATGCAGAGCAGTGACAAGTGTTGGTTTCAGTCCAGTTTATGAAATGGAAACACCAATGAAAACCTTGCCCTGCAGTGCTCCAGGAAAACTCCAAGTCAAAGTCACTTCAAGCGAAATGTCAGTGAAGTGGGAGAAACCTGCAGTATTTGGGAAAAACGCTGAAATCTTGAGATATGTTGTAGAGTTTGCTCAAATCAACAAAGGGAAGGATCTGAAGTGGAATCACAAGTATTCAGCTGTTGAGAAGGTGATCATTTCTGAGCTCGAGTCTGAGACTAAATACGCTGTGAGGGTCCACTGTGACTGTGGGATTTCTGGGAGAAGCAAAGATAGTGAAGAAGTAACCATCACAAAACGAATCGCTTTACATTTGAAACACATCAGTGATGAAATAAAATCGGAATCATTTCCACCACTTTACAAACTGCCTCTGGAAGAGCAAGACATCAACATTGATGGTTGTCAAATGTTCAACTTGGGGAAAGAGAGTAAAAGGCAAAACCGGACCTTAATGATCGTTGGAGCCACGGGGTCCGGAAAGTCCACTTTGATAAATGGCATCATCAACTACATGGCTGGTGTCGAGTGGAAAGACAATTTCAGGTTGAAATTAGTTCATGAAGATCCAGCAAAGTCCCAAGCTGAAAGTCAGACCTCTGATGTTAATGTTTATAAAATCAACTATCAGGAAGGGTTCAGAACCCCTTTTCTCTCACTCTCATTGACACCCCTGGATTTGGAGACACCAGAGGCATCCAAAGAGACAAGCAGATCACGGAGCAAATCCGAAACCTCTTCACGTCCAGAAACGGGATCAGTTCCATCGATGCCATCTGCTTCGTTACTCAGGCCTCACTGGCTCGTCTCACAGCCACTCAGAAATACGTCTTTGACTCTGTGCTCTCAATATTTGGTAAAGATGTGGCAGAAAATATTTTGATGTTAGTCACTTTGCAGATGGGAAACAGCCTCCAGTTCTTGAAGCGATAAATGCAGCTGATGTCCCTTGTCCCAAAAATGAATGTGGTCTCCCAGTTCACTACAAATTTAACAACTCTGCGTTATTTGCAGAAAATAGAAAAAGTGCAAATGAGGATTCAGATGACAACTTTGATGAGGTTTTTTGGCGAATGGGCACTAAAAGTATGAAAAGGTTATCACCCAATTAAATAGGATGGAATCTAAAAGTTTGGTGATGACTAAAGAGGTGCTCAAAGAGCGTAAGCAGCTTGAAACAGCAATCGCCGGTTTGCAACCTCAAATTAAAGCCAGGTTAGAAAAACTGCAAGCACTCAAAGCAACCATGGAGAAGATCAAAGAGGAGGAAGCAGAGATTACTTCAATGAAAACCATGAAATTGAAGTTGAGGAGATTAAATCTGTTAAAGTACCACTCAAAAATAAAGGAGAAAGTGCAACAAACTGCCAGGTGTGTCAGATAACCTGCCACCATCCCTGTAGGCTGATATTCAACATAAAGGCTTTTGTTCTGCCATGAAGATCACAGGGAAATGCTCTGTCTGCCCAAAGAAATGCCACTATTCAGAACATTTAAACCAGGATTACAAGTGGGAAAATGAAAAGGAAAAGAACAAACAGACCATCACAGAAATGAAAGAGAAGTATGCAAGGGCTGAAGGGGAGAAGCTGACCCTGGAGGGGATGATGAAAGACAAGAGGAGGAGATAGAAAACCTTCAGGATGTGGTAATGTCACTGATTAACCAATCCGCTCAGAGTTTAACTCGTCTGAGTGAGATCGCTCTTACGCCAAACTCTCTCACTGTGCCAGATTACATCGACATGATGATCCAAGAGGAGGAAAGTGAAGCTAAACCTGGATACAAAGATCGCACTCAGGCTCTGGAGGCCATGAGGGAAAAGGCACAAATAATCTCCAAAGTCTCAGATAAAGTAAGAGATACTCATCAAGGAGAAGAGCCACAACCAGAGACAAGCTTCTTAGAGAAGTACTGTCTTTGTAACATTTTATAAAATAATACTTAAATTATACAGTTCTAAATAATTGACCGTTTTTGAAATTACATGACAATAATACACCATCGATTATGAATAAATCAGGTTTTCTTCATGTGGCATTTTTATCATCTTCACAATATATTGCTTGAGTTATCAAATCTATAAATTATTTAAATATTGTATGTTGCAAAAGTTGGAAAATTGGAAGTTGGAAATATTTCCAATAAAATTATTAATTTAAAGGTGCGCAATGCAACTTACTATGTAAAAGAAAGGTAATATTAATGCGTAATTGACCTTTCAGTAACCCAGTGGCTCTATGGGTGGTTAGGCTGGTGCCTTCGCTTGTAATCCCGGTGGCTCCTGTGAAGCTTCAGGCTCACTTTTATTTCAGGTATTTTAGGGTTTCTGGTAGGTTTTTGGAATGGAATGTTCTGTATGTAACCATGAATTGGGTTCAATCAGCATTGAAAACCTGAAAAAGTATTGATCCTGGAGCATCCTGGAGAGGCCTTCAGGGTGATAAGTAAATGATATGCTAAACCAGGGCTAGACTGGCAGAAAAAATCTGCCTGGGACTTTTGGGTCAAGAGCGTCCCTCTATAAAATCAGTCATACCATAGACGCTGATTTATGTTCTTCCCAGTGGGTGGGGGTCAGGATTGATCTCACAAACTCATGGTTACGAGCTCCGCGTTCTACCTATAGAGCTAACGAGCAGCACATAGATAATGTTGTGAACAGCAGTAAACAGAGTAGCGGGGGCCGCAGTCAATAAAAACAACATACTTTTTGGGTTATTTTGTATTCTTTTGACAGACCCGGGCCGGCCCATATATGGCATCAGCCCACCGGGAAATGCCCGCTATGCCAGATGGCCAGTCCAGCCCTGTGCTAAACAACAAAGCATCCGCAGGGTCACTGAAAGGTCAAATACGTATTCATATCCACTTTTATTTTCCATAGAAATTTGCATAGTGCACCTTTAAGGATGTGTTCACGCTTGTCAGATTTGTTCAAAATGGTGAATTGAGATTATGAGTATGATGTCATAACATAGCAAAAGAAAATTAAGCTGTCTGCAATGTTATTCTTTGACCAATCAATCAATTTGATGCTCCAACTTATGTTATTGTTTGATTTGTTAATTCATTTGAGGATCCCTTTCTATTTAGATTAAATGTAATCTGCATCTCCTGATTCAACAGATGTATGACAATGCCAATGTTAAGGAAGCTGAAATCATTGTTTGCTGTGTTGTGTTTTTGAGCTGTTCTGAAAAATAAAAATAAATTCTTGGTTCTACTTACAATTTGTGTACTAATCATTTATAAAACAGCTTTCTAGGCATACTTTTCTGCACCACAACAACATAATTTGTTCAATGCAATAAAATATAAGGATGTATCGTTGTGTTTGTGGATGTGTTTTAAGTGTCCACATGGTTCTGGTCTCTTTAAAGTGGGACCCGCGAGCTTAGTCTGTCCAAAGGTTTAATTACACAACAAGGAAAGTAAGCAAAGGAAAATCATATTTTTTTAAATGCAAATTGTGACTGCCATCATTATTATTATTATTATTATTATTGAGCAAGTTTCATACTTCAAGGAAAAAAGTTTAGAAACCTCTGCCCTCATTAAAAGCAAAAGTAATAAAAACGTGAAGTCATAAAATCATATTAAAGTAATAAAACATTACAGTTGAAAGATGATAATCCAAATCGAAAGCCAAAAGTACATCAGGGAGATAAAAGCAAAGGTCAAATGACTATACAGTATTGTGTACAAAGGCACAAAGTACGCAAAATGTTAATGCAGATAAGAGGTCTTTTATAGCTTTACAAATCTGTTTTTCTGGCCTAGTCATTGGTATAGAAACCAAGAAGCAAATCATTGATTAATATTCTGAGATTTCACGCTAATAAAGCCATTCAAACTATGCTAAAGGCCAAAATATATTGTCAGTTTACTCATGTCCAGAGTAAGGAAATTTTCCATTTAATAACAGAATTTACAGATATTACCCTTATGACTATCACAAGACACTGGCTCCCGTCTGCCCTTCTCATCCAAGTACGCTTTTATGGCTATAGTACTAGTGGGACAGTCGTCACAGTTACACATGTATGAACCAGGTGAACAACAATTATAAAATAAAGATATAAACAGATATATGAGGTGTTTTAAGATAAGATAGATTCAAAGGCTAAAGACTACTGGGGACTTGACAACACACTTATCAAAAAACATAGGGAGACTCTAACAACAACAATAGCCCAAATTGTGAACAAATCTATTAATGAAAGTGTGTTCCCTAGTGTCTTCAAAACAGCAGTTATAACTCCAATTCATAAATCTGGTAGCAAAAATGAGGTTAGTAAATATAGGCCCATTAGTTTACTACCTGTAGTATCAAAAATATTAGAAAAAGTAATCATAGAGCAGTTAACGGACCATCTAAACGATAATAATGTTTTGCATCAAATGCAATTCGGTTTCGCAGACATCATTCCACTGATGCTGCCTGCTGCTACCTGACAGAGAGCATTAGGGCTGGCATGGACAAGGGGGGCACGGTGGGTGCCGTGTTCTTGGACTTACGAAAGGCCTTCGACACGGTAAACCACTGTGTCCTCCTGTCCCGACTTGCTCAGTGTAATCTATCCAGTGAAGGACTGGAGTGGTTCCAGTCATACCTTACTGACCGGGTGCAGTGTGTCAGAACAAATAATACAACATCCTCCTTTAAACCTAGCACAACCGGGGTCCCACAAGGGTCAATCCTGGGGCCCTTGCTGTTCAGCATTTATATAAATCACCTCCCTGATGTGTGCAAAGACCTGGATATAATTATGTATGCAGATGATGCCGTCATCTTCACACATGGAAGGGATATGCAGACAGTGGCCTCAAAGTTGTCTTCAGTATTGGACAAAATCCAAAATTGGCTCCAATCTTCATGCCTGACATTAAACACTAGTAAAACAGTTGGCATGTATTTTCATAAAATAAATAATACTAAAGAGATGCCTAACATATATGTAAATGGAGAGGCACTAAAAAATGTAACGGAAACAAAATACTTAGGGCTCTATTTAGACCAAACACTGACATTCAAAAAGCATGTTAAAAAAGTAACCAACACAATTAAATATAACATTTCCTCTCTAAAGCATATGAGGAACAGCCTGACAGTCGAGGCGGCTTTCACTTATTTCAATGCCATGATAATTCCTCACTTTACTTACTGTTTATCTAGCTGGTCCCAGGCAAAGGAGACCACGCTCAAACCACTCAGATCTGTGTATAAGGCTTTAAAGGCACTTGACAAAAAACCACTTCGTTATCATCATTGCAATATCCTGAGTAAGTACAAACTGCTCAGTTTTGACAATATAATTCTATATAATAATCTAAGAACTATATTCAAAAGCACTAATAATACAGCTCCACCACCACTGAAGAACTTTGTCAGACTTTGTTCTGAGCAAAATACGAGAGCCACTCGGTCCACTGCAAATAAAAACTGTGTAATCCCAAAAAGATCCTCGGCCTTTGCACAATGTGCCTTCTCATTTCGCTCCATTAAACAGTGGAATGAGCTTCAGTCTGAAACTGTCTGTAGATCTTAATAGTTTTACTCGAAATTTGAAAAAGTATATTTTAGATCATCAATCGTGTCAGCATTGATGAATGTATTGTAAATTGTAGGGATTGTTTATATGTTTTTCTAGAAGTGTACAGAAAACTAATGTATTTTATATGGTGATTTTATTGTAGATTAGATTTATAGATTGTAATGTTTTTTGTACTCACCTGTCCAGGGACTGCAGATGGAAAATAGCTACTTTGCTAAATCTGGTACAAATCATCTCTTCTTTGTAAAGACTAATGGTTTTGTACACTGTCCCTGTTCAATAAACAATAAACTAAACTAAACTATACTATAAGATAGCCTTTATTGATCTCACAATGGAGAAATTTACTTTTTATATTCAGCTCTTAGAAACACTCAGGGTGCAAATAGGCAGGAAATGTGAAATAAACAACAATTAAATAATAAATAGTGGTATCTTATATACAATGACTACCAAGGACTTTGTGGGGACAAAAAGTGTAAACAGTAAATAATAATAAAGTAAACAGCCTATAACAAAAATGTTATAGTCTGTAATAGTGCAAGTGGTTGATAAAGTGACGCAGATAAGTGATGTAAATACACGATTATTGCACATGTTCTGCAAAGGAGTTATTGCACATGTTACTTTACAGTCTCGTTGTACAGTCGGACAGCAGTGGGGATGAAGGACCTGGCTCCTTCTTGCAGTGAGGGTGTCTCAGTCTGCCACTGAAAGAGCTGCTCAGCTCCTCTACAGTCCTATACAGTGGGTGGGAGGTGTTGTCCATGATGGAGGTGAGCTTGACTAATACCCTCCTGTTCCCCAGGGGGCAGCCCAGGACGGAGCTGGCCCTCCTGACCGAGCTCTGCCAGGCCGCTCGGGCCTATTGATATTGTACAGACAGTGCACCCCGAAAAGAGCGCGAAGCGCTCAAGAAACAGAGCGTGGAGCGCTCCCCATGCATCAGACAGTAATAGGGGGACTCCCGGCACCCTGACCTGTCCGGTGATATAGGGGTTTGCCGCGAAAGCGACACATTTGTTGCTGTTCACATGAAAAAAGGTGAAAACCACAGGCAAGGTGCAACATAGACAATGGCCACTCACCAGCACCCAAAACACTGTGTGTGACTCAGGGCATCGAGGCCTATCCGATATTATAGGCCTTTGCCGCGAAAGCGGCATATTTGTTTCTGTTCGCACAAAATAAGGAGAAAAAAAGCATTGGAAAACATTGACAAAGAAGAGTGTAAGGATTGTAACGCAATCTGAACAAGCTCCTGACTCATGCTTTGATCACACGCTACAGAACAAGAAGACCATGTCAGTGAGATTAGCTGATAGACAACGGTCGACACCATAATCATTCTGAACATAACGTGAAGTACAGATAATATACAAACACATAGACACAAACAACTGACTCACTTGTAGGCAGTCACCCTCTGCATAGAGAAGTGCAATACTAGGAAAAAAGACATCTGTCGACGGAAGTCTGGACTTCACTTCTTCTCTTTCTCTGAAGTCACCAGCTGGTTATACTGATTTGTAACTAGGAACAAAGGCAATAAAGTCCTTTTCTTGAGACGACTTCCATCTCCAGTGTTTGCTTTTGGCCATATCAAAATAACTGTTCTCGCGTGATACAAAAGAACCAAGTCCTTACAATCGGTGCATTGGCCGGGATATCTTCGCGAGAATAATACTTTTTTTTTTCTTTCCTCATCAGCGCTTGGAACGAGACAACATGGCGATCTCCTAATTGGACAGACCAACCAGTAGCAGACGTGGGAGCCGCAGCCTGAGGACGGGACCACTCAAAGGGGAAAGAGGCCTCAAAATAAGGTAAGCAGAAAACCTTTTCTAAATTTCTGCCACGCTCTAGCGTGTTATTTCCCTATATTTGAATGGCCTCGATCTTAAGGTTTGGTGCTTCCCTATGTTTAAATTGTTGACATACACTGATCAAAGGCAAGAGAAAGTGGGAAAAAGTTGTTTGCCGTTACTAAGTTAAATCCGCAGGGGTCAGAGGTGTACCACTATATAAACTTGCGGAGGCGGGTGAGAGGACGCGGTCAGGCCTGAGTTTTTTAATAAAATAAAAAAATACATTAAAATAAACAAATAAAAGGAAAACATTATAAGTAAAAGATAAATAAAAATGAAGTGTTACAAAATGGATAAGAAAGAAATAGGGCAAGGTGCAGCCCAAAATGATGAAATATTGGAACAAGTGTGACCTCCTTGTTCCCTATGTGCCCCAGTAGAAAAAGCTGAGAGGTGATCGTGCTTTTCGGTGGCTGGTCCCAAACTTTGGAATGAGCTGCCTTTGAATATCAGACTGACTGATTCACTCCCTGTTTTCAAATCTCTCCTGAAAACATATTTTTTCCGTTTGGCTTTTGACACCCTGGAGAGTTGACTTTTACTGTAATATGTTCTATCTTTACTCATGTAATTATATTATGTTATGTGTAAAGCACTTTGGTCGACTATGTTGTTTTTAAAGCGCTCTATAAATAAAGTTGGATTGGATTGGAAAATGGGTCGCAGCTGAGGACCTGTCTGGTGGCTGCTTTAGCCACAATGGCAAAGCAAACATTAAAAATTATTTTGAAAAAAACTTATACAGATTAATTAAACTGAGCATACTTAAGCACAACTATTGCTTGTGAGGGGACCTTTTAACACTGTGGAAAAAGAATTAGGGGAAAAAATAGGTGAAGAAATATGGCAAATAAACAAACCTAAACAAGAAAATTCGACAGAGGAGTCTGGAGACACCTTACAATGTTATGAGGGACAATATTAGTAAATCAGGGGGCGAGGATCACATGCAGAATAAAGTTACAGGAAAAATGATAAGATTATAGTTATGACTAATCTGGGACCACAGGATGGTTTAGGATTAAGAGGGGGTATGTAGATAAACACGGGGTGCCCACTATAGAACTAATATGACCTTAACAGAGCCATTAGTGAAAATCTGAAATATATATATATATATATATATATATATAAAAGGAAGCAAAAATAAAATGGATAAATAATATAATAAACAATAACATGCATACTAACAGAAATAGATAAAATGCAACAAAAAAATGCAGCAAAACAAGTTAAATAAGATAATTTTGTTTTTTATTTTGTAATTTGAGAGATATGATTGGTTATATGTTATAATTATAGTTTTATTGCAGTGAAGAAGCAGTCTAATAAGAAGAAGTGGGAATAAAAGTTATTTGTATTTAAAATTTAGAGTTAATAACAGAAGGATAGTCCCATAGAAGTTGAGTTTAGTTAAACTTTAATCCTCGTAGGAAAATGTGTAGAATAGAATTTCAAGTAACTGATTTATTATTGAGGTAGCGGCCGTTTAAATTGTACTTTTAAAATCACATTGTAGCAACATGCAGTGTTCCCCTAACATTATTTAACAAGTAGAACAGAATAAATAGAGTACGACATTGGTGAGAGATAGTGCGTGTGTGTGACCAGGTGGTGTAAGTGTCTGGATTTGTAGAGTGGCAGGGAGTCTATGGTACGTCGGTCAGGGGGGAGAGCATTTCAGAGCGGGGGAGCAGAGCGACTGAATGCTCTGTGCCCCCTAGTGGCAGAAAGGGAGAGTGGAGGAGGAGCAGAGTGTGTGAGCACGATGTACAGAGGGGACAAGTTTGAAGTGCTTTGAATGAAAGGAGTATTTTGGAGTTGATTCTTTGTTGTGTGTGCAGCCAGTGAAGTTGTTGTAGGACGGGAATGATGTGGTGAGCATTAGGGGTCCATGTGATGATGTGTGCTGTATGGTTTTGGAGGAGCTGGAGTTTCTGTAGGGTTTTGAAGGCCAAAGAGAAGTGAGTTGCAGTAAATAAATATGATTGTTGAGTGTAGGCAGAGAACTTAGCCTTAAATGCTGATTTGGCTCCTCTGGTTTTATGCAAAACACAGGCCTAATTTATGTAAAAGTCACTGTTAGTAACTGAAAATGTATTGTGCAGGAATTCCAAAAATAAATTGTTGCAATATTATCTACAGCCTAGATATTTGCCCCGGCACATTTGGTCTTAACTTGGCAGTCAAACCAGTAAACCTATAAGGGAAAACGCTGACATGGGTTGAGAGATGTATATAGTTTTTATAAAGATTACTGTAATGTGAAAATAATACCATAGAAATATTATATTCTTTATTTCAGACTCAAGAAGGTCCACAAGGAACATGTAAAAGAGACAGACAAATAAAACAGGGAATTACTATAGTCCATATAAGCAATTTCTCCAGTGCCTCCAAAGCACCGAGCTGTACCTGATACTGCTCTGGTCAGGCCGTATAAAAACAATTATAATTTCATTTTGCGAGCCCATGAGTCTCATCATAAATTTATAAACAACATTTCTTATTACAGCATTTAGTGTGGTCACATTATCCTGTACAAACAGCTGACTGGCACTGGTCCAGCGAGGGACTTTCAAAAGAATCCTAAAGGCATCGTTGTGCTACTTGTAACTTGTGAAATGTAGCTTTTGTGTAGCAACACCACAGGGGCCAGTGTAGAGCGGTGTGCAGTCGGCTTTAAACAAGGCTATTTTACATTTTCTGTACACATTCCAAATTTTCATACCAGCATGTTAGCTTGTGCATGCAATTTACAGTACTGCCTCTGCATGTCATCATTATCAGAGAGGTCACTCCTGATGATGTGACCGAGGTACTTCAGTTTTTCCACAACTGCCAGTTCCCCTCCTGACAAGTGGAACATGGGAAATACAGCCTTACGCTGCTCTCTAGTCCTCACAATCATCACAACACTCTTTTTCGGGTTAAACTTGATGTCATATTGTTCACCGTATTCAGTACACACTTTTAGCAATTGCTGGAGCCCTGCAGAGTAGGGTGACATGATGACCAGGTCATCAGCAGCAAATAATATTACGCGTGATTAGGGATGGGCGATATGGCAAAAATAGAATATCACGATTTTTGAATAATAAACTCACGATTTCGGTTTTATCACGATTTTTATAATGACAAAATTACTTAAATTACACACTGAAGAAGAAAAATACTACACTAATTTATTCAACTGTGATAATCAACACAGCAATAATAGACTTGGACCTAAAATTAAGTAGAAGTAAGTTAAAGAGTAAGTTTGGTAAATGCTTGTTGTTAGCATAGACATATTATTATTATTATTATTAATTATTATTATTATATTATTAGTTGTTAGTGTCTGTTGCTTTTTGGCATTTTTTCTGAGACGTCTCTCATGACGTCAAGCTGCTGTAAATGTAACGCTCTGTCGCTGTCTGACCCTTTTACAATAAGAGTCTTACTAAAGCGATAACATGCTGTGACTTTTATTGTGTAAAACTTAAACAGGAAGAAGTTTGTCATTGTAAAGGGAATTTACAATAATGAACTCAGACTGACGGTGTTTTTGGAGAACTTTTATATTTTCAAAGACATGAATAAACAGCGCATTTGTGAACGCGGTCCAGGATTTAAATTAAACAAATGAGAAGGATGTGGCGCCTGACAGAACTGTAAGGACGAAGGACACGCTCGCTCCTTCGCACATGTGCCAGGTAAATAAATAAACACACGCTGTGATCTGAGCAGAGCAGCGGCGTTGCGGGGGAAAGACACAGACATAAGCACCCCTGAAATAGAGACAGAATGCTGGGTTTAAAGCTCTAGAATGAGGAGCCTGGTCGTGTATGCGCCCTGTAGAGGAGCGGCTCGCTGCCAAACTGTCATGAGATTTGTGATATTATCATATTGTATTGCAATGAATTTGTGTGCGATTGCAAAGTATTGTTAAATGTACTCGTAAGCTGTGACCTGCTGAACTAAGGATGTGTTAAAAGTGTGACTTCCTTCGGAAGTCAGACCCTTTGTTTTAATTAAGACCTGTGAGATAAGACAATGCTGGTTGATGTTTACACAAAGGGGAATGCTAGCTGTGAAAGTGTGACTTTTGGTTTACGAGGGGCTGTTAGCCCCCTGAGAATTATTCTGGAGAGGGTTCACGCGACCTGGGTTAACCTGTTATCCTTGGTTCAAGGAAGCAGGGGAGGGGTCGTGAGTATGCCCCAACAGAGAAGAACCAGCCCCAACCTGAAAAGGGGCATGGCTATATTTTGTTTAAAGTCTGTAACATGTCTGTATTCTGGGGGTTTTGTGCGAGCTGAGGCCCGAAAGGAACCCGATGGCTCTGGCTTCATGCTCGGCCTCCTTGCAAGTAAAGACGGCTTCTGGTGTGATCTGGTGTTTTTACTCTGGTTATTTCTATGACAGAAGATAACAGAGCGTTTGCAGGATGTTGTGTTACAATCAGGGGTTAAATTCCCTGACATTTTGGTCCTATCGAGCCTGGTCTTTTCACTGCTGCAGCAAGAGGAGGACGGTCGTCGAAATCTGAAAACTGTGCGCACAGCTCCGGAGAGAAAAATGACCGCCGGAGAGACCACGACTTCACGTGGGCAGAGGACGACTCCGTCATCCTGCTGCTGCATCGTAACAAGACATCGAACCAGAGAAGGGGCACAACGCAAACGTAACACAGGTCAGCCCGAATAGAGCCAAAATCCGGAGGAGAAGTAGTTCTCCAGTTGACATGTCAAAAGGTATGAAAGTATTGTGTGTATGCTTGGAAATTCATCCTGTTCAGAGACTTGGGCCGAAACCTTAGCGGTGTTAACGTGAAGTCCATGTAGTCTGTAACAGATTGAATCTCATTAAGGAAATTAGGTGAAAGACTTCATTGATCTAAAACGTACTCTTTCCTGGGCTAGAACCACCAAGTTCGTGTCCGCAAGAAACCAATAAGGATTTTTGTAGAAGCTTGACACGAAAGGAATTTGTGCGGTTCATTGAGACATTTCTCTGAGGTCTGGATCAAACGAGTGATTACAAACAAAGTAACTTGCATAGTAAAGAATTGTGCCTAGTAATGCAAGTAAGTCCTTGCTATTATTATTTTAATCTAGAGTAAGTCTGATTTTAAAATAGTATAGCAAAGTAGAGTGGAATAAGAGAAAATGCCTTACACAGAAAGGTCTGTGCATGTTAAGGAGTGCCTTGCTCAAGAGTACAAGAAAAGACAGTGCTCAAGCATGATTCATTTTTGGAAAAATCCAAAGTTACGTATGTTAATCATACAAATTAAGAGAACATTTCACAGTGCAAGTAAATGTAAACTGAGACTGTAAATGACTTTAGGTCTAGATGTCTCACAGTACATGCAAATGTTACTTCAACTTAGAGAAAACAATTGAAATTGGTCATATTAAAATAGTCGAAGACCTGAAAATATATAACCAAACATTAGCTTAATTCTTGGCAACATGTAATGCATGTGAAAAGTAGAGCAGAGTAGAAACATTACTAAAGAGTAATAAAAAGATAAGAGGGCAATAGGTTAAATGGATCTCCTGACCATGAGGGGGAAGAATAAGCCATTTTAAAGACGGAAATGTGACTTTCGATCGGACCTGATCACCCTGATCGAAATTTACGTTTTATTGTCTAATCTATTTAGAAGAGGGTTATTTATTGGCTGGGGCCAATTATGAAAAAGCACATTGTTCAAACTGTAGATTGAAGGTTATTGTAAGCAAAGGAAAGAGACAAGTCTGAGCAGTGATGGTAAAGACTGCAAAAGAGACATTCTCCCCTTTGCAAGTAATGAGATGCCGATAGGTACGAGTCAGACCGACTGGTGAGAGTGAGACTCAAAAGACCGACTGGCGACAGGTGAGAGTCATATACCAATAGGTAAGGCTCAAAAGACCGACAGCCGACAGGTGAGAGTGAGGCTCAAGAGGCCAATAGATAAGACTCAGAAACCAACAGGAGAGAGAGATCCAGGAAAGCATTAGGAAAAAAGTCAACAATATGGTTGTAATCTAAGGAAAAATTTGTATTTGTCTTCATTTATGTGAAGAGTGAATAGGAATTGAAAAGTAATAGAGGCAACAGTTCTGCTTATCATGTAACTTAGAAAAGAATAAGGAAAAAACAGACTTTAAAGGCTCCAAAAGGAGAATTAAATGTAAAAAATGCTAAAATTACATTTTTTAAGTAGAAACATTTTTGCCAGAGCAGTACTAATTCACTGCAGGATAAATTTGTTAATTTAAGGCATCTAAAATTAGCTTTTAGAATTTCAGCTGAGGCTGAAGTGGAGAGAGTGTGGTGTCCTGTGGTGCTGTGGTGGGAAGTTCAGGAGAACTTTGGAAAGATTCCAAAGATTTTTTGTAGAAAACTCTTTGAACCATTAGTAATTTCTGTGAAGTATACAGAGGTATACAGACCTCTCAGAAAGATTAGGAAATAGTCCAAAACAATTTTATGGATTAATAGAATCCTGGGTAAAACAAATAGCATAAAATTGATGGTACCCGCGAAAAAAACTAAAGTTAGAAATATTTACCGGGTCCAAATCCAATTAACGACAAATTGGTGCATAAATTAATTATGTTTAATTGATTTACGTGAAAATTTGTGGTCTAAAAGTCCACCAGACGCAATTAAAGGTGTGACTTCAGTAAAAATTAAAGTCCTATTTCATGGCATAGGATTAAGGAAATCCGTTTATGCCAAAGTCTGTATAGTAACAGTAATTGGAGATTTGAAAAAGGCAGGAATAATAGTTTGTGTTCAGACAAACATGGAACACATCTATTTTTCCACTGAAAAAGGCACCACCTTCAGTAGCTTGGAGGAGGGTATAAAATTAAGAGCAAACGATAATGTTGTGTAACAGAAAGCCAATGTTTCAAATTCACAGACATTGCTTAAACGCTATGAATCCAACTGAAAAGTATTTTTTGTGTCATAGGCTTCAGCAATGCAAGTCAACATTGGATTCCACTTACATTTAGAAATGTAAGGAAAAATGTAGCATCATTTTTAACATAGTTGCCTGGTGCCAAACCCAGGGAAAAGTGCTGAAAAATGTGTGTTCACAGGAAACTCATTTAGTGTATAAAACGATACACTATTTATGAGTGGAGGAGTATTTTTGCAAAACGAAAATTGTGTAGCTTATGCAGTTATTAGGAAAATTACTTTGAAATTTATCTGCATAAGCAAAGAAAATAGTTGCACTAAAATGGTGTAAATTATTTGCTGAAAAAAGTAATGATCTACAGATGTAGAAAATATGCCTATAAGTTGCTTGAAATTGCAAAAGGCATTGAGAAAATTATTTTGATAATAATAGAAGCTATGTGGTTTTTAGAGCTTCTACAGGCAAATTGGTAATCCATGATTAAAACGAATAATTAAAGGCTATAAAGTTAGTGAAATTCCTTGTTGTGGGCAAAAACGAGTCTCACACAAGCAGAGAAATACTGTCTTGATTGGCAATAAGACAGATAGGCAAACTATATTAGTAGTACGTTCTTGGTTGAAAAATTTGAGACATGTGTAGAACATATCTCAAAAAGGGGGATGTAGATATATTATACCTAGTAGACAAAGTATTATAATGGGAATTATAATAAATAAGAATATGGGGATAATATTTACTAAAAAATTTTTTTAGTCAATGTTTAATGTGCAGAAAAACATTGCACAGGGCAACAGAAGAGTTTTTACAAACCAGGAAGTCCATTGGAGAAAATGCATAAGATAAATTAAGATAATGGATGCATTTTTTTTGGAATGGATGGAGCTGTCTGTTTAAGTCCAAATACTAGAACTGTAACTAAAGTGTTATGTAAAAGAATGAATTGTCTGAATGTATTGACTTCAAATTGAGTCTTTACATTATCCAAACAGAAGGGTTAAAACTAACACCCTTTCAAAACTATATTGGAAACCTTAGGTTTGCCAAAATTGCAATCGGAAAAAGAAAAAAGAATTTGATTTGAAGAAAAGCAGACTATTAAAAGAGAACAAATAATCTGCCAGAGTTTCTTAAACATCTTCATAGGACGACGAGAAGGAGGCGGATCATGGTGGTGTGGGACTGAAGGTCACAACATCAAAAGCGTGACCTGGCTGAAATGGGAGGCGCCAAATCCAGTGCTCCCAGCTGCAGCCTTCCACTCCATCCATGCTGTGTCGCAAGGAGTGGCCTAGCCAAGGTGGGAGGAGCCAAGTCAGTACTCCCATCCACGCCTTCATCAACGCCATCTACTGTGTCGTCAAAAAGAAATCAACAAGAATCCATCTCGTACTGCAAGTTCATGGGTGACAACGTGGCGTCACCTGCTGCGAAGGAAAAGTCTGAATACCACAGAGTGGGAGGGGTCCGGAACCCTGCCATCTCAAGGTCAACGAAGCAGAAAATATCCTTAAAGCACTAAGCCAACAAATCGACACAAAAACACAAGAATGATTGACACATGGTTTCCTAGACACTGTTAGACATAAGTGGTGAACAGTGATTGAACCTGTACCACGAGAAGATAGAAAGACAGAAACTCTTTGAGAAATACATTTTGAAGAGACTATTGAAGAAGAACAATGACAATGGACAATGCATTATACTGGGTTTTCCAACACCAATCAGTATATCTCAAGACTCTTGTCAGTGGAAAGAGTCCATGACTGTGAACGAGTTGAACTTGAGACATTCAGAGTCCTACAAACGACATCATGTCAGCTATAAAGGTTGTAAGTTTGAAGTTATGGGAAGTCTATGCTCGGGGAAAGGCACATCAATGCCTTGTGAGATGTTTCCTGAAATGCCATCGTACTCGAGTCTGTTAAAGATGCCCTTACAAAGCATCCAGAATTAACAGTGAAAATTGATATTATGAAGTGGGTACGTTTGGAGTGGGCAAAATATTGGAAACTTTGCATTTTTGTATGACTTCCTACAGTGAAACAACCATTAAAGCATTTGTTGAAGGAATCAAAGAATTAAGATAAGCAGAGTCACTAATGTAATGGTAATTGTGATTTTTACTCAGCATGAAATGACTGTTTATTTTGTGACGTCAAAGTGATAATTATAACAGTTTGCCATGTTAAATCCAGCAATTTGAGTAACTGAATGCCATTACAAGGACTGTGATTCTAATCTCATGTTTAACAACACCGCAGAGTAGAGTTTGTGGCACGTTTATCCAGAAACCTTGCTGAAGTCAACAGCAGTGCAGTAAATTAATAAGCGACAAGCAGGCAAAGTGTGAGATTTGAAATCTCAGGGCCGTTTTTGATTTTATTTTGCTTGTTACTTGTTTTTCCTTGTCTTCAAAAGGGTGATTAACAGAATGTTATTCTTTGTGAAAACTTATTGTGACATCCAATGCTTGAAGGAAACTGCTTATGCTAACGTGTGAACACTCTGCTTGATATGTGATGAGTCTGAAGTTGATAAACAAATTAATGCAAAATATATGATTAAAAAGGGGGGAAATGTCATGAGATTTGTGATATTATCATATTGTATTGCAATGAATTTGTGTGCGATTGCAAAGTATTGTTAAATGTACTCGTAAGCTGTGACCTGCTGAACTAAGGATGTGTTAAAAGTGTGACTTCCTTCGGAAGTCAGACCCTTTGTTTTAATTAAGACCTGTGAGATAAGACAATGCTGGTTGATGTTTACACAAAGGGGAATGCTAGCTGTGAAAGTGTGACTTTTGGTTTACGAGGGGCTGTTAGCCCCCTGAGAATTATTCTGGAGAGGGGTTCACGCGACCTGGGTTAACCTGTTATCCTTGGTTCAAGGAAGCAGGGAGGGGGTCGTGAGTATGCCCCAACAGAGAAGAACCAGCCCCAACCTGAAAAGGGGCATGGCTATATTTTGTTTAAAGTCTGTAACATGTCTGTATTCTGGGGGTTTTGTGCGAGCTGAGGCCCGAAAGGAGCCCGATGGCTCTGGCTTCATGCTCGGCCTCCTTGCAAGTAAAGACGGCTTCTGGTGTGATCTGGTGTTTTTACTCTGGTTATTTCTATGACAGAAGATAACAGAGCGTTTGCAGGATGTTGTGTTACAATCAGGGGTTAAATTCCCTGACACAAACGCTCGCATTAGAGTCTGACATTGTGTAGCAGAAAGTGCGCGGCTTGTGTTTGCTTCACTGACGGTGAAAAGACTCAACTTTGCTGAAGTGCATAAAACCGTGATAAAACGATCCCACAAAAATAACAGATCGTCAGCTCTGGAGATCGTAAGACGGTCTAATATCGTCATATCGCCCAGCCCTACGCGTGATACAAATGAACCAAGTCCTTACAAGAGGTCAATGAACCACACGGGTGGATTACTGGATGTGAGACCTTTCCCATGATATAACTATGTTATGTTATGTTATATTGTTATTGTATTGGTTTTTCTTATTCTTATTCTTATTTTTCCTGGCAAAGACCCCCAAAATACTGAAATACCTGAAAACTTTAGTTTAACCCCCTAGTCGTCGATCCCAGATGTTTTGATATATGAAATTTGAAAATGGGCGCGATGGCGCCCCCTGCAGAGCACAAAATAAAAATTAATGAAGAAAAAAATTGAACTTTGTCGTAGACAAAAGAAATTTGGCACAGACATCTGTCATGTGATCCCAAACAAAAAAGTAATTAATGGCCATGACCCTTTTCCCACCATGTTGCCATGGCAATGACCCGGCGTCAAGTTTGGCACAGCCAAACCAAAATTGGCACACACGTGCCAATTGCGTGTGTGCCAATTGTAATGTAATGCACAAAAAAGTTGACCCCTATTCTTTTGGGGACATGCATTTTTTGGCGTAGGCCAATCCCCTTTGGCACAGTGATAGAGCACATGGAGACAGTCACAAAACATAATTATAGCTCCGCCCTCTGACCAACAGGAAGTCGGCCATCTTGGATTGAAATCCTGGAGACAATCTCGCTCACCTGATGGTTTTCTCTACTACTCCTTGGTTTTTCAGCAGAATCAAATACTTGGCACAGTGCATCTAGACATCTGTCAGTCACATGCACCTCAGTCAGAGCTTTCCAAAGATGTATAATATGTGGGGTCAAGGCAACCACTCCACTTATTAAGCCCTTGCAAGATGGCCCAACAGCGCCACCTGCTGGCTTTGTGGCTTGTAAGTGGCCCACCCATCCTCCGTGAAAATAGCCAGAGTTCTTAGCCTGACAGCAAGCCAGTCTCGGTCAGAGTTTCTCCTGAAATTCATCAATTTCCCCCCTTTATTCACAAAAGCCACAGTTTCAGACTCGTATATATTTATACTACCCCTCTGTTACAGAAAGAAGCTTTGATTTTGACGTTTTTGGCTCCAAAATCGGGTTTTTGGACAGTACAGTCACAGGAAGTTCAGATAGGCTGTTTCCTGTCCGTCTCTCTGTGTGTCCCTCGTACAATTTGGTCTCACCAAAATATTCCATCTATTGAGAGTTTTGCGGGGCTGGAGCACCTTCTCAGATCTTTGGGTGCCCAGGGAATTAGCCCTAATTACAAAATGTTTCAATAAATATTGCCTGAACTGTAATTCCGTTTTCTGTAAACACATGAGTGTTTCATAAGATTAATATAAAATCTGCAGTGTTGTTGCTTAAGCTTGTGTAGCTCCATTAGTAGAGTGCAGGATTCCCATCCATTAGATTGCCGGTTCAAACCCCACCGTGACTTCTTTTTTTTTCTTTTTATTTGTGACTCAGTACCTACTGGGAAGAACCTGAATCGGCGCCTATGGCCCCACCCTCATTAAAAACGGGGAAATGACCCACACATTGTCCAAGCCTAGACTACATGAGCGCAAGGCGTTTCATAAGATATTTGTCAGTTTGGTTGTAAAAGTATCTGTGCTTGTCTAGCTTCATTGATAGAGTGCAGGGTTTGCATGCATTAGATTGCTGGTTCAAACCCAACCATGACTTTTTTGTTTTTCTTTTTTTTTATTAATATTTTATTAAATCCTCATTAATAACGAGGAAAGAACAGTTTCAAAATATGTGGAACTACACAGAAAGAAATGTTGGGACACTAGGGAAACACTTGAGGCAAAACTGGGGAGGGTGTCGAAAACAATCAAGAAATCGAGGGGGGTGGGGGAAAATGACCTGAAATGACCTCTCTCCTCCAGTGGCATGGTGGGACCTAATTTCGCCCTGGTCATTTAGAGATTAGTAGTAGCCCACATTAGGCACACCATTGCACAGATTTATAGTTCAGAGATAGTGCGCTGGTCTTTGGTGCAGGAGGTTGCTGGTTCAAACTCAACCATATTTTTGTTGTTTTTTTTTGCTTTGGACTGGGCATCTACTGGGAAGAACATAAATCGGCGCCTATGGTCCCAACCTTATTAAAAACGAAGAAAGAACAGTTTAGAAATATGCACAACTACACAGAAAGACATGGGGGGACAGTAGGAAAACAATAGAGGCACCACTGGGGGAAATGTCGAAAACAATGGAGAAAATGGAGGGGCAAAAATGACCTGAAATGACCTCTCTTGCCAAATGCCTTGCTTGGACATATTTTCACACCCGGGGATTTAGAGATAAGTAGCCCGTATCAGGTCAACCTTGGGGTCATGTTATAGCTCAGTAATAGTGTGCTGGTCTTTCATGCAGGAGGTTGCCAGTTCAAACATGGTATTGACACTTTTATAATGCTTTCTCTTTTCACATGGGCCACTAAAGCTCTGAGCCAGATACAACTCCAGAATGAGCACCGAGTTATGTAGACACAATTATTTATTTAGCCACTTTTCTACCTTTCACTGCCATTTTCCTCTTTACTCGTGCAGATCACTGATCTTTTTTCTGCAAATACAAGAGTGCACCTCTGTCCAGATGCTGTTTTGCCTGCTGGCTTCTCCCGAGTATTGCAGTTCACTGGCCATAGAAGGTATTTCAACTATAAAACGAGTGAAAAGCACCGCTGTGGTGAGCGTGAGGCCGGGGCCCTGAGGCTGAAGCAAGAGTGGGCTGGCATCATAGATACCTGGGGCAAGAGTAAGGCCGGGGTCTGACGAAGGCAAGGTGAGAGTGGGCAGGAGCAAGACTTAGCAGCGAGCACACAGGTTGTGTGTGAGGCCGAGGGAGAGCAGGTTTGGGCGAGAGCGGGGGCGGTAGCAAGGGGGGGAGGTCGCAAGGGGGGCTGCACCAGGGGCGAGGGCCTACATCGCCGCTTGCGGCTTTAATTATTAGGCCCGAGCGGCCTGCCGTCGCAAGGGCCTATTGTAATTGCAACGCAGTGCGCGAGCGCACGAAAACAGCGCGAAGCGCTGTCCCCCAGTCAAACGTAACCTCACCGTCTCAAACAGTGACTTTTATACTTGTTATTGCATGAAAGTGAATGGGGGTATATGGCCGACTGACATACGGAAGTGGATGACGAGCGCTTCGCGCTCGCCATCCACCTCGGACCCCCACGGCTGCGTGGGGGTCGTTGAGAGCTTTCCAAAAATGTATAATATGTTGTCGTCGCGAAAGCGACGATATTGTTTTTGCAAAAATATTATTATTATTCTTTATTAGGCCCGAGCGGCCTGCCGTCGCAAAGGGCCTATTGTAATCGCAACGCAGTGCGCGGAGCGCACTGTACCTAAGTTCCCCATGTCAAACGTAAACTCACCGTGTAAAACAGTGACTGCCAACACCTCTGGTGTGGGCCCTGTATACTTATAATTGCATGAAAATGAATGGGGTATATGGCCAACTGTCATACGGAGGTTGATGACGAGCGCAACCACCCCCACGGCTGCGTGGGGGTCGTTGAGAGCTTTCCAAAAATGTATAAAATGTTGTCGTCGCGAAAGCGACGATATTGTTTTTGCAAGAAATCTCCTCCTCAGCGTTTTCGCTGACATCGCATTTTAACGAACTCCTCCTAGGGCGTTTCACCAAATGAGCTCCAAATCGTTCCAGCTCATCTCGAGATGTGGGGCATCAAAAGTTATCCAAATTTTTTGGCTATGTTTTACGGTTTGTGTGCGGCGAAGCCGCAATCTTTACGAAGATTTTTGCGACTTATCGTAAACAAGAAAATGCTCCCATTCGCACAAACGAACTCCAATTAAAAATCGGAAATATACATTTTATTGACCTTTCACCCCCGGACACAACAAATGTCAAAAAGTGACATTGGGCGCGATAGCGCCCCTCTAGGCTGAGAACAAAAATGCATTATCGGAAAAAAATTAGTTTCTCGGAAATGGATAAAATTCGGCACAAAAATAGTTGATGGCATCCCGATCAAAAAGCAAATGGGACCCATACCGTATTTTGTACGGTGTTGCCATGGAGACGACCGAGGCCCACCATGTTATCCTAATGGGACTGACACATAAATCTCACATTATACACAATCACAGCGCGTTAGCGCCCTCTGTAAGGAGCTTGTGGACAGTGGTCATGGAAGTACGGCCCGTCAGGGCCGTCCGATGCTACTTGTGAAAGAAAAAAGATTTGGGAAATAAAAAATTGCGCGACAGCGCCACATACAAAAGTCAAAATTATGCCATGGAGACGACCGAAGCCCCCCATGTTATCCTAATGGGACTGACACATAAATCTCATACTATACAAAATTACACTGCGTTAACGCCCTCTATAATGTACGTGTGGACAGTGGTCATGGAAGTACGGGCTGTCAGGGCCATCTGATGCTGACTGTGAAATAAAAAAAGATTTGGGGCGCTCTAGCGCCCTCTGCAGGCTGGAGCCATTATTCACATGGAGAGGCTAAAAATGTTGTTTTGATGTTTACTCACAAAGATTAATGGTACATCAGGGCAATAAAATGTAGTGGGCACGTTAGCGCTCTCTGTAGGTTACATAGTCGCGGCAATGGAGGCACGGCCCGCGAGGGCCGTTCGATGCCGCTTGCGGCTTTAATTATTATTCCTCCTCTAAGATCCTGTTTTTCAGTGCCTTCCCGTGCAAAAGTACACGCAGAAATTGGCACAGTGATCAGAGTCAGCGAAAATTGCATGTCAGTGGGCGACATGCACACGCCCAAAACAAATCTTGGATTGAAATCCTGGAGACAATCTCGCTCACCTGATGGTTTTCTCTACTACTCCTTGGTTTTTCAGCAGAATTAGCTCAAACATGGCTCAATAGAATATAGAGACATGGAGCTACAAAAACAAGCCAGCTTTTTTGATAACGTTTATGGTTTTCACATAGCGCCCCTGAAAAAGCATGCTTTTTTCCGGTACATTTGACAACACCTCGCAGGCATGCGCTCTATCCAATCTGGATCATATTTGGCTGATATAAGGCCTCTTACGGTCTGAATCCATAGAGCTGAATAACTGCACGGTGCTCACCAGTATAGCGCCCCCTATCTATACCTTGAAAATCTTAGTTTGTACGATTTATATGAAACGTTGCAGGTATATTCTACACATTAAATCGAACACAAAATAGGACAGGAAGTCGGCCATTTCCCTTTTAATTGGAATCCGTCTGGGGAATCCATCTTATGTATTAACAAACTCGTCCCTGCTTTTTCAACAGAATAAGCTCACACCTGGTTTAACGGACTTTAGAGACATGGGCCAGAGGTTACATTAACCGAAAATTCGCAGTCATTTACGGAATATTTTAAGCTTTGACGGAACATTTCAAAGGCCGTCTGTCATGACAGATTGAAAATCAAGCCGTGATTAAAATAAAGACGCAGCGCTGCTGTTTTTCAAAGCCGCGGGCTCTCTTTCTCTAAACGCAGCTTCACTGTTTCACTTGTGTCACTGCCTAGCTAGCTAACTTTCTGGGCGCTAACAACAACACGGGGAAGAAAACCACGATCCAAACGCGGTTAAAGCTTAATAATATCCTTCTTATCTGGAGCCGCTCTTTAACTTAACTTACGTAAATCTCAGGACGAGCTCATCTATTTCTCTCCCTCTCTCTCTCTTTCCCTCCCGCGTGTGTTCTGTGCAGTGATGCGAACTGGTAAATATTGTCCGCTGTTTCTTAAACATTAACGTTAAAAGAGAAAGTGCAAATGATAAGCTCCACTTTACATTTGTATTAGTGTAATATGAGCCCAGATGACGCTCTGAATAAGCCTCTGAGAATTTTACGCACGAGTTCATACACATTTCTGTAACAAAATTTGTGTTCCATGATTGTTCAAATGTTTAGTTAAACTCCATTTATCCAGCGATCTCACATTTTTTCCTAACATACACAATATGCAGCTTATATATAGCCTATGTAAATGTCTTTAAAAAATGCTTATAATGTGAGATTAATTCATGAAGGATAAAAATAGCCCATGACGGATTTTTATAAACCTGCCCGTCAAATGAAGGAGAGAAATTATCCCTAGCGAAACCACTGCATGGGGCTACAAAAACATTCAGCTTTTTTCCATTCAACCTCAGGTCTTAACCTCTTAACTCCCACCTAAACCGAGCACATTTTCGTCGTATTTTTTGTGCTTTTGGGCACTTACGTCTCATTTTTGTAACTGCGTTTTTATCGCTATTTTGATGCTTTTTTTCAAGAAGCTTTAAGATATGGGTCAAGTCAAACTGGAGAAAATGTGCTCGGTTAAAGTGGGGTTAAGAGATTATAATGCCACCAACATGCCTTTTGCTGTACATTTCACAACACCTCGCAGGCACGCGCTCTATCCAATCTGGATCATATTTGGCTGACATAAGGCCACTTATGGTATGAATCCATAGAGCTCAATAAATGCACGGTGCTCACCACTATAGCGCCCCCTATCTATACCTTGAAAATGTTAGTTGTACGATTTATATGAAACGCTGCAGGTATATTCTACACATTGAAACAAACACACAAATATATTACATGTGTATGATATTTTCTAAGATGTGGGCGTGGCAAGGCTAAATGTCCCAAGACTGCATAATATCCTTTATAATTCTCACGTACCTAGTCAGATTGAGTTGAAAATGTGATCACTTATGAACTTGATGAAAATGAATCCATGTTCATGACAATAGACATGGTCCATGCTATAGCACACGCTAAAACAGCGATAAAGCCAGTGTGAATTGTCTGGGTGGTCCCACCCCCATTTGAACGAAAGTGAAAACAAAAAATATATTCTGATTCCCCATGCTATACTGATCCAAAAAGTCAATTACAACATGCCTCTATCTTGCTTCATTCTCTTTATAATTAGGCCCGAGCCAGGACGAAGTCCTGGTAAGGGACTATTGTTCTCCCCCGGTTTCTTGTTATTATTATTATTCGCCCTCTAAGATCCTGTTTTTCAGTGCCTTCCCGTGCAAAAGTACACGCAGAAATTGGCACAGTGATCAGAGTCAGCGAAAATTGCATGTCAGTGGGCGACATGCACATGCCCAAAACAAAATGGCTCCACAGCGCCCCCTCAAAGTTGACCCCTATTCTTTTGGGGACATGCATTTTTTGGCGTAGGCCAGTCCCTTTGGCACAGTGATAGAGCACATGGAGACAGTCACAAAACATAATTATAGCTCCGCCCTCTGACCAACAGGAAGTCGGCCATCTTGGATTGATACTCATCTACACATGTTGGTCACTGCATACTCGGCAGTGACCAATGACCCTGACAGTCACATGCGCCTCAGTCAGAGCTTTCCGACAATGTATAATATGCGGGGTCAAGGCAACCACTCCACTTATTATGCCCTTGCAAGATGTCCCAACAGCGCCACTGCTGGCTTAAGATGGCTTCTAAGTGGCATGTGACCCGCCCATCCACCGTCAAAATAGCCACAGTTGTTCTTCTGGCAGCATATTGGCCTCTGTCAGAGTTTCTCCTGAAAATCGTCCATTTTTCCCAAATTCCCCCTTTATTCACAAAAGCCACACTTTTAGACTCATACATAGTTTTACTACCCCTCTGTCACAGAAAGAAGCTTTAATTTGTACGTTTTTTGCTCCAATTTCAGCTTTTTGGACTGTACAATTACAGGAAGTTCAGTTTGGCTGTTTCCTGTCCGTCTCCCTGTGCGTTCCTCCTATTAAATGGGCCTGATCAAAATATTGTTTCACCCATCAAGGTTGGTGAATGGCTGAAAATTCCTCTCAAATATTTGTGTCCCTGCCGAGTTCACTCTAATTATAAAATGATTGAATTAATCTTGCCTGAACTGTAAAGCTGTCTCTCCGTTTTCTGCAAATGCATGAGCTCAGTGCTTTTTATAATATTAATCCAAGGTCCTCTCAGCTATAGCTGCCTTAGCTCTGTAGGTAGAGCGCTGGATTCACAATCACAAGTTTGCTGGATCAATTCCCACCTTAACTTTATTTTTTTATTTTTTTTTGGACTGGCCACCTACTGGGAAGAACATTAATCGGCGCCATGAAAAAAGAAGAAAGAACAGTTTAGAAATATGCGCAACTATACAGAAAAACTTGGGGGGTATATTAGGGAACCAATTGAGGCAAAACTCGGGGGAAATGTCGACAACAATCTACACTCAACAAAAATATAAACGCAACACCTTTGTTTCTGCTCCCATTTTTCATGAGATTGACTTAAAGATCTAAAATTAATTCCAGATACACAATATTACCATTTCTCTCAAACATTGTTCACAAATCAGTCCAAATGTGTGATAGTGAGCACTTCTGCTTTGCTGAGATAATCCATCCCACCTCACAGGTGTGCCACATCAAGATGCTGATCTGACATCATGATTAGTGCACAGGTGTACCTTATACTGCCCACAATAAAAGGCCACCCTGAAATGTGCAGTTTTTTTGCTTTATTGGGGGTCTGGGGACTCAGAACCAGTCAGTATCTGGTGTGGCCACCATTTGCCTCATGCAGTGCAACACATCTTCTTCGCATAGAGTTTATCAGATTGTCAATTGTGGCCTGTGGAATGTTGGTCCACTCCTTTTCAATGGCTGTGCGAAGTTGCTGGATATTAGTGGAACTAGTACACGCTGTCGTATTCGCCGGTCAAGCACATCCCAAACATGCTCAATGGGTGACATGTCCGGTGAGTATGCTGACCATGCAAGAACTGGACATTTTCAGCTTCCAAGAATTGTGTACAGATCCTTGCAACATGGGGCCGTGCATTATCTTGCTGAAACATGAGGTGATGTTCATGGATGTATGGCACAACAATGGGCCTCAGGATCTCATCACGGTATCTCTGTGCATTCAAAATGCCATCAATAAAATGCACCTGTGTTCTTCGTCCATAACAGATGCCTGCCCATACCATAACCCCACCACCACCATGGGCCACTCCATCCACAACATTGACATCAGCAAAGCGCTCACCCACACGACGCCACACACGCTGTCTGCCATCTGCCCTGAACAATGTAAACCGAGATTAATCCATGAAGAGAACACCTCTCCAACATGCCAGACGCCATCGAATGTGAGCATTTGCCCACTCAAGTCTGTTACGGCGACGAGCTGGAGTCAGGTCAAGACCCCGATGAGGACGACGAGCAGTTGAGCTTCCCTGAGACGGTTTCTGACAGTTTGTGCAGAAATTGTTTGGTTATGCAAACCAATTGTTTCAGCAGCTGTCTGAGTGGCTGGTCTCAGACGATCTTGGAGGTGAACCTGCTGGATGTGGTGCTCACTATCACACATTTGGACTGATTTATGAACAATGTTTGAGAGAAATGGTAATATTGTGTATCTGGAATGAATTTTAGATCTTTAAGTGCATCTCATGAAAAATGGGAGCAGAAACAAAGGTGTTGCGTTTATATTTTTGTTGAGTGTAGAAAATGGAGGGGCAAAAATGACCTGAAATGACCCATCTCCTCCAATGGCGTGCTTGGACCTATTTTCAAACCCGGGGATTTAGAGAAAAGTAGCGCACAGCTGGTTTATTTCTGTATGGGGTTATAGCTCAATGATAGTTTAACGGACTCTGGTGCATGAGGTTGCCAGTTCAAATATGACTTTGACACTTTTCTAATGTTTTTTACATTTTTTGATAGATTTACCTGACAGTTACACTTGTGTTACTTGATTCATATCTGTGTAGTGATCCGAGTTTTACCTCATATTTACACTAAAATAATAAGGACACAGGTCATTAGGTTGAACAATAAAGAGGAAGGCAACAGCTCCAAATTACTTATGATTTATTCATAGGAATACTTGGTTTTAGTTTATATATTTTGTTTGTATTTCCTTTCTTTTCCCCAAAGTAAAAAGGGTTATTTCCAGGTTGGCTTTAACAAAGTGATCATAACAGAACAACATGGACGTCCATTCAGCTGAACATGAAAACCAAGAAGGTGGAGATAACGATGTGATGTAAGGCAGCCGTGGTGGGCCAACTGGGAACGGCCTCAAAGAATACAGAACTTAGTGGAAAGAGAGTTTAGTTAAAGCCTAAATTCTAATCTAGTGCTGCATCAGGTGACATGGGCAACGTACCGCTTCCTACATCCGATTGTTTTACAGGCATTAAAACTGTGGTACATTTACAAATCATCACAAAATATATCGAGGGTGAGTGTGCTTCCACAAACATTTTGGACAGATATATTAGTTTCAAATTACCAATTGCAAGTGGCACAAGCTAAATTAAATGTTGACTTATTGGTGGAGGATACATCTTTCCTGAAAAATGACACACAATATATAAATTGTAATATAGAAAAGCTGAAAGAAAATCATCTCTACTTTATACTACACAATGATTTGGCCTAAATAAACATGTATTCTGTCATCATTTTATGGGGGAGGAGGGATTACAATGATTGTGAATGAAGGGAGGGCAACATAGTATATGCATAGAAGTTCAATAAAGTCACACAGCATACAGTAGGAAACAATAAACATACGCTACAATACATGTGCAATAGCACCTTCTATGCATCCTCTTCAACATACTTCATCTGTAATTTGTGGGATCTTTTCTGATAACGCACTCGGCCTTCAATAAATGATACTTCGTCCTTGGCACTGAAGTAAAACATTTCCCTCCAGATGTGTAGGGCGGCACGGTAGCGCAGCGGTTAGTGCTCTCGCTTCACAGCAAGAAGGTCCCGGGTTCAATTCCCACCTGGACGGGGCCTTTCTGTGAATGCATGGAGGTGGTCAGAGGGACCGTTGGCGCTGATGTGTGTAGCGACAGCGCTTCTGTCAGTCTCCCCCAGGGGAAACTGAAGCTACTAATGTAGCTTACCACCACCAAGTATGGACTGAATGTAAAATGCTCTCATGTAAAGCGCTTTGTGACCATGTCTGTGAAAGGCGCTATATAAATAAAGATCTTCTTCTAGAAGCTTTCCTTGTTAATAATCCAACACATTCAGACTCATAATTGGTTTTATTGCCATTGTCAGTGCAAGTTCACAAAGTAGGAATGTTTTTCAGGGCAATCGTGCAATTTGAAACATAACACTTAGATAACTAATAAATTATTAAAACATCAAGTGCATGCAAAAGGTAGATCAAAAATAAAATGTAATAAAAAACTACAAGCTGTCTCCTCAAGCCCCAGTCGCGGACACTTCCAGACCCACGGTAAAGTCTGTCTACTACAAATAGAAGTACGTGGAAAGGATTTCATTGGAATTTGGCACCTGCTGTTTTGCCTTGTGGCTTTCCCCTAGTATTGCAGTTCACTGGCCAGAGAAAGGATTTAAACTATACAGCGAGTGAAAAGCACCGCTGCAGCGAGCGTGAGGCCGGGGCCTTGAGTGGGCCAGCACTGGAGCTACCTGCGGCAAGAGTAAGGCCGGGGTGTGACGAAGGCAAGGCGAAAGTGGGCCGGAGTTAGCAGAGAGCACACAGGTTGTGTGTGAGGCTGAGGGGAGAGCAGGTTTGGGCGAGAGAGGGGGCGGTAGCAAGGGGGGGCGGTCGCAAGGGGGGCCTGCGCCAGGGGCGAGGGCCTACATCGCCGCTTGCGGCTTTAATTAGGCCCGAGCCAGGACAAAGTCCTGGTAAGGGACTTTTGTTCTCCCCCGGTTTCTTGTTATTATTATTATTATTATTATTATTCGCCCCCTATGATCCTGTTTTTCAGTGCCTTCCCGTGCAAAAGTACACGCAGAAATTGGCACAGTGATCAGAGTCGGCGAAAATTGCATGTCAGTGGGCGACATGCGCACGCCCAAAACAAAATGGCTCCACAGCGCCCCCTCAAAGTTGACCCCCATTCAAAAAGAACATGCGTTTTTGGGCGTAGGCCCAAATCCTTGGGTACAGTGAAAGGGCACATCAGGACAAACCAAAAACTCCATTGGAGCGCCACGCCCGGACGCACAGGGAGTCGGCCATTTTGACTTGCAATTGGAAAAACGGCTGGACTCAACTTATGTTTTAACGAACTCGTCCCTGGTTTTTCAGCTAAATCAAATCATACATGGTTTAACAGACTCTAGAGACATGGGGCTACAAAGTGATGCCAGCTTTTTTACATTGAACCTCCGGTTTTCAAATAGCGCCCCCACAAAAAACATGCTTTTTCCCCATACCTTGGACAACCCCTCGCAGGTATGCGCTCTATCTAATCTGGATCATATTTGGCTGACATAAGGCCTCTTATGGTCTGAATTCATAGAGCTCAATAACTGCATGGTGCTCACCACTATAGCGCCCCCTATCTATACCTTGAAAATTTTAGTTTGTACGATTTATATGAAACGTTGCAGGTATATTCTACACATTCAAACAAACACAAAAATATATTACATGTATTTGATATTTCCGAAGATGTGGGCGTGGCAAGGGCGCACAAGAAGTCGGCCATTTTAACTTTTAATTGGGAATCCGTCTGGACTCATCTTATGTATTAATGATCTAGTCCAGGGGTGGCCAAAGTGGGGCCCGCGGGCCAAATTTGGCCCGCCGAAATAATTCTGTTGGCCCGCCAAAGAATGACCTACTTTTGCGCTGTATGGTTAATACCAACTCATTCATTCTCAATGGTAAATATGGATGCAGTACATTTTTTGGCCACTAGCGTCAAATCGGGGGCGCTGTTTCACTCCTTTCGCAAAGTTAAGGAAACACTGTTGTGGTGTCTTGGTGTTTATCACAGAGTGTTGTAGCATCAGCTTTCCCAGTTTTCCAAGTTTTATTGCAAAGTTTGTTGACATCAACATAGGTCATGTTAAAAATGTACTTATAAAATAATTGATGCTGAACTGACACTTTCAAAATGATCTAATATGCCATTTTCTTTGAGTTAACAAATGAATGAGGTAAAGTCAATGTAAGTAAAAACAGGTGATTTTTACATTTTACATATTGCTACAATTGTTGATTTTGTTCTACTAAAACTAGGCTTTTGCCATAGTTAACATTTGTTTTATATAGTATGTTATGTGCATAGATATAATCAAATACAAATGTATACCGAAAAATTAAATAAAGTAACTATTATTATTTGCCGTTAAATGTGTTTCACGCTTGACATTGCCGTGTTTGGCCCGCGACCCACAGGCACTTTTTCATTTTGGCCCTCGGAGACAAAAAGTTTGGGCACCCCTGATCTAGTCCCTGCTTTTTCAACAGAATAAGCTCACACCTGCTTTAACGGACTTTAGAGACATGGGGCTACAAAAAACATCCAGCTTTTTTCTCATTCAACATCTGCTCTTAACTTCTTAACTCCCACCTGAACTGAGCACATTTTCGTGGTATTTTTGGTGCTTTTTGGGCACTTACGTCTCATTTTTGTAACTGCGTTTCTATCGCTATTTTGACGCTTTTTTCAAGAAGCTTTAAGATATGGGTCAAGTCAAACTGGAGAAAATGTGCTCGGTTAAAGTGGGGGTTAAGAGATTATAATGCCACCAACATCCCTTTTTGCTGTACATTTCACAACATCTCGCAGGCATGCGCTCTATCCAAACGTTGCAGATATATTCTACACATTGAAACAAACACACAAATATATTACATGTGTATGATATTTTCTAAGATGTGCTTGTGGCAAGGCTAAATGTCCCAGAGACTGCATAATATCCTTTATAATTCTCACGTACCTTGTCAGATTGAGTTGAAAATGTAATCACTTATGAACTTGATGAAAATGAATCCATGTTCATGACAATAGACATGGTTCATGCTATAGCACACGCCAAAACAGCGATAAAGCCAGTGTGAATTGTCTGGGTGGTCCCACCCCCATTTGAACAAAAGTGAAAACAAAAAATATTTTCTGATTCCCCATGCCATACTGATCCAAAAAGTCAATTACAACATGCCTCTATCTTGCTTCATTCTCTTTATAATTAGGCCCGAGCCAGGACAAAGTCCTGGTAATTAGGCCCGAGCCAGGACAAAGTCCTGGTAAGGGACTTTTGTTCTCCCCCGGTTTCTTGTTATTATTATTATTATTAGGCCCGAGCCAGGACAAAGTCCTGGTAAGGGACTTTTGTTCTCCCCCGGTTTCTTGTTATTATTATTATTATTATTATTATTATTATTCGCCCTCTAAGATCCTGTTTTTCAGTGCCTTCCCGTGCAAAAGTACACGCAGAAATTGGCACAGTGATCAGAGTCGGCGAAAATTGCATGTCAGTGGGCGACATGCACATGCCCAAAACAAAATGGCTCCACAGCGCCCCCTCAAAGTTGACCCCCATTCAAAAAGAACATGCGTTTTTGGGCGTAGGCCCAAATCCTTGGGTACAGTGAAAGGGCACATCAGGACAAACCAAAAACTCCATTGGAGCGCCACGCCCGGACGCACAGGGAGTCGGCCATTTTGACTTGCAATTGGAAAACCGGCTGGACTCAACTTATGTTTTAACGAACTCGTCCCTGGTTTTTCAGCTAAATCCACTCATACTTGGCACAGTACATCTAGACATCTGTCAGTCACATGCACCTCACTCAGAGCTTTCCGAAAATGTATAACATGTGGGGGTCAAGTTAACCACTCCACTTATTATGCCTCAGCAAAGTTGCCGAACAGCGCCACCTGCTGGCTTAAGCTGGCTTTTGAAGTGGCTTGTAAGTGGCCCGCCCATCCTCCGTGAAAATAGCCAGAGTTCTTATTCTGGCACCATGATGGCCTCTGTCAGAGTTTCTCCTGAAAATCGTCCATTTTTCCCAAATTCCTCCTTTATTCACAAAAGCCACACTTTAGACTCCTACATAGTTTTACTACCCCTCTGTTACAGGAAGAAGCTTTAATTTGAACGTTTTTGGCTCCAAAATCAGTTTTTTTGGAAAGTACAATCACAGGAAGTTCAGATAAGCTGTTTCCTGTCCGTCTCCCGTGTCCCGTGTCTCCCGTGTCCTCGTACTATTTTGGTGTCACCAAAATATTCCGTCATCTATCGAGACTTTTGTGGGGCTGGAGCACCTTCTCAGATCTTTGGGCGCCCAGGGAATTAGCCCTAATTACAAAATGTTTCAATAAATATTGCCTGAACTGTAATTCCGTTTTCTGTGAACACACGAGTGTAACTGTTTCATAAGATTAATATAAAATCCGCGGTGTTGTTGCTTAAGCTTGTATAGCTCCATTAGTAAAGTGCAGGGTTCCCATCCATTAGATTGCCGGTTCAAACCCCACAGTGACTTCTTTTTTTTCTTTTTATTTGTGACTCAGTACCTACTGGGAAGAACCTGAATCGGCGCCTATGGCCCCACCCTCACTAAAAACGGGGAAATGACCCACACATTGTCCGAGCCTGGACTACATGATCTCATGGCGTTTCATAAGATATTTGTCAGTTCGGTTGTAAAAGTATCTGTGCTTGTCTAGCTCTCTTTATAGAGTGCAGGGTTCCCATCCATTAGATTGCCGGTTCAAACCCCACAGTGACTTCTTTTTTTTCTTTTTATTTGTGACTCAGTACCTACTGGGAAGAACCTGAATCGGCGCCTATGGCCCCACCCTCACTAAAAACGGGGAAATGACCCACACATTGTCCGAGCCTGGACTACATCAGCACAAGGCGTTTCATAAGATATTTGTCAGTTCGGTTGTAAAAGTATCTGTGCTTGTCTAGCTCTGTTTATAGAGTGCAGGGTTTGTATCCATTAGATTGCCGGTTCAAACCCAACCATGACTTTTTTGTTTTTCTTTTTTTTAATTAATATTTTATTAAATCCTCATTAATAACGAAGAAAGAACAGTTTCAAAATATGTGGAACTACACAGAAAGAAATGTGGGGACACTAGGGAAACACTTGAGGCAAAACTGAGGAGGGTGTCGAAAACAATCAAGAAATGGAGGGGGGTGGGGGAAAGTGACCTGAAATGACCTCTCTCCTCCAGTGGCATGGTGGGATCTAATTTCACCCTGGTCATTTAGATAATAGTAGTAGCCCACATTAGGCACACCATTACACAGGGTTATAGCTCAGAGATAGTGCGCTGGTCTTTGGTGCAGGAGTTTGCTGGTTCAAACCCAACCATATTTTTTTTTTTCTTTTTTTGGTTTGGACTGGGCATCTACTGGGAAGAACATAAATCGGCGCCTATGGTCCCAACCTTATTAAAAATGAAGAAAGAACAGTTTAGAAATATGCACAACTACACAGAAAGACATGGGGGACAGTAGGAAAACAATAGAGGAAGAACTGGGGGGAAATGTAGGGCCAAAAATGACCTGAAATGACCTGAAATGACCTCTCTTCCCAAATGCCTTGCTTGGACATATTTTCACACCCGGGGATTTAGACAAAAGTAGCCCATATCAGGTTAACCTTGGGGTCATGTTATAGCTCAGTAATAATGTCCTTGTCTTTGATGTAGGAGGTTGCAAGTTCAAACATGGTATTGACACTTTTATAATGCTTTCTCTTTTCACATGGGCCACTAAAGCTCTGAGCCCGATACAACTCCAGAATGAGCACCAAGTTATGTAGACACAATTATTTATTTAGCCACTTTTCTACCTTTCACTGCCATTTTCCTCTTTACTCGTGCAGATCACTGCTCTTTTTTCTGCAAATACAAGAGTGCACCTCTGTCCAGATGCTGTTTTGCATGCTGGCTTCTCCCGAGTATTGCAGTTCACTGGTCATAGAAGGTATTTCAACTATAGAACGAGTGAAAAGCACCGCTGTGGTGAACGTGAGGCCGGGGCCTAATGCACGTGGGCTGGCATCATAGATACCTGGGGCAAGAGTAAGGTGTGACGAAGGCAAGGCGAGAGTGGGCCGGAGCAAGAGTTAGCAGAGAGCACACAGGTTGTGTGTGAGGCCGAGGGAGAGCAGGTTTGGGCGAGAGCGGGGGCGGTAGCAAGGGGGGGCAGCGCCAGGGGCGAGGGCCTACATCGCCGCTTGCGGCTTTAATTCAGTTTGTTCTTGTCCCAATCTGTGCGGCCCGGGGCTCAGCACATGGCAGGGTAGTGGAGAGCAGAGGCTTATACCTTTACGAATCTGTTTTTCTGGCCTAGTCATTGGTATAGAAGCCAAGAAGCAAATCATTGATTAATATGTGTTTTAAGTGTCCACATGGTTCTGGTCTCTTTAAAGTGGGACCCGTGAGCTTAGTCTGTCAAAAGGTTTAATTACACCACGAGGAAAGTAAGTAAAGGAAAATCATATTTCTTTAAATGCAAATTGTGCCATTATTATAATAATGGCACAATTTGTATGAAACTTGTATGAAACTTGCTCAATAATAATAATAATAATAATAATAATAATAATAATAATTATTATTATTATTATTATTATTATTATTATATTATTATTATTATTATTATTGAGCAAGTTTCATACTTCAAGGAAAAAAGTTTAGAAACCTCTGCCCTCATTAAAAGCAAAAGTAATAAAACGTGAAGTCATAAAATCATATTAAAGTAATAAAACATTACAGTTGAAAGATGATAATCCAAATCGAAAGCCAAAAGTACATCAGGGAGATAAAAGCAAAGGTCAAATGACTATACAGTATTGTGTACAAAGGCACAAAGTACGCAAAATGTTAATGCAGATAAGAGGTCTTTTATAGCTTTACAAATCTGTTTTTCTGGCCTAGTCATTGGTATAGAAACCAAGAAGCAAATCATTGATTAATATTCTGAGATTTCACGCTAATAAAGCCATTCAAACTATGCTAAAGGACAAAATATATTGTCAGTTTACTCATGTCCAGAGTAAGGAAATTTTCCATTTAATAACAGAATTTACAGATATTACCCTTATGACTATCACAAGACAAGGCAAGGCAAGGCAAGGCAAGTTTATTTGTAGAGCACAATTCATACACGAGGCAATTCAAAGTGCTTCACAGTTGCAGAAAAAATTACAAAAAAACAGATAAAATCAATCAACAAAACATCAACATAAAGTTAATCAATTACAGTAAAAAGCAAGAGTGCAGATAAAATACTTTCAGTTTTCATATGCACGGGTAAAAAGAGCTGTTTTCAGCCTGGATTTGAACATTGTCAGAGTTGAGGCCTGTCTCACATCCTCATGAAGACTGTTCCAGATTTTAGCTGCATGAAACTGAAACGCAGCCTCACCGTGTTTATTATTGACTCTGGGAACCACCAGGAGACCCCTCCCTGAAGTTCTCAGGGCCCGAGATGGTTCATACGGCTCTAACATGTCAGAGATGTACTTTGGTGCTAAACCATGAAAAGACTTGTACACAAGCAGAGCTGTTTTAAATTCTATTCTCTGAGTGACAGGAAGCCAGTGCAGAGACCGGAGCACTGGACTAATGTGGTGGTATTTCCTGGTTCTTGTCAGGACTCGAGCAGCAGCGTTCTGGATGTTCTGCAGCTCTAACAGCTGGTTTAGAAAGGCCAGTGAGCAGCCGTTACAGTAGTCTAACCTGCTGGAGACAAATGCATGGATGAGTCTCTCTAAGTCTGGTTTTGACACTATTCCTCTGATCTTAGCAATGTTCTTCAGATGGTAAAAAGCTGATGATGTTATTGCTTTGATGTGGCTGTTTAAGTTCAGGTCTGAGTCCATGATTACTCCTAGATTTCTAACCTGATTTTTTGGTTTCAGAGCGAGAGACTCAAGGTGACTGACACTGGCTCCCGTCTGCCCTTCTCATCCAAGTACGCTTTTATGGCTATAGTACTAGTGGGACAGTCGTCACAGTTACACATGTATGAACCAGGTAGGGCCAATTTGGCCAAACAACAATTCTGATCCATTGAGCCTACATTGAGTTCACTGAGATCCAGATCTCTGTTTGTTTTTTCTTTTTTACAGTTGAAATCTTGTGTGCAGTGTTGTGAGTGTGCTCCCATGGCAAACTCATACAGTCCTGATAAAAAGTTTGTTGAAAAATTGCAACAATTCAGTTTTTACATTAAATCTTACATTAAATCTTATTAAGGTTCTAAGTAGAACTTCAATATGCAACAAGAAGGAGTGAGACAAAAAAGTTAAAAAAAATCAGTTTTTGCAACTGATTAAAAGTTTAGAACCACAAAAATAATAATAATAATAATAAATAAATACAAAGGTCAAATCTGCACTCTAAGAAATTTCCGTAAAAATATAGGCCTTTTTACTATAAATTCTGAAGGATTTGCTCCGTAAATTCATTTTACCTGTACTTTCCGTTTGATAATAAGTTTTCCGTAAATAAACAAGACTTTGTCCTGTAGTTATTTCAAGGACTGTTCCGTAATTTTATTTTACGTTAAGTTCTGTATTTTGTGTGTGAACACAATGCATTGTGGGTTATAACAGCCTTTGAGGCGAGAAAAATCTGAGCTCAGGCAGAGCCTTTTGTGAGATGATTGAGAGCGCCCTTTTATGGTAAGTAAAACATTTTTTTAAGGATATTAAACATGTATAGTAAATTAAATAGGCTACATAGAACTTGCTAACTACACATGTCATAAACGTTGTGTTGAATGTAGTTAGTATGTAGTTAATGTAGTTAGTGTACAGTTGGTCAGTTGGGCAGTTACAAGGAAACTGTTAAAGAACTCATCTTTGTCCTAAACCTCATTACTGTATATGATAATATATAATATAATATAATTCATTGCATTAAGTGTTGTGGCAGTCAACATGTAGTAACACATGTTTATAACGTTAATCTTTAACGTTAGTACTGTAAGTCCAACTTTTCAGTTATTTGTACTTTTGATTAAACATAATCTGGATAGAAAGATTTTAACGTGCACTGTTGAAGGGAAAGCAACTGACACAGATCTCAAGCCCTATATTTCTAGAGTACTAATAAATGTTTCTTTTTATCTAGAGAATCAACTCTAGAAACACCATCGTACTAAATTGGAGTTCATTGATGCACAAAGAATAAGGTAAAGTGACTATTGCCATAGTTTTGTTCAGGTGAAGTGTCCTGACCTCAGTATGTTTGTCCATTTTACAAATACAGGAGGAGGTGCTGTGATCTAACGACCTGTGAGGATGAAGACATGAAGGCTTTCCGGTGTCAGTATGTGAAAATGAAGAATGCAGGGAACAGGAGCACACACTGTGACAAAGACTCAGCTAATCAATCAGAATGTAAGTAGATTTGTTTCAAACCTCTCATCTATTACTAAAGTATTTATGTGCATGTTCTTAAATGTTTTTGTTACAGTAGACCTGAGGTTGATGGGGATGAGACGCACTCCTCCAAAGATTCTCAGCTCTTTTTATAAAGTGAGTAAATGTACTACACTTGCTAAAGTTGTTATTTTCATTTTTACTGAAGCATTTACAATTTAAATAGTTATATTTAGCTGGCTCTACACAAACCTTTTCTCATAGTGGGACATCCTTTATATTATGGACTTTTACATGGACTAAGTCGCACATTTATACACATTTATTGGACTATATTATTGACTTCAGCCTACATGTTACAACATAAGGTATGTCAAATATTATTTTATGAAAGTAAAGATCTGCAATTTGCCATTTTGTTGTTGTTGTTTTTGTTTTGTTTTTTGGGGGGGGGGGGGGGGGTGAGATAGCTGAACAGTTACACCTCTATTCATTAATATTGTTTGAAAAAAAGGGATTCAGTGGTCATTGGAAGTGTATGTCATTGGTGTTGTAGTTTAAAATTTACATTTTGTATTAATATTGACTCAAATGACCAGGGTTCGAAATTAACACCCGCCAACCCGCCAAATGCGGGTTAAAAATCATTTTGGCGGGTACTGATAAAAACCTACCAGCCAGTTTGGCCGGTGATGCATGAGCCAATCATGCAAATCATGTCAGACACGCTCTGGGTGGTTTGTCCCCTCCGTCCTACATTTCCCATGAACACTACACTACTGGTGACGTTTTAGATACCTATTGGCAGATTGGCTGCAGCGCGCAAATACGCGGAAATATCGGATGAGAAGACTGAGCTGGACAGTGAAATAAACTGAAATGTTGCAGTGGTTAGAACAAACGTCAGGATCAGGAAGAAGTGAGAAGAGGAAGGAGCCAGAAGATGAAAATGTTGACAGAATATGTGAAACAAAGAGAAGGAAGTTCAGTTGTAAATGGCAGACAGGTCGTCACTGGTTAGTGTTTGATAGTAAAAATTCGGTCATGTTTTGTCAGATTTGCCGTGAGTACACGAAAGAAAAAACAAAACCAACAGTTTATAACAGTTTATAACTGTGTATAGTCTGTTCTGTGTATTGCACTTTCTGTGCGTTTTTCATGCACTGTTAATAAAATTATCACACAAGATATATACTATAAATGTACGTTTCTGAGTAGTATGATTTTTATGGAAAATAAACCTTTAATTAATAAAAAATGTTCATATTTATTACATTATATTTTCCATTTCAAGCTTAAGGAATTAACGGAAATTGCACTTATAATACAAAAGTTTCCGTTTTCTGCAATTTGAATTTTAGGGAACGGTTACCATAAATTCACAGGTCACATTGAAACATTCTAAACGAATACGGATAATGTCCTGGTAATTTTCTGCCAGCACTTTTTACTGTTATTTTACAGACATTTTCTTAGAGTGTGTGCAAACATGTGGATTCAGTGCCATTTTCTGTCAGGTATTCAGCATCTCGGCTGCAGCCACAGGGCACCAACACAGGACGCCCGGAGGAGGCGCGGTAGAAACACCACACCTCCATCCAGACACCCACAGGACAGCACCCCAGCAGCCACAGCCAATGACCGCTGGGAGACCATAAAAATGGTTAAAATAAGTAAAAAGTAAAAGTAAAAAAGATTATTCATTATTCACATGGAGAGGCTAAAAATGTAGTTTTGATGTTTACTGACAAAGATTTATGGCACATCAGGGCAATAAAATGCAGTGTGGCCACGCTAGCGCTCCCAGTAGGGTTATGGCGCGGCAATAGAGGCACTAAAGGAGGCACGGCCCGCGAGGGCCTTTCGATGCCGCTTGCGGCTTTAATATTGTTTCTTTCTTACTTACTTTCTTTCTTTCGCACCGTCGCAATTTTCACCCAGTGAACATTGATGAAAAGTCACAGAATTAGGCCCAAAATTCAAACCCGATCCGACACAACTTTTGACTATTTCCAAAGTTTGAATTTCAAAATAGTGCCGCGATAGTGCCACCTCCGTTTTTTTTAACATTGCGAGATAGGACATGGGCAAAATTGAAGTTTGTCGTAGAATCATAAAAATCGGTACAGTCGTGCATCATGACAAGTTGAGCAAAAAATATTATTACGGCAACGCCGTCCGCCATATTGGGTGTCGGCCATTTTGGATGACAGCCCGCAAATTGGGAATCCGCCTTTATTTTTCACTTCGTACAAAATCCATCTCCTCCTACAGCGTTTATCGGAATCAGCAAATTTGGGTGTAAAATAATCTTGAGAAACTTTAAGTTATCCAAATTACTTTTCTAAGTTTTACGTTTTTTCTTACAAAGTACAAAGTATTTTGAAATTTTTCGCAAACAAAAAATGGCTCCCATTCGCACATATGAAGCCCGATTTCACTCATTTTGTTATCAGTTGTTAAAGTCACAGTCCTAAACACTTTCATTCGGCAAAATTCAAATTGGGCGCGATAGCGCCCCCTATAGGAATTATATGGAGAGTACACATTTTAGTTTTACGAAAATTAAAATTATTTGTCACAAAATTCTATTTGGTCGTTCCGATCAGAAAAGTCAATCACACCCATGCCATATTTTCACGGTGTTGCCGTAGCGATGACCAGAACGTCCCATTTTATTCTGATGGAAAAATGTTAAACTCCATAATTCAGAGAGAAGTGAGGAACCAAAGGTTTTCCAAAGTACTTGGACAACCTTTGTGGATGATCTGCGGCGCAGCCGCAGCTCTAAGTAAAATGTAAAAATATGCTTCAGTTTTCAGATATAGTGTGATACAAATTCATACTCATTTTTCTCTGTATAATGTCAAACTTGAGCACATATTGCGCAGTAGCGCATTCCAAAAATCCTAAAACTAAGACCCTTGGGAAAAAAGTTAAAAACAAACATAAAAGCAGTAGCAATACCGTAATTTTAGATTGAGGGAGACAAAAGGGCGCGAAGCGCCCCCTTGCTTTGGGCAGGGCGGTCGGCGAGGGCCGATAATCGCCTCTTTGCAGCTATATTTCAGTCTGTTCTTGTCCCGCTTTGTGTTGCCCGGGGCCCAGCACACGGGACTCTTCAGAAGGACCTCAGGCTCCTCAGAAGGACCTCAGTCTCCTCAGAAGGTGGAGGCCACTTTGGCACTTCTTGTACAGGGCGTTGGTGTTGTGGGACCAGTCGAGTTTATTGTTGAGGTGAGTTGAGGTATTACACTTTGATTCAGATGTTTACTCTTTTGGTCTTCGAATTATCTTAACTTTGAAGAAAATCCACAACAAGTACTGCCTAGTGTGTAGCTGAGATTCAACAGTGCATCTTTGAATAGAAGTCAGCTGCGGCTTCCTAGAAGTAATAAAGTCACAATCAAAAGCGACGGGAGGGAAAGGGAGTGTTCTGAATGGATACATAATAAAAAGCCCTTCAGACAGTTCTTGGTAGCACTCTGAGCACTACATGAAGCGGTAAGTACAATGGCATATTATATAATCATTTTATTTCTATATTATATCTAATCCACCATTTATACTGTGATGTGCTAAAATGTATAGGGGTTGAGTTTGGTTAATCTATGGTGGCACGAGGATTGATTAATGTCAAAGTGAATGAACTGGCCCACATTAACTTTCCTCAGCCCCTGTGTGTGTGGCAGAAACAGTCTGAAGCAAAGCATTTGCTAAGGTATTAATTTAACTTTTTTTTCCCCATTGGACAATTCCTACTTCATTTATTATTTGCTTTTCACCATATACGTGGAATGGAGCACGTACACACTGACAAACAAATTAATATACAAAAAAGAAAGGAAAAAGTATGTGAACGCTTTGGAATTTCTCACATTTCTGCATAAATTGATCATAAAATCTGGTCTGATCTTCATCAAAATCATAAGAAGAAGAGTAAACAGTGTCTGCCTAAACTAATACCACCCAAACATTTACATTTTATCATATTTTTACCATAACATGTATTCTTATGATTTTGATGATCAGACCACATTGCAAATGGAAACTATAGCTCAAGCTAAATGTGGTGCAAAGCATCTTTAATTGTTTTTTGTACATTGTCCCTGTTGCAATAAACTAATAAATGAATGAATGAATTTTATGAGCAATTTAGGCAGAAATGTGAGAAATTACAAGTTCACATAGTTTTTCCTCCCACTGTACTTCACTGATACAGTGGGAGAACCCCTTTAAGAAGGCACCAAAATTTACAAGCACAAAGAGCACAAAGATGCTCTTTGTGCTTGTAGACTGAAACAGGAGCACCAATTTCAACATAGATGGATAATTACAATACTACTTATATATTTCTCCCTAAATGCCAATATCTAATTTGTTTGTACACTCTAATAGGACATGTAATTAATCACCAACACAATTATTGACACATAAATTACATTTTCCCATATTTCTTTCCAGCCGTGTGTACCTACCAATGATCTTAGAATCCTTGAGTTATTGGTTCTAAAGTTGCAGATGGTTTTCCAGTATTTTGGATTTTTACAATATTTCTCAAAATTATAGTTTTGCTTGATTTTAGCATAAAAATCACATGAGTCAGTTCAGCTCAACAGACAGTTTGAGCCAGAGGACACTGCTGACCGACTGTGTGGCCCAATCATAGGAGAAACCACAATCGTCCAGGATGTTCTTGACTCGGTGCATTCATGGGAAAATGTGGTCATCTGTTGTGAAAACTCGGAAGAGATAGTTATGAATTTGTTTGGTGAATTTAGTTTCTGTACTTTGCACAAGTCTCCCCCTGTATCCAATCACTCTTTTTGATGTCTATGGGAAGACTGCCCAGTTCTCCATACACCGTGTTGTTACAGGTGCTCATATTCACTGTTAGGATGTATTCAAGAAATGTAGATGCAGTTTTTGAAGTATATACATTTTTTCATGTCCCCGCACCTCACAGGCATACAGCATAACTGGTGTGACCAACTTGTCCAATAGAGTGACAAACTGTATTCTCTGATTTTAGCCAGAACCACAAACATGGCGCGATTGGCAGCATCATGCAGGTCTTTAATTGCTGGCTGAAATTAGCCATTATGTTTGAAAATTAGGGCTAGGTATTTAAAGCAAACACATAAAATTGAGTCTGTCGGCATTAGCCGAAGTGATTTTAGTTTTTCTCTTTTTAGGAAAATTTAGTCACTTAGTCATCCTAAGGCCTCACAAGGTGATGCCGTAACCTTTAGATTACAGGTGTGTTTACAAAATGTAAAACACAAGTGAACCACCAAAACGTGTGACGTGGCATTCACAATGATCCCTGTACCAAAAGACTGCCATTAGGGCATTCTCATTATAATTGCAATAACTGCAAGTTTAAAAAATAATGGTTGTAATGTATTTTAGATGGATCCTTCGGCTGGAAAAGTGCTGCAGATAGCAGCTTTGGGTCGACCTTTCACGTTAGGCATGCTGTATGACTGCAGAGAGGACACTGTAGTTCCAGGTAATCTGTTTCTCTCATTTGAAATGTCATGAACTTGGTAATTCTACATTTAAAATGATTGATTGATTGTTTATTCTGAGTTCAGTGTACAATACATATAAACATGACTATTTTAACATGCATTCATGACATTTTAACGTACTGTACATAAACTCGAAAAGGAGTGGGAGGAAGTATAAGATGCATGTATATAAGATGCATGATAATTGTCTTATAACAGGAGAGGTGCATATTAATTATTCATTTATTTGATACCTGATTTTTGCCTTATTTCTTGGAATATCTAAAAGTAAACTGTAACAAATGATTGAAAAGGTGTAATCTAAATCGGGCATGATGAAGATTATTAGAATAGCACTGCTCATGTTATCAAAAAGTTGCACCTCTTTCTAGACCTTGATGCGGTCTAAGGTCCACAGTCCTCTTGACATGCACACCTCCTCCTTTTCTGCTGTGAGCGCTCATAATTCTTGTCTTTTACACGCCAAATATAATCAACTCAACTCTACAACAACCCAATAGGTTTAACAAATCAAACCAGAAATAGAAATGAAAATAAATGTTTGTACGAGTTGGTTGTATCTAAATAAAAGTGATGGTTTATTAGGGATAGGCTGTTGGTTTTTTGGGGGTAAGGCCTATATATCCTTAAATGCTTCTAATTTAAATCATGGCACAAGCAGATAATGCACACACAAGTATGTTAGTTTATCTGATTATGCCTCCAAACTCTCCTTTGAGCATTTAAGCTGACACAAAGGGTGCGTCACAGAGGAGTAGATTAGCAGTTTTCCCTATCATCCTTGTGTTATGGGTGAGAGTTGAAATGCCTCCCCACTGCAGCCTGAAGAGTCTGGTACTGAGCCAATAGTGCTCATTAACACATTAATCCAAAACAAGCACATATGAACAGCAATTGTAAAATGCCCACATACAGTATATGCTGCTCAGTCTAAAGAGTAGATAAGACCCCAGCAAATGTCAGTCACCAGTCAATGGGAATTGACTGGTGGTCTATTCACGGTCTCTCTTGGAGTGGAAAAAATATGTAAATAAATAAATACTAGTGCAAATAAGTATACAATTACATTTTTATATGGTCAAATGCCGCAGTACCTGCCACTGCCAACAAACTGATCTCATCCTTATTGGAGAGTAGGGATGCACCGTACTGATAACACTGTCCCTAAAACCGATACGAGTACTTTGATTTGAGTACTTGCCGATACCGAATGCTGATACGAGTACAAGGCATTTTCTTCAACATACTTTGTGAAGTGTATAGACTGTATAGACAGACATTTTCACAGATTGGTTTGTAATTAGTTACTTTACTCATTTACATTTCCTTCAGCAAAGTAAACTACACATTTAAGATGTGTTATATCAGAATTTAACATATCATATGTCATTTTATTTATTCAATGTCGGTGCTGTATTAATTTATTTTTAATAATAGTATTGAGATGGCTACAGCTTATTCTGCTCACCCCAAAATCTTATCCGATGGGCGGGGAGCGACTAGTTTTTGTGTTGCATTATGGGTAAAAGTTGCGATCACAACTTTGACTGCTGGTGCATTTTCATTCGCTGTGCTCGCTGTCATCTTCGTCTAAAATACCTTGGATTGGTCCTCGACCCCCAACTAAAGTTTGACAAACATCTAAAGAAAATCTCAAAAACTATGCAAAGCAACATAAATTGTTTCAAACTTATTAGGCCCGAGCGGCCTGCCGTCGCAAGGGCCTATTGTAATCGCAACGCAGTGCGCAAAGCGCAGTCAAACAGGAAAATGAATGGGGGTATATGCATCTCCGAGCCCCACGGGGTCTTCTTCTTCTTCTTACCCCCTAAACATAGTTGAAAACTCACCAAACTTTGCCCAAAATTCAGGTCCGGTGAAAAATTTATTTAAATATGTGTTTCATATTGGGGAAATAAAAAATGGCGCGACAGCGCCACCTACAAAAGTGAAAATACATTGCACCTATGGAGGAGGGGCCAATGTCAACATTGTCGTAGAGCGACGGGATTCGGTGCAGACATTCGTCATGTGACGACAAACAAAAATATGATTGTGGCCACGCCCCCTGATAAACCGGAAGTCCGCCATTTTGACAGGAAGTCTGGTAAATGCTGAGTCAGCGTTTCCGCTGACGTCGCATTTTAACAAACTCCTCCTAGGGCGTTTCACCAAATGAGCTCCAAATCGCTCCAGCTCATCTACAGATGTGGGGCATCAAAAGTTATCCAAATTATTTTGGCTAAGTTTTACGGTTTGAGTGCGGCGAAGCCGCAATCTTTACGAAGAATTTTGCGACTTATCGTAAACAACAAAATGCTCCATTCGCACAAACAAACTCCGATTAAAAATCGGAAATATACATTTTATTGACCTTTCACCCCCGGACACAACAAATGTGAAAAAGTGACATTGGGCGCAATAGCGCCCCCTCTAGGCTGAGAACAAAAAAAATGCATTATGGGAAAAAAATTAGTTTCTCGGAAATTGATCAAATTCGGCACAAAAATAGTTGATAGCATCCCGATCAAAAAAGCCAATGAGACCCATACCGTATTTTGTACGGTGTTTCAATGGTGACGCCCGGGGCCCCCCATGTTATCCTAATGGGACTGACACATAAATCTCACATTATACACAATTACAGCGCGTTAGCGCCCTCTGTAAGGAGCTTGTGGACAGTGGTCATAGAAGTACGGCCCGACAGGGCCGTCCGATGCTGCTTGTGAAATAAAAAAGATTTTGGGCGCGCTAGCGCCCTCTGCAGGCTGGAGCCATTATTCACATGGAGAGGCTAAAAATGTAGTTTTGATGTTTACTGACAAAGATTAATGGCGCATCAGAGCAATAAAATGCAGTGTGGCCGCGCTAGCGCCCTCGGTAGGGTTACAAAGGCATTAAAGGAGGCACGGCCCCCGAGGGCCGTTCGATGCCGCTTGCGGCTTTAATTAGACATTATATTCCAAAGCAGGCCGCCCTTCTGTACATGCATGCTATGATATTCTCACATATATCATACTGCATGACAGCATGGGCCCAGGCTGATCCCTCAGCCACAAAACACATCAGGTCATTAAACAATCAAACCATAAAGATTATGGACAAGAAGCCAATCCGCTTCCATCACTGCAATAACCTCCACAAGTATAAATTGCTAAGCTTTGACAGCTTTAGCGATTTATGTTTTCTCAAACTAACTTTCAAATGTCTAAATAATCTGGCACCTGAGCCACTCAGTTCATTTATACGGAGACAAAACAGTAACAGAGTCACCAGTGGCTCCATCAATAACTGTACAGTTCCTCACCGCAAGACTGCATTTGGACAGTCTGCTCTTACATATAAAAGTGAAAAGTTGTGGAACTCATCACCCACTGAACTTAAAATCATGACTGAGTTTAAAATGTTCACCTCTCGAGTCAAGTCTTCGCTGAAATCGAAACAAGTATGTACCCATTTGTAAATTTGTAAATAGTACTGAGTTTTTGTGTGTTAATTATGTAAACGGTGTATAGGTAAGTTTTAAAGATTAAATTTGAATTTAATGTAGAAAGGCCCAACCTGGGACTGGAGTTGAAAATTAGCACTAGCTATAAACTCTTATTGCATCAGTTACAAGCCTCTTTTTACTATGTTGAACTGCAATGTCCCTGTCAAATAAATAAATAAATAAATGGCAAAAATATTCTGTAGCTGATGTTTATGATGCAGAGCCCCCTCTAGGCTGAGAAGAAAAAATGCATTATGGGAAAAAAATTAGTTTCTCGGAAATGGATGAAATTCGGCACAAAAATAGTTGATGGCATCCTGATCAAAAAAGCCAATGAGACCCATATCGTATTTTGTACGGTGTTGCCATGGTGACGCCCGGGGCCCCCATGTTATTCTAATGGGACTAACACATAAATCTCACATTATACACAATTACAGCGCGTTAGCGCCCTCTGTAAGGAGCTTGTGGACAGTGGTCATGGAAGTACGGCCCATCAGGGCTGTCCAATGCTGCTTGTGAAATAAAAAAAGATTTGGGGCGCGCTGCGGGAGGGGGATTTAAAATGCAGCAGCGCTAGTGTTAAGCTCAGTGGCGCAAAAAGGACATACGCAATATATGCCTTGCATAGGGCGCCGAACGGACGGGGCGCCAATTAGTGATGTGTCAGTCGCGAACGAGTCGGCTCTTTTGAACGAGTCTTTACAGTGAACGATATGAACGGGTTCGCGGAGGTGAAGTATTTTTTTATTCCACTTTGGGGGAGGGGCGTCACTTTAGTTGTGCTTATTTTGCAAAACAAAAGTCACTGCTGCAGTGGGGCAGAGAGGAGTGTAGGATTGTCAGAGGGACAGTTTGTGAACGCACGACCACGGGACGTGAGCGCGGCCTGCGGGGAAACGGTTACAGAGCGCGGCTCTGGGGAAACGGCCTGAACGCTCCCAGTGCCAGCACTGTCCTGGGCCATAGATGAGAAAAAGGCGCGCGGGGTCCGTGAGTGAGGAGGCGGCTACAGGAGCCCCGTCACTCACATCTTCCACCTGTTCATTCAGCTCCGCCTCCGTCACTCAGTCCACCCGGTCATCTCCACCCCCCACGAGGAGCTCAAAGTGAGCATAAGGCAACACGTTTGAGAAATAAAAGTCCTAAAGGTTACAGAGGAGATCGCCTTGAAGCAAAACACCTCTTTCACTTGTGTGTTTGTTTTTCTCCCTCTTGCGCGAGGGAGAGAGAGGGAGAGGAGGAAAAGTTACATGAATGAAGCAACAGAAGCTTAATCGGGCCGTGTGATTGTTTTTCTGTGATAACAAACTCCATATCGATGTTATATTGTGTGAAATAGTGACATTTTCGTTAAAATAAAGTCAATTCAGAGGGTATTTACTTTCTTAAAAAAAAAAAGCATCAAGAGCCATAAGTCCCATCACTAGCACCAATATGATACAATTTTTATTTATTTTTTAATATAGTCGGCACGCAAGGGACAGCGCCCCATAGCATCTAGGCCATTTCCTCATAGCACTTGACGGCCCCATAGTGCGCGCGCGTGTGTGTGTGTGTTCTTGTAATTACGACATTGTGAGGACCAGTTTGAGTTTTTAACCAACAGAGTGAGGACATTTTTGGAAAGTGAGGACATTTGGGTGGTCCTCACTTATTTGAAGGTCTGTTTGAGGGTCAAGATGTGGTTATAGGATTAGGGTTAGAATTGGGTTTAGATTAAGGTTAGGATTAAGGTTAGGGGCTTAGGGTCTGGGTAATACATTATGTCTATGAGTGTCCTCACTAAGATAGAATTACAAACGTGTGTGTGTGTGTGCGTGCGTGCGTGCGTGTGTGTGTGTGGGAGGGGGGGTGGTTGCGCCCCTGACCTGCAGCCTGGAGGACAAGTTGATCATGGCGGTTTGCGCTCGGCCTGAGTTGTATGACACGCCTCCTAATTATGACGCTTGCAAAACTTCACACGCCGCAAACAGACGTTCCTCGGGAGTGTGAAGCGGCCATGTTTGGCGTCCAACTAGAGGCGGATGGGGCTTGGACGCACGTTTGGTCTGAACGCACCTTTAGTCCCATCATTAGAGCCAATACCATAGAGAGATTTTTTTTTTTAAATGTAGTCGGGGGCTGTGAAATTCACTAAAGGCCTCCCGACCGCTCCCTGCTTCCCCTCCTGCCTTAGACGCTCAGTCACACACTGCCCCGCTCTACAGCCTCCAGCTCCGGATCAGGCAGCTTCTAGTGCCACTTTCCCGGACACTGAAGCCTCTTCTCACGGCTACATGCAGAGTGCAGGCGGCGGGCATGTAGCACTCGTACCTCCCTGCTTCCCCTCCTGCCTTTAGCGGACACTCAGTCACACACTGTCCTGCTCTACAGTCTCCAACCCGGCTCGGAGCCTCAAAGACAACCCAGGATGGCCACTGCCATGGGAGACTACAGTAAGAAGCAGCCCTCAACCCCATTTCATAAGCGCTGACAGGCCTCAGATTAGCTCTCTCTGCTCAATACAGCTTTATCGTGTCTGTATTTTCCACTTTAGAACATCCATCCATGTCAATAAATAACTCCGTAGCCAAACGGTTAGCACCCAGTGTAAGCTACTAACTAAACTACCTTCTAGCTTGCATCGATCCCGTGAAAACAAGTAGCCTTTTATGCACTAATAACATCAATAAAGCCGGTAACTACATAAAGCAGCCTTTAAGATGATTGCAGATTTGTGGTTTATTGCAGACTTTTCATCAACTATGAGCTGTAGGCGATTGCGACATGCTAACGGGGTAACCTGGAATAACCATTGTCCACCGGCACAAATAATCGGCGTGTATTCAAGCGTATGGGCTGGATATAGACTTAAATACTGTGGAGATCCTGGCGTAGACCATGTCTATATAGTTAAAGATCCATAGGACATGGCAGTAGCAAAATGGGACTAATTAGCCCAAAACAGCAGTTACTCTTCAGGCAAGACCTCCTTCCAAGATGTGGCTATGCTTCAGAACACACTTAAAATCACTCGCCCCTGACGTCTCAATCAATCAATAGTTTTGTATAGCCCAATATCACAACAGGAGTTGCCTCACAGGGCAGCACCAAACATTATTGTAATAAAACAAAACGGTCTCCATCGCGTTCGGTCTGAATGCAGTACGCCACGTGTCAAACACAAGGGAATGTGTCAATGTGGCCCTTTATAGAGCATGAATTTCTTAGTATGTCGGGGGGGGGGGGGGGGGGGGTAAGTCTCTAGCTCAGCCATTCCCAAAGTCCGTTAGTCTGTTAGTTTAGGTGGACGCCCGTGTCTTGGTAAGTTGGCAGTGGTGCTATACTCTTTCCATTTCTGAATGATGGATTGAACAGTGCTCCGTGAGATGTTCAAATCTTGGGAAATCTTTGTATAACTTAACGCTGCTTTAAACTTCTCCACAGCTTTATCCCTGACCTCTCTGGTGAGCTCCTTGGCCTTCATGATGTTGTTTAGTGACCAATACACTCTGACCATAGCTCTGAGGCCCTCACAGAACAGCTGGAATTATACTGAGAGTAGATTACACACAGGTGGCCTCTATTTAATGGTTAGGGCAAGGTGTGAACATTCTGCAGTCATTAGGAATGTTATAAAGGCAATTTAATGCACTCAGAAAATGCTGTATGAATACTTATGCACACCCCACTTTTCACTTTTCTATTTTTTGTAAAATAACAGAATCATGTATCATTTTGCTTTCACTTCACAGTTGTCTGTTACTCTTGTGTGAACTTTCAGTAAAAAATTCAAATAAAATCTTTATGTTTAGGGTTGTAAACATAACAAAATGTTCAAAAATGTGCAAAAGTTCAAGGTGTACTGTAGTCCTGTCACAAGGCACTGTATATAATACAAAATAGAGGACACATTTTTTGAAACGTTTTTTTTTTAAAACACAGAACTATTCTTCTCTATTAATAATTTCAGATATAGGCTTATTTCTATTGAAGAGGCTCATATGAGGTGGACATTCTTCTACTTTGTGGCTCACAAAGAGACCTTAAGCTGAGAAAGTGCTGACATGTTATACATTTCCTGAATCCTCAGACCGACTTTTCGACATGGGGGTGCATACACTAAAATGGCCCAAAAAATGTTTGCGATATTTCCAGCAGAGCAGACCCTTCAATTATTGGTCCTTAGGGTTAAAGTTAACAGAAAAAAAACACAAATAAAAAGTATGGCAGACCATGTCAGGTTCAATTCAATTTTGAGACTTTGGCCCCCGACTATTACGACTATTTCCCGTGTGTTTCGTATAGCCAGTACCCTACAGCATTTTGATCACTTTTGTCAATGTGGACATGCTTTATCTCGTAATTTAGCATTTTCGGAGTACTTTTTAGTTGCTGGGTTAGTTTTACAGATGAATTAAGCCCATAGGCATAAAGCGACTTAAGAATCGCCAGAGCTGTTAGCATAGTTAGTAACATTAACGGCTGGTCTTGTAAGCACTGCAGACCCAGCACTGCAGTAAAATGAAGACTACACTTAGCACTGGTTAAATCCAGCACAGATTCTGATTTAGGAAGTGTAGTTTGTAATAAAGTCAGCTCTATTTGGAATATTGTATTTCAGCTGAATAATTTTCCAGTTTGTTGCTCATTGCTCTCCTCCTCAGCGGAGAGGGGCGCCCCATAGCCGCGGCGCACATCAAGTAGTATCAGTTTCATGGAATCAGGACCACATTAATGAGTGCGAGTATGAGTACAAGTGTGTGGTATTGAGCAGATACCCGATAATGGTATTGATATCCGTGCATCCCTATTGGAGAGGGTGAGAAAAAGCATTTTGAGAAAGCATGCTTTCAAGTCATATATTTCTATGTAAATCTAGGTTAATAAATATAGTGCACATGAGCAAACTGGACCATATCTTGAAAACTGCTTGTACAGTTACCTCTTAATACAGACATAAATAAGATTATTGTGATCTGCAATATTATTAATAATAATAATAATAATAACAGCATTGTTACTATGATTGCAGGTATGACCCTCTGGGACGTGGAAAACCTGAAAAAGGATACAAGAGTGCAAAATAAAGCTAACAGTCAATTTGAAATAATCACATCTGAGTCCATTGAAGACAAATCCTCAGCTTTAAATGTTGATGCATCACTTAAAGCAAGTCTTCTTAGTGGACTGGTCCATGTTGATGGTTCTGCCAATTACCTGAACGATCAGAAAACGTCCAAAAACCAGGCACGAGTGACTTTAAACTACAATGCCACTACAAAGTTTGAAGAGCTGACCATGAAACACCTTGGAAGAGGAAATGTGAAGCATCCTGACGTGTTTGAGAAAGACATAGCCACACATGTAGTGACTGGAATTCTGTACGGAGCACAGGCATTTTTTGTGTTCGACCGTGAAATATCAAAAAGTGAAAACAAACAGGCTGTACAGGGAAACTTAGAGATGATGATCAAGAAATTCCAAGTTTCTCAATAGATGGAAAAGGAGACTTAAAGATGGATGGCAATGACAAATCGGATTTTGATAAATTCTCTTGCAAATTTTATGGCGATTTTAATCTTAACAAAAGCCCAGTATCTTTTACAGATGCAGTGGAGGTCTATCAGAGTTTACCAAAGCTGCTCGGAGCCAATGGGGAAAATGCAGTTCCAGTTAAAGTCTGGCTTCTGCCTCTCACGACATTAGATCCATCTGCTGCTAAACTTGTCTGTGAGATAAGTGTAAGGTTAGTTAAAGAAGCACAGAGTGTCCTGGAGGACTTTTATGAACTTGAGTTGAGGTGCAATGATGCACTCAAAACTAAAACTGTGCAGGCATTTCCACAGATTGTCAAAAAAATTAAATCTTTTAAAGATTTTTGCACAGAGTTTAAGCTGGAGTTTCAGAGGCTTTTGGCAAAAAAGATCCCAGTAATCCGTGGAGGTGGAGAAGAAGAGACAGAACTTATAGACATCCTTAAAAAGAGAACCTCCTCTCCATTCAACAGTTCCAACCTCAGCAACTGGATGGAATATAAGGAAAGAGAAATAGGCATCTTGAAATCCTACACAAAAATGATGAAAAACACAACCGTGGTGCAGCCTAAAGACATTCTAAAGACAGAGAAAACAGTTTGCTTTGTTTTTACGTCTCTGGGAGCGAAGGAGCCGTACCTGGAATCATTGGAGAAGTATTTAAAGCAAGGACAAGATTCAGGTGCTTCACATGAGCTTGAAAAAGAACAGTGGTATCTGTCAAGGGATGTTGATAATGCAATGAGGCTCAAAGCAAAGCTGTTCAATGATTTTGCAGAGGCCAACAAAGAGAACAAGAACGTCAAGTTTCTCATAATGGCATTAACTGATGAGAACCATAAGGGCACATGCATTTACCTTTATGAAGGAGGGAGTTTTCCAAATGAAAACTTTGAACCTACTTCAAAACCTGAAAAAATAGCTGTAAGTGATATTGATTACAATACTGCAATACTGAAGATTTCTCCACCTACATTTGGAGCCACAAACATCACATCCTACTGTGTCGAGTTCAAAGCCGACGGAGAAGAAGAATGGCATCAGATCAGTGCCTCAGGACCTGATGAAGTTACACTGAAAGACTTGGATCCCAACACAGAATACAGAGTGAGATGCAGAGCAGTGACAAGTGTTGGTTTCAGTCCAGTTTATGAATGGAAACACCAATGAAAACCTTGCCCTGCAGTGCTCCAGGAAAACTCCAAGTCGAAGTCACTTCAAGCGAAATGTCAGTGAAGTGGGAGAACCTGCAGTATTTGAGAAAAACGCTGAAATCACACAATATGTTGTAGAGTTTGCTCAAATCAACAAAGGGAAGGATCTGAAGTGGAACCACAAGTATTCAGCTGTTCAGAGGGTGATCATTTCAGAGCTCGAGTCTGAGACTAAATACGCTGTGAGGGTCCACTGTGACTGTGGGATTTCTGGGAGAAGCAAAGATAGTGAAGAAGTTCATGTAATCACCACAAAAGTGGAGTTTAAAAGAATCTCTTTACATTTGAAAGACATCAGTGAAGAAATAAAATCAAAATCATATCCACCACTTTACAAACTGCCTCTGGAAGAGCAAAACATCGACATTGACGGCTGTCAAATGTTCAACTTGGGGAAAGAGAGTAAAAGGCAAAACCGGACCTTAATGGTCGTTGGAGCCACGGGGTCCGGAAAGTCCACTTTGATAAATGGCATCATCAACTACATGGCTGGTGTTGAGTGGAAAGACAATTTCAGGTTGAAATTAGTTCATGAAGATCCAGCAAAGTCCCAAGCTGAAAGTCAGACCTCTGATGTTAATGTTTATAAAATCAACTATCAGGAAGGGTTCAGAACTCCTTTTTCTCTCACTCTCATTGACACCCCTGGATTTGGAGACACCAGAGGCATCCAAAGAGACAAGGAGATCACAGAGCAAATCCGAAAGCTCTTTACTCTCAGAAACGGGATCAGTTCCATCGATGCCATCTGCTTCGTTACTCAGGCCTCACTGGCTCGTCTCACAGCCACTCAGAAATATGTCTTTGACTCTGTGCTCTCAATATTTGGCAAAGATGTGGCAGAAAATATTTTGATGTTAGTCACGAACGCAGATGGGAAACAGCCTCCAGTTCTTGAAGCGATAAATGCCGCTGATGTCCCTTGTCCCAAAATGAAATCAGTCTCCCAGTTCACTACAAATTTAACAACTCTGCGTTATTTGCAGAAAATAGTAAACGTGCAAATGAGGATTCAGATGACAACTTTGATGAGAAGTTTTGGCGAATGGGCACTAAAAGTATGGAGAAGTTTATCACCCAATTAAATAGGATGGAATCTAAAAGTTTGGTGATGACTAAAGAGGTGCTCAAAGAGCGTAAGCACCTTGAAGCAGCAATCGCCGGTTTGCATACTCATATTAAAGATAGGTTAGAAAAACTGCAAGCACTCAAAGCAACCATGGAGAAGATTAAAGAGGAGGAAGCAGAGATTGCTTCAAATGAAAACCATGAAATTGAAGTTGAGGAGATTAAATCTGTTAAAGTACCACTCAAAAAAAAGGCGAAAGTGCAACAAACTGCCAGGTGTGTCAGATAACCTGCCACCATCCCTGTAGGGCGATATTCAACATAAAGGCTTTTTGTTCTGCCATGAAGATCACAGGGAAATGCTCTGTCTGCCCAAAGAAATGCCACTATTCAGAACATTTAAACCAGGATTACAAGTGGGAAAATGAAAAGGAAAAGAAAAAACAGACCATCACAGAAATGAAAGACAAGTATGAAAGGGCTGAAGGGGAGAAGCTGACCCTGGAGGGGATGATGAAAAGAAAAGAGAAGGAGATACAAAATATTCAGGATGTGGTAATGTCACTGATCGACCAATCCACTCAGAGTTTAACTCGTCTGAGTGAAATCGCTCTTACGCCGAACCCTCTCACTGCTCCAGATTACATCGACATGATGATCCAAGAGGAGGAAAGTGAAGCTAAACCTGGATACAAAGATCGCACTCAGGCTCTGGAGGCCATGAGGGAAAAGGTCCAAATCATCTACGAAGTCTCCGAGGACAAAGAGATACTCATCGAGGAGAAGAGCCACAACCATTGACTACAACACTTTCTTTTATCAATATAATACATTACAGTTGTAAAAGTGTATAGTTGAGTTTTAGAAAGTACATGACAATAATAAAACATTGATTATGAATAAATTAGAGCTCTCTTCTCCTGAGTATATTGAACATGTGGCAATATATTGCTTGAATCAAATCTATAAATTACTTCAATATTGTATGTTGCAAACGTTGGTGCAATTTTTTCACCAAAGTGAGCTTGAGTAGATAAACAGTGGATTTAAAATTACAAATTGCCCGATAAGCACTTAAATAATTAGAAAGACGCACAATAAACAAGCAGGCTAATACAGTAATAGCTTAAAGTTTAGAAACTTGTTTAGACATAAGCAACAGCTGCTGGTTTATTTGTGCGTCTTTCTATTCATAAAAGTGCTTATTGGGCGAGTTTTCCTTTAAAATCCACTGTTTCTCTGCTCACGCTGCAACAAGTGCAAACCTGGCTCTGAAAAGACTGGTCCTTATGCTGCTTAGCTTTCCCTCTTTTTATTATTGTCACAGAATAAAGTCAGAGTGAACATGTGTCTCGATAGTGTTAAAATGTGTGTATTTCATTATACTGCTGGGTTGCAGGTGACATCACAGGGTTCTAAAGGCCAATACTATTATATGGAGGAAAAATTATTTTGTTTTTAAGGAAATTTTGACCCAGTGTCTCATATTAATGATAATTTTTGTAATTCATACATTTTCTTTTGAGCTACGACTTGTGAAGGTGTAATGCTGTTAATAGGAAAAACTGGCTCCTGCCCCCGCTGGGTCCGGTGACATCATCACATTCTAGAACCTGCAACCCAGCAATTCTTGTTATGTAGCACGTATCTGCTGAACCAATGAATGAGACGAGCTGTGTGCTATTATTCTGACGTGCTGGAACAGAACTGGAAGTTACTTCTTGGGTGGCGTTCTTACCGTTAGTTCTAGTGCACAGAGTCAATTGAGCTGTTGGCAATGTTATTCTTTGTTATTCTTGACCTATCCATCAATTTGATGCTGCAACGTGTGTTATTGTTTGATTTGTTCATTCATTTGAGGATCCCTTTCTATTTAGATTTAAATAGAATCTGCACCTTTTGATTTCAACAGATGTAATGCCAATACCAATGTTAAGCAAGCTGAAATCAGTGTTTGCTGTGGTGTGATTTTGAGCTGTTGTGCTAAATAAAAATTAATTGTTGGTTCTACTTACAATTTCTGCAATAATCATTTATAAGAATTAACCTTCATTGGTCATTGACATTGTTGGTTACATTAATACAAAAAAAAAAAAAAAGGATTATTCTATTATGAAGATACAAACTAAATTTCAAAATCCCTATTGGATTTATGACAAAATGTAGATTTCCATATTATATTGATGCATTTCTTAAAGTTTAATTTTTAGATATACACTGTCCCCAGGGGTTGAGATTCTTAATCTCAGTGGGACTTTCCTGGTTAAATACAGGTCAATAAAATAAAGATGTAACTGTATGTTGTAGACGTTGACAGGCAAAACATATGACCCATTGAGCAACACACACCTGCGATAACGAGATAAAGAAATTTAATTCTACTAATTCAGTTCTTAAATGTTAAATGCCTTAACAGGCTCACAGTTAGAATAGAGTGGGACAATGGGACATGACGTGCCATTTTCTATCAATGGTAAATAAATCACGTGTTTAAAGAGATCCGTGGTTTGAGAACGTTCTTTGAAGTGCTGCTGTGTTCTGGTGTGTGAGCTGGCCTTTAAGCCTGACTAAATCAGATCTGAACGAGAATCCGCTCTAAACTAAGTGGTAAGTAGGACTAGATTAGTAAAGTAGATCCAAACCAGGACTAAACCAGGTCCAAGTTATGATAAATCATTTTACTCAAGTCGCAGTAGAGAGCAGTGATCCGAAGAGTTACTAAAGTTAAAGTAGTAAATAAAGCCCTTGGTAAAAAGAAAAAAGAAAATAGTGAGTACTACTGAGTAATTATCTGAAAGTTTTGGGGGGTTTGTAATCTGAAAAAACACACAAAATTATATAAAAAGAATACATTTTGAAATGAGATCATTTCATTCTGCCACATGAAGCTTTTGTCACTTGTTTCCTTATGGAAGAACCTATGTTACTTCAAAATAAAGGAACTCCGGTATAAAACGTACAGTATGATGTGACTACTTCTATTACTAGTCCCACACAGCCTAGATCAGGATCAAATCAGGTGTAAAAAGGCAATGCATTTGTCTCCAACAGGTTAGATTACTGTAACGGCCTGCTCACTGGCCTTTCTAAACAAGCTGCCAGAACGCTGCTGCTCGAGTCCTGACAAGAACCAGGAAATACGACCACATTAGTCCAGTGCTCCGGTCTCTGCACTGGCTTCCTGTCACTCAGAGAATAGAATTTAAAACAGCTCTGCTTGTTACAAGTCTTTTCATGGTTTAGCACCAAAGTCCATCTCTGACATGTTAGAGCCGTATGAACCATCTCAGGGAGGGGTCTCCTGGTGGTTCCCAGAGTCAATAATAAACACGGTGAGGCTGCGTTTCAGTTTCATGCAGCTAAAATCTGGAACAGTCTTTTGACTATGACTATCTTATAAGTATAAAACTTTATTAATTTGTTTCCGTATTCTTATCTCTAAGGGGTGTAAGGTGAAATGATAGTTAGCTAATGTCTGCCCTTTACTGTTGAGTGTCGTATACTTCACTTTATCGTTACAATGGTAATTCACCTTTCGCCGAGCCCCACCCCAAAACGGTAATTGTCCAATCAGACATCCTAGCAACCGTAACTATGAAGCCAGGTCCGACATGCCCCAGATCTCCAATACAAAACAATGGGACATACCAGCAATGAGCACTGAGCAGATGCACTTTTCTTTTTACTGCCAACCACCAAAAACCCACCAGAAAAAGAAGAAGCAAAATGGTGAAGCGATCTGCCTATGGAGGATGTAAATCAGACACGAGGGACCACAGGAGTGAGTCTGGGGGAGTTCTTACTTTGGTAGGCAAAGTAAGAAATTAAATGCACAATTACAAATAAATGGATCTGTTATTGAAATTGTGAAGAAAAAAAAATCTAATTTCTTGGAGTAATAATTGGCTTGTTGCACCGGGCAACGTTAATTCACTTCCGCATTCCACGGTGTGATTGCTTGCACTTCCGGTTCAGTTCTGAGCCGGCTGAAACAATGGCGCAGTTTTACACCCGCTGTCTTCAGGACCTGCCAAAAGTGTCTATTAGCGACGTTCTTCGCTTGATTCGGGCTTTATCATCGGCTCCCCGGTGCAAGAAGGAGAAGGGCTTCAAATTGTATGTGTCAAACTACATTGACAACTATGAAGGTAAGTAAATCAAAAGAATGACCTGTCACTGTCAGGCTAACTAAACTAGCTTTAGCTCTCATCGACTTCGCGACTTCTTTTTTTTGTGTGCCTTTCTTCAGTTGTAAAGTTTATGTTCCAAAGTAACCTCAGTCTTTACAGTTTCAGTTGTCTTACAGTCTTAATTCTCCACAGTTTCTAACAAGACCCATCAGGTAGGGTGAGCGTCAGGGCGGTCTGTTACAGGTCCATGCGAAAGCATGACACGTTTAATAGAGCTCGGCTTTTCTTCTTTTTCTTTTTTCGGGGCGACAGTGGCGCAGATGGTAGAGCGGGTCGTCTCATGATCGGAAGGTCGTGGGTTCGAATCCCGCCTCCTGACCGTGCACATTGTCGTTGTGTCCTTGGGCAAGGCACTTCACCCACATTGCCTCCAGTGTCTGCCTACACTGGTAGCCCCTAGGAGAGACCAACAGGCCCGGTTTGAACCGTGAGGCCGTCCTTCCGTGGACCCACCACCTGCAGAAGGAGCCATGGGGGGCTGGTGCTATGTGATTTGGGCAGCTCCGGCGGCTGCCCCCACGACTCGGCAACGGACAAGTGGAAGAAAATGGATGGATGGATGGATGGCTTTTCTTTATTAAATATGTCTTTTTTATTTTCATTGTAAAAAAAAAAAAAGTAACTTTACATTTGTGTGTAAAGTACAAAATATATAATTGATCACAAAAAAGGTTCAGAACCTCTTTTTCTCTCACTCTCATTGACACTCCTGGATTTGGAGACACCAGAGGCATCTAAAGAGCAAATCCAAAAGCGCTTCACTTCCAAAAACGGGATCAGTTCCATCAATGCCATCTGCTTCATCATTCAGGCCTCACTGGCGCATGTTGGTGACTTTTGCAGATGGGAAACAGCCCCTGGTTCTTGCCTTTACCTGAAAAAATCTCCCAGTTCACTGCAAATTTACTGACAACAGCAAATAACATGGATCTGTTATGATGCATTGGACATGGTTGATTTCAACAGGTGTAATGACAATTCCAATGTCAAGGAAACTGAAATTCCTTCTCCCCGAGGTTTCTTTTTTCTCATGGGTTTTTGAGTTTTTCCTCGCCGTGTCGGAGAGTCTAAGGACGGAGGACGCCCATGCGGCTCGTCACCACCTGCTGCCGATGTTTATTTGGACATTATGTTTGCCTGGATACTTAATTCTCCTGAACTTTACATGGTCTGTTCATAGCTTTAATGTTTGGTGCAGCTGTGAGCCAACTCTGGTTGTGATATTGGGGTACAATCAGTGGCATGCCGTGGGATTTCCGTCAGGGCTTTCAATAGAAACCTGGGTTCACGCAGTCAAACGCATATAAACTGATCGACAATAGGCGTATGGATAAAACTGCCTTTTTACGTGTCACTAACAATGCAAACCAAACCAGCCCCAAACAAAAGCAAACGCCTTCGGGAACAATCGTGCTAGAATACGGAAACACTCGGCGAGCGCGTTATAACATGGAAACAGGCGGCTGATTTTAGGAGATGTTTTGTTGACAGAGCGGGACATCAGAGATCAACTCAAACGCAAAGTCCACCGTAATAAAAAGACACTACACTTAAAGTTTGGTGCTGTGTGAGATGCTTTTTTAGCGCTCGTGGTCTCGTACCTGTTCCCTGCCCGAGCCCCAGCACAGCTGACGCGGGGAAACTCTTCTCCTGAGCGTCTACGTCCCGCTGTCGGTCCCGCTGCTTTGCTCTCAAAGCTCTTCAGGAAGGGAAATCCGTGATCAGTAAATCCACTTCATTGGGACATTTCCAAGAAGAATATCTGTGTATCCGTTTCTTCTGATTTCCTGGAACGTTTAGCGGTTTTCCCTGTCGAACAAAACGTAGGGAAGCTTCTGAAGGCCCTGGGGGCGTACTGTCAATGTACAAGGCTACAATCCGGTGTGGCTTGTTTACATGCATGAGACCCATGTATGTTCATTAACATGCACTGTCCCGACCAAATAAACATTGAATTCTGATTGACTGATAATTCTGTCACGCTGGCTGTCAATCATGTGTGCGGCCTGACAACACCTGAGGAGGGGCAGCTAACCAGAGGTGTTAAAGGCACTTTGAGTAGGAAATTACAGTTATAAACATGGTTGTATTGTGTCTATTGTACAGATCCAAGATTTCTTTCAAGGAAAAAATGCACATGTCTGTTCCATGTTTGGGTTTAAAGCCAAACTGGTTATCAGAGGTCAGCAAAACTCTTCCAACTTATTCAGAATGGACTTTTCCAGTACCTTAGACAGAGTGCTGGCCAGCGCTATAGGCCTATAATTATCTTTACTGTTAATTTTGCCAGCTTTGTCTTTTACAATTGGGACCAAAATAACAGACAATAATCGGTCAGGTAAGACTCCATGTATTAGAAAGCCTGTAAAACAAATGGCGAGCAGAGGGTACAGTTTCCTGCTAGCATATTTTAAATGCTCAGCAGATACCCCATCAGCACCACATGCCTTGTTGTTATCCAGCTTCATCACTATCTCAAAACTTCTTGTGGAGTGACAATCACATCTTCACTCTTCTCAATTTTGTCAACAATAAAATAATTACTCTTAACAGCATTAAAAATGTCACAGTAATGTTTCTGCCACATCTGAGCAATCTGTTCTACTCCATTTACACCATCAATATGTGTTGGTAGGGACAGTTTGTTACTGTTCATTCTTTTTATTTCTTTCCAGAAGTCTGTAGGGCTATTGCTCTGCAGTTTCTTTGCCAGTAAATCAGCCTTGAGAGTGTTCACATTACTTTTAATAGAGCGTAGGGCATATTTAAAGTTTGCATTTGCTTTTTTCTTATACTCAAACACCTGACCACACTTGGGTTTGCCTGACTCAACCCAAGCTTTAAAGGCCCTTCTAGCCTCAGCATGGGACTGCTCCACATACTCATTCCAGCCTGGTTTAGCCTTGTATGTTTTTGTCTTATACAGAGGTTGACTTGAGACAAGGAGAGAGTCTACAATTGTATCATACAGTGAGCACAGTTCAGCTCTGTGTTGCAGATTCTGACAATTAATATCATTACAGGTTACAGCACTATTAGGCAGCTCAATGTTACCCAGTCTGAAACCAGGTTGAGTAAGATATGTACAAATGTCCTCTTGCGTTAAGGTGGACCACTTAATTTTTCCAACTTGTGTATCATTGTTCACACATTTAAGAGATGGTACTTTGCCCACATTTACCGACAAAGAGAAGGGCACATGATCCGAAGTAGCAAATTCATAATTGATCCAAATGGATACAATAGAGTCATGAGCATCACTGGTACATATACAATGATCTAACCAGGAGGTGGTGTGCCATGCCTCACTAATGTAAGTGTAGCTGTCATTAGGTAAAAGTGCTTCACTGGAGAGAAAAAGGCTATTCTCTGAGCAAGAATGCTTTAAATGGTTAGCAAACAAGGACCTAATATCTGAGAGATCTGCATTGAAATCCCCCACAATGAAGATGCTGCTGGAAGCATTGTCTTGGATATAAGCCATAATATAGGCCAGCCTATTTAGGTACTCAAATTCATTATCAGAGCATTCATATGGTGTATATATGTTCAGTATTGTTAACTTTTTGTCCTCAGAGCAGAATTCAAGCCCTATAGCCCAGTCAACGCCTGGCCTAACCACTTTAATCAGATGGTCATGCTTTTTACGCCACAACACCGCAACACCTCCAGGAATTCTGCCACGGAGTATCTCGGTACTACAGTCTGTGGTAGATTCCCCTGCCCCATAGAAGTCTTTGTGTATGGAGATCAGCTTTTCCAAATCCTGTTTTGCGAAGAAAGTCTCCTGCACGCACAGTATATCATGAGTTTCTAAAAGCTTGTTTACAACGAGGCGGCGAGCTCGAACATTATATGATCCAATTGTAAGGTTCATTGTCTATGGAGTAAGATCACTAGCACTTTCCTCGCAAATCGCTTCGAGAGGCACAGGCCCAGGTGTAACACCAGGTGCAGAGCTGCATTCAGCCCCACCAGACATTTGGGCTAAGCTATCACGCTCTCTCGGTTTGCGAGCCTCAAAGAACCGGCGCACATAGATCCCCTCGGGCCAAAGCTGCGTATCATAGAGATCTGCTACTTCTTTGCACTCCGCCATCACATGGAATGAACCAAATTGGTTACTAGTGGACGCAATTTTCTTACAGGTCACCGGTTTACCCAGTTTCCCAGACAGATAAGCGCACAAAGTACCAGCGTCTAGCTCAGGGGAAAACCTAGTGGCAAAAACACTCACCAGTTTGGTTTTGACCACTGGGATATTGCTCTCAGTTCCAGTGCCGATTATTCCCACTCTTTTCCGCTGCACCCTCCTTGGACAGGGTTGCACAGCTGCATTGGGCTGCGTCACGATGCTTGGCTGCTTATGTTTTCTTTCTTTACCACTGTACTCCACTCCGTGGGCCGTGGTATGGCGTTCATGGTCTCACCTGCGCGGCCCGTCTCGTTCAGCGATACGCGCGCCGGTGCCATTGCAGCCTCAGTCTCAGTCGATGGCACAGGTGCCGCTTCGTAGACAGCGTCTCCGTAGGCTAGGCCAGGTGGTGCGCGCAGCCTTTCCAAAGCCAACACTCGCTGCTCCACAGCCGCAGCGGCCGCCCTCACGTTCTCATTCTCACTTGTCTGAGTTTCCAGAGTCGCTCTCAGACTAGCTACCTCCCGGCTCAGCTGCTGTACTCTGCTGAGCAACGCAGATGCGTCCACATGCTCGAATCCGACAGGGGGGAGCTCATCCAGATTGTGTGATACAAATCTGGGAATCTTTTCTCCGCACTCATTAAGCACTCTCAGGCAGTCTTTTATATTATTGATGTCCTTCTGAGACCCCTTGCGCTCTACACAGCGCATTGAAGACGGGCACATTTCAAATAGCAGCCGCTTGGACTCTTCAATCCACTCAGAGGAGAAATTGTTTGTCACCAACAATACAATTTCGTCATGGGCCAATGTTCTCATTTTAAAAAGGTGCTATGCGCAACTGTAAATGTTAAAAATAACCGTTTTCTAACCCATACATGCTTAAACAATTGCCTGATGTGCTGAATGAGTTCCTGTCTGATCACTGCCATTGCCCCTATAATCCTGTGCAGTCAAATAAATAAGAGGGATTCGGGTCGGAATCTTAAGGTTTGAGCCTGGGCGTGACGTCATGCGCGTTCACGCGCACCTGGCTAGCTCAGTCTGGGGAGTTTGTGTATTCGCCGCCATTATCCTCATCAGCGAAGACTCCAGCGACTTTTGCCAAAGTAGAGGATGGATTGTAAGAGAAGATGAACTCCAGTTCATCCCAAACAGCAACGCAAACTCCACGTAAGATAAAGAAGATAAAACGTTTCTCTAGTTCAACCAAAAGGGGCAAATTGGAGTGAGACAGGCGTCGGAGTAAGACGAGAGTCAACATCGGAAAGGCGTTCATCACCAAATGGGGAGACCTCCGCTCCGCTCTCGGGCTCAAACGGACCCTCAGTTGGCTTTCTTCTTGCTAAAATGGTAAGATACAGTCTGTAATGTCTGATACGGTAAATCCAGGGTGCGATTTGCTGGGGGGATGGGGGGATTTTCCCCCCTTCTGGTTTTCTTGTCCCAGTCTCTGTTTCTTTAATCCCTATCCCTACTTCTGGCGTATTATTGTATTAAACGTAGGGGGATAGAATTGTAAAATTGGCTGTGTTCAAGGTCTGTGCACCTTCTGGTCAGTTGATTTAATTTTATATGAGACGCGGGTGATCTCTGCTTTAGCGGCTTTGATGCGCACAGAGAGCGAGGGTCTGGGGAGTCAGAAACACTTTCACCTTTCGCTGTTTCTTGGACTTTTTAAGTGTATAAGGCTACTGCATGTATCATTTCTGATGAATCAATCTTATGCACAGGGAACTGTGTTATGTCCTTATTGACTTTATGATCAGTTAAATCTATTTTGCACATACAAAAATGAGCTCCCCTCGCGCTCTCTCTCTCCCTGTTCAGAGCGCTGAGAGGGGCAGAAAAGTTGTGCACAGACGCACATGCCGTGGAAAATAGACATTAAGCTCCACAAAAGCGTTTTTTGGATCACATTCAGCAAAACGCTGCTTATTTTGTGAAAATCCGCCGCATATTTATGTCAAAACCCCGCTGTAAAGATGATAGAATGAATCGTGGCTGAACAATGAATGCGCGCACGGCAGCAATGAGTGGCGGCGACCGCCCCAACCCGACCCGCGATCATAGGAGAATTTTATGACGGTCTGGGCAGCTGGCCCTGCGGGACCGCGGGGGAACCCGTAACCCGCACATCAGGTGCGTTAATGCCCCCAGCCATGTGTGAAATCCTGTGTGTTTTACAATAGCGACCGTTTGACAAACAGGATGAGGAACCTTTACGCTATACATTTCGACAAGGGAAGCGATTTCGACAGAACACCGGTTCTGAGAAGTACCAGCCGCGCGCGTTCATTGTGCATTCCGTAACATTTCCAGCTCTGTCCCTCAAAAAAGAAAGACACCTGTGGCCCTGGTCACACTACCCTGGTCACTCAAAGTTTGATCAAGAGTTTTCCAAAACGGCCCAACTCCCTGAGCAACACACACGCTCATTGGGGTCGCCCCTATAGCTCGGACGTCTATGTACAAGGCAGATCCACCGCCTCCAGAGCTGTTAAGACAAGATGCAATGAGCTCCGCTCAGCGAGTCAGATGCAGAGTCCGGGACTTACTGAGTCCCGCCAAAGCATGCAGGACATGTTAAAACATGAAAGCACTGAAATCTTTTTGCAGAATAGAACACATCTAACAACACTGGGTTTCAAGTTCAACAGCAATAAAGTGATTAAGTAATTATCCCCCCTTCTGTTTTTTGACAAATCGCACCCTGGGTAAATCTATGTGAACAAATGACGATGCGTAATAGTTGTAATGCTATGTGTTTAGCGTGTAGTGTAGCGTTAGCTAAATGTAGAATCAGAATTGGTTTTATTGTCATGGTCAGTGAACATGTTCACAAACTAGGAATTTTCTTCGGAGCAATCGTGCAACATAAAACATATAACATAAAAGATGCTAACTATGTTTTTGTGTATGGTTTACCGGTAGCCTTTTGTGTTTGGCTAACGTCTTCAAAATGATGCAAAATGCTAAAAGGTGCTCATGTCCTTGACCAACACACCTGAATTACGACTCAACGCTGTTGTGTATATTTTTTCTTTTTCGGGAAAATCAGTAAAATGTTCCCGGAATGTGGTACATTTTGCATGTAGTTTATATGAGGTATGAGGGGAGAAAACATGTTACTTGATAGGCTAACGTTGCTGTTACTGTGTACTCGATTCTAATCAATTGTTATTTGTGAAGAGCGCAGCCCATATACATTTGTATTCATTGTTTAGTCCTACTTTAGACCTGGTTTATTCATAGTGTAGACCTAGTTCAGACCTGGTGTAGTCCTGGTTGTGTTCTGAGTTAGTCCTCCTGAGTTGGTCCTGGTTTAGATGGTGTGTAAATTGCAAATAAATAATAATAATAATCTCTTTTTACTTCGTCTGAGGTCAATAATGTATTCATGTGCATTTTTCAAACATTATTGGCTAAGATACTTTGTTTTCTTTGTACAGGATAGAGTTTGAGCGAGAACAGGCCACAGACCCATATGACTCCCCTATATCTTTGTGGAATGTTTTCTCATAATGCAATTCCTACAGTCTTTTCCTTGTAAAGGTGTGAATAAATGTTTTTGTTACACAGCACTGGTGGTCCAATGCAGAATCAAATGGATGAACTTCTCATCATTGGGCTAGAAGAAGCTGTCATGGACATTTGTGACCGGGTCTGCTGTTATAGTTAGGGATGGGAATTGATAAGATTTATTGATATCAATACCATCAATAATTTTACCTATCGATTCGATTCTTTATCGATTCTCTTATCGATACCTGGCTTGTCTGTGTGTTGGGGAAAAGCAAGGAATGAATGTGCTTTCGATAAACTCCATCAAAAAAGACACATTGTTAGTTTTCCCAAGAAAAAAATATTCATTAAATTAAGCAAGTTCCAAATATACTGTGGCTCCTTATTGCACTCAGCCTAAAATATAATGGTAACATTTGTGTCTGTAACTTGTAACAGACTGATGCTGTTTTGTAACACCTAATCAACAGGACTCGGTCTCAGCCCAAACCCTACAGATTTTCATCTATTTCTGCTTCATCCGGCGCCACATTCTCCTTCCGCCTGTCCGTGTGAAGAACTTCTGTTGCAGCAGAGCTGCGAGAGATCAGCCGGTCATAGCGCACTCATAGCGGAGACGGGTAGAGGTATTCCCGCTCACAGTGCGCTCAGGGCGGGGACAGGCACCCGCAGCCTCCGCTCTGAGCCCCGGGCCTGAGCGGAGGCTGCTGAGGTGCGCTCAGACCGGGGACAGGCAGCCTCGGACCCGCGCTCAGAGCACAGCGGGGAAACAGCACGCGCAGCAGCGAGGCACTGAACCCCGTGTGTCATGTCAATACAGCGCAAAAAACGGAGCGTTTGCAGCAGCAAAGCGAAAACGTAGAACTGACACGTTTATAGCAATAGACTGTTTTAATTGACGACACTCTTTCGTCTCTCGTGAACGCGCAAAACGGAGGGGAAAGGCGAAGCGGAGGCTAAGGGGAGAATTGAGATTGGGCCGATGTTTCCCTGCTTACTTCGAAGCAGCGTCAACAGACTCGGAGAACTATGTCATTACGCACGTGTGTCTCTGCGGCGCAAAAAGAGTGTTTTCAGAGCGGGAGCATCGATAAGAGGGATCGATAATGAAGAAGACGTACGGTTCTGATGCTTTGCTCAAACAGAACCGGGACTACTTGTAGAACCGGTTCTCGATTCCCATCCCTAGTTATAGTGGAGTGGGTGAGTACTAAGTGTCTATGTAGTGTTTTATAAAAAGTTATGAACAACAATATCAAATGGAAAATAATGTAGGTGCATTTGTAATGCTTATTCTTTATCTGCATAGTTTTGCCCACGTGGACACAAGTTGTGGATGTGAAACAACCAGCCGTTGCTCAAACATGGGACGCAAGGACTTTATGCTTGCAGCAACGGGCTATTGTCTGGGAATAATTACACCAAGATCGCCCTGTTCTTCAAATACATGAACATGAGAATGGTGACATCTTCTACTGTGGGATACAGCATTTCTACTGCGTACCAGCTGTAAGGGAGTTTTGGACAGAAAAGGGGCTGCCATTATCAACCGATTACAGACTAAACACAGTGTTGTTGCCCTTGGTAAGTAATAAACTGCATGTATTTGCAAATCCTCAAATAGCTAACATGCATCTGTATTTCTGTTTAGCTGACGAATGGAGTCCTCAGGTAATTCAGTGGTTTATGTGCTTTGTCTCTGGACTTTTTTTTTCCGTAAGTAAATCTGAATAATTTTGTATTTGAGATAATGATAATGTTTGTGTTTTATAACAAGGAGAGATTCTTGGAGAGGGGCGTTTTCCATTCCTACGCCCCGGATCTACCTTTGCCTTTTCATATGAAGCCAGGACATTTCTTGCAGCGTTGGACTACAACCACCACAACCACAAAGGCCAAGTGTTGTAAGTGATTACTTTATGACTTTCCTATATAATACATGTTTTGGAACTAATGTCATAATTTGTTCTGCAGGCAAGAACGACTGTACAGCAAGAAGTCACAGACGGGTACAAAGAGGCAAAAGACTACAGTTACATCCTGACCTGCAGACAAAATTCTAGGAATACAACTTCAGTCTGCAGGAGAACTCTCAAGAAAACGAAGCTTGAGACCAGATGACCCTTGGTTTCTGGACTTTGTTTGGCATTGTGCCCCCTCCTACAGCTGATCTGGTGCAGTCACAAGTCCACAGAGGGCAGGTATGTTGCGTTAGTTTTTCATTGTTTTACAATGAACATTTGATTTTCTTTTAGTGTGTATTTATGCAAGATTCCTATTTTCATTAATATTTTTGCCACATCACTTCAATGTCCTTTTCCATAATAAAATAACTGTTCTAATGGCAAAAATGTATGTTTTGTTTTTCTAGGAGATGCATCAGCTCCCTGAACAGACTCCAAGTCAAACATAAGCAGTGCATATTTATTTATTTTACAAACATGGAATTATTTACAATAAAGCCGTTCTTCCCTAATTCGTAGCCATATTTTCTGATGTGCTCACTACTTGTTTATTGCCTGAATGGTGCTTCTTTATAGCCAACATAAATGCCAAAAGGGTCAAGATAATTGTCTGTCCTTCTCACTGATCAGTCTAGATCTTGATTGTCCTCTGCACCTTCCCGGCCTCGTTCCCTGCCCCTGCTGCCACTGCTGCCACTGCTGCCCTCAGTGCTTCTCTCCACAGGAACATCAAATTGATTCGAGCTGTAATTCTAAAGGAAAAAATAAAACACGTTGTTATTGTGATAAAATACATGCTGTATTATTCTACACATCACAGGAAAGAAAATACAATGATAACGGGATACTATTTTACTTCCCTCATATTGTACAGCAGGCCTTCTATTACTATAGCAAATAACTATTTTCATCTACATCAAGTTTGCTTTGTTCTGAACTGTATAACTACCGGCCCATGCACGGTCTCTTTCCCTGCAAATATGACCTTGTACTGAGTGAACTAATTCCATGTTATGTGTACAGGTAACCTTTTATTCCCCTTCTAAATGTATAAACTAGTGAAACTTGTTGGGGGCACTACACACCTTGCTCAGGGACAGTAGTTGAAAAGTATTGGCACAATTCACAGAAATGTTTATCAATGTGTACTGTCCCTGTCAAAATACCTAATAAATAAATCAGCACTGTTGTAGCTATTTAGGTAAATCAGTTCAGCTTTGTGGAGTGTGATGTAAATGCTGGTATGTAAGCTTCATAATTAGAAAACAATGTTGAGCAAATTAGTCTCTAATAATGATATACTGCTATTGGAATATGCTACTTAGCAGATTAATAAAACAGGCTAAACCCCAGTAAATATTCGGTGGATTAGGCTGTTTAGCTTAGAAGGTAATGTAAGAGCCAATTGATTATTAGTGTACTAGCTTGAGACATTTTAGTACTTTTTTGACCAACTAATAGGATGTTTGGTGTGATTCTTATATTTTTTAGCTTATACAAAGTAATAACTTATTCATGAACGCATTTCCATTATAATCCAATCATAACACAAAACAGGTAGAAATGGTGAAAAACGTTTTCTCCTACTACGCCCGTTTTTCCTCTCACACATTAATATGTAGTTTACTCAAATGCAATTCCATTCACATATTCAAAATAACTTACAGATTTATAACTTCTTACCTCTAGACATTACGAGTCTAAATAAAAGATTGTGTAATCGCTGTTGCTGTTGTGTTCTGAACTGCTCGTGCTCGTGCAAGCGTGCGTGTGTTCCATGAGCGTGCACAACTCTGGATGCAATTCCGCTTGTCGCCAAAGGGTCATAGTTCTGCAAGAACTCATAGACTTGCGTTGTGCACCTTTAACGACAATAAAGTTTAAACGTTCATCCTCAATTATCACTTTGCCGTCAGTAGTTTATACACACAAATCTCAGTTTTTGTTCTTGAGCACCCAGCTCCTCCAGCACGCACAGCCGCACCTGACGCCATGGTAAAATGATAATAATAATATAGATATTTCCAAATAAATGTTTGAAATTATATCATTTAATTCTGCCACATGAAGCTCACTGTGGAAGAAAGAGCAACCTACACTTCAAAATAAAGGTACTCAGGTAGAAAAAGTACAGTATGATATAACTACTTCTATTACTAGTCCCACCCAGCCCAGACCAGGATCAAATCGGGACTAAATCAGGTCTAAAAAGACAAAAATCTGAGGAGCTGCTACTTCATCTTCGAGAGGTATGCGCTACTATAGCACAGCGCTCGTGCTTCACAGCTAGAAGGTCCCGGGTTCGAGTCCCACCTGTACGAGGCCTTTCTGTGTGGAGTTTGCATGTTCTCCTCGCGTCTGCGTAGGTTTCCTCTGGGTACTCCGGTTTCCCCTACCACTAAAAAATGTACAATAGGCCAGGATGAATGACGTGTGGACGTGAATGTTTCCCCAGGGGAAACTGAACACCACTGAGCGTGGGGTGAATGTAAATTGTCTCATGTAAAATGCTTTGTGGCCGTGTCTGTATAAATAAAGATCTTCTTCTTCTTTCAACCCCAATTATGTTTAAGCACGTGCAGGATCAAGATAAAACTTAAGCTAAACTTAATACATTGTGAAGAATCATTGAAGTGTGAAGCAAAATGAGACAAATAAACCACAGTAAAGAAAATGATAAAGCACTTATGATATCTACAATCAGAGGTTAAAGGTGAATTACCTTTGAAAAGATAAAGTGAATGATACAACACTCAACAGTAAAGGTCAGACATTAACCATTAACCAATGTGACCATGATTCCACCTCACACTCTTAGAGATAAGAATATGGAAAACAAATTAATAAAGTTTTATACTTATAAGATAGTCACAGTCACAAGTTAAAGGTGAGTTGTCATAACAAAAGTGCTCATAGCAGCGAATAACAGAGATAAGATAAAGACCTAGTGCGTGTCTCAGTGTCTTAGTGACCTTTCAGAATCACCACACATCACTTTGATATGTGTTTGCACGTCTTCTCTTTGCCCAACCCAGACAACATTAATACACTGGATTTATGGGCCTGTGCACTTTCTATCTGATGTTTCTGCGATCATGACTAGCAAAGTTACTTACAAAATATAGTTACAATTATTCAAAGATGTATACTACAAGCAACCTTTAATAACACATTTTAACTTGGTTTGCAGTGATATAATATTAAAATGTAAGGAAAAGACAGTACTTACCTTCTTTTGTTCAAACATTTATTAAATACTGTTGGCCAATATCTAGTTCTTAAAAAAGTGGTTGTTGTCTTTTATTATTCTGTTGCGTTGTCAGCTCAGAGCTTTGCAGCAGCAAAAGAGACGCCAGACAGAAATAAAGATGTGATGTTTAACAAAGTGCAAAACCAGACGGTTCTATCAGACGGGTTTTTTGATTCTCAAACGTTTCACATCAAGTAACACCAGGACTAAAACAGAATCATACCGTGTTTAAACTTGAAATTGTAGATTGTGTCATTATGGTATTTTCAAATCTTTTCCTTTCGAAGGTCTAAGAGCTAAGCACTGGAATATTTAAAACTAGAATGTGTTTTGAGTTATTTAGAGCTCGCAAAATTTAACTCTTACCCCCAACTTAACCAAGCACATTTTCTGAAATTTACCTTTACCCAAATCTAAACGCTTCTGAACTGGAGCTTACAGCCTAGGCCAGAGAAATGCGTCATTTGAAAGCTAAGACCTACAAAACTGATCATAACTTTTTTGTTGTGCTGTCACCGTATTGTTGTCACATTTTGGAAGCGTTTTGTCTTGTTTTTATCCGTTTTTTGTTGTAATTGTTTATTTCTTCATCGCTTTTTTCCCTTGCTTTTTGGCACTTTCTCATCGTGTTATCGCTTTTTATTATTGTACTATTGTTGCTTTTCTGGCACGTTTTTGTGGCTTTTTTTGCTTTTCATCACTTTTTAATCTTGTGTTTGTCACTTGTTCATTGTATTTTTGTCGCTTTTTTGTTTGCATTTCATCCTCGTTTTCACCTTTATTTTGATGCTTTGCTTAAGAAGCTTTTAGATTTGGGTAAAGCCAAACTGAAGAAAATGTGCTCGGTTCAGGTGGGGGTTAAGAGGTTAAATATATTTATTTTATTATTTTATTTTTTTTAAACAAACAATAGAAGTTTTTGTTCAGCACATTGAATTTATTGAATCAGATTAAAATTGTGACCTTAAAATAGACATTTGTATCAAATCATGACTAAAGTGAATCGATGCATCTCCAATTTCTCTTTTCTAACTTTTCTAAAAATACCACCTGACTGGTGCAGAGCTATGATTAACATTTACTACGCAACAACATAAAGAACAGTCATAAACACTTTATATGTTTGCTCAGACTCAGTGAGATTCAACTATCAGCGCTTCACCTCTTTACAAAGCGGTCACTGTGAGTCAGACATTAGAAAACTCTTACCTCTGGTCATGCTCCTTCTTCTCCCAGAATCCTCACTTCGGTTCTTCTGATCGGTGTGGCTCTCGTCTCAGGTCTGGGGTTTCACATCCAAATCAAAGCCTTCAAGAAATACATTCCCTCTGGTTAAATTTCAAATGCTTTATTTTCTTCACTCTCTATAATAACAACAGGTAATATTAATTCCTGCAATAACACTCTCGACCAGAACTCTCAGGCCAGGAGTTACAGGAGGAGAGGAATCTATTCAAATTCAGATCTCGACATTAACGTCTTAACCCCCGCCTGAACGAGCACAATTTCTACAGTCCGGCTTTACCTGAATCTTAGAAGCTTCATGACTGCAGTTTAAAGCCTCTAGGCCAGTGTAACGCCTCATTTGAAAGCTAAGACCTACAAAACTGATTGTAACTTTATTGTCGTGCCTTTGTTGTCACAGTCTAAAGCATTTTTGTCTGGGGTTTTCTTCATTGCTTTTGTGTGTCGCTTTTTTATTGCTTTTTCATCACTTTTAGCCATGTTTTCGTCCCTTTAGTTTCCTGTTTCATCGCTTTTTCTGTTGCTTTTTGTACTTTTTTTGTGTTATTGGGCCTTTTTTAAATCACTTTTTAGTCGTGTTATTGCCACTTTTTCAAGAAGCTTTTAGATTTGGGTAAAGATGAACTGGAGAAAATGCACTTGGTGAAGGCGGGGGTTAAGAGGTTAACAGTTGCCCGAACAGAAACAATGTATCTCGACAATACGGGTCGGGTAGTCATAATTTATGTCTCTAATAAAGCCTAAGTGAGACCTTTACGCTTATGCTGCGTCCACACCAAACGCCTCCTGGGCGTCAAAGACGCACCTTAAGTCCGTAGTTGGACGCTTGTACTGAAGTCAGACGCTTGTCAGAAATGTCACAGAGCGTCAGACGCCCTGGCCGCGCGTCAGCTCAGAGTCTGTTCGTAGCCATCTTGGAAACAGCTCGTGCCTGAAAACTACAGTTGTTCGGAGGCTAACTCGTCTCCCTCTTTGCTCCTGCCATGTCCTATGGATCTTTAACTATTCCCCCATGGTCTACGCAGGATCTCCCCAGTATTTAAGCTCATATCCAGCCATACGGTTGAAGGGATATTGGTGGCAAGTGGCTATAGGCTAGGTTAGCCCGGTTAGCTTTTGCGATCGCATACAGCTCATTGTTGATAAAAAAAAAAAAAGTGTGTGCAATAAACCACAAATGTGTCAAGCCCATCTCAGTGTGTGACCATCATAAAGGCTGTTCTGTGTAGTTAAGGGCTTTATTGACGTGATTAGTGCATAATACTTGTTTTCATGGGGTCAATGCGAGCTATCTGTTTGGGCTAGCATAGCAATAATTATAAAACAGATCGACTACGGCCTGTTGTAGATAAAATGTGAGCAATAAACTTAAAAATCAAAAAGCCTGAATCAGTGTGTGATCATTGTTACACGGTTGCTTTATGTAGATGGGGCTTAATAGACTTTATTCCTGCATATTTCTCGTTTTCACATCGATTGGCTTGTAGCAGCTTTGGGAATGCTCTGTGCATCATCAAGTCCCAAACACATTCCCAGCGCAGATCCAGCCACTCAAATAAGTTTTCTTGTCGCCGCTTTTAATCCTGGGTGTTATATCCTGGGTATGAAACCCCCGCCCAGTCAGTGTATCAAAGCTAATCAGCGCTACTGTTAGCGAGAGGAACCCGAGCGCTTTAGCCACTATCAAATACAAGCGTGATAGTCCTGAGAACATATTACTGGTCCACACTTTTCAAAAGCCAGAGAAACGCTGCAGCAGTTTGACAAACAGTCACTAAGTTCCCCACCCCCCAAAACAGCTGCTTTACTCCGACAGCCGTGTGTACAGGAGGTGAGATTTGAAAAGAAAAGGAAAAAACAAAACATATAGCTACTCTATTTTGCAGTAATACAGTATTATCTGAATCCATACATTTAATATACATTTTATTCTACAGGACAGTGTATATTGGCTATTTAAAAAATGTCATGACAGACCTAGTTCAAACACAGAACCTGGTGAGAGAGTAAGTTATGTTAAAGGTTGAGAAGCACAGATGGATACAGTGTCCTAGAATATGTCGACCCTTCTAGTTTGCACTTTGTTTGGTGTAAGGTGTTAATATTGAATGCCAAAAGTTCAATACATTTCAATTAAAATAGTTGCTTACAGTTTTCTTTTTATTGCCTACAGTATTTGCATTATACTCAATATTATCGTTTATCGTGATATTTTCTGAGACGATAAATCGTCCTCAAAAAAAATTATCGTGGCAGGCCTACTGATGTGTGTCTTTGTAAAAGTCCCAGAGCTGCTGTAGCCCCGGTTCACAACAGGATAATCCTCCATGACTGTTTACATCTGCGGGCAGGCAGAGGATCTGCCCCAGACCGACGGTGGCTCAGCTACAGCGTCACTGTTGGAGAAGCTCCTGATTGGTCGACGCTCGCGAATTTCTCGAAAAAGTTCAACAATCCCAACTCTAGCGTCGGCCGCCCCGGAGGCGCGTCACGCGCCGCGGGCCTCTTGAGGCGCGTCCTCAATGTATTTTAAATGTAAACCTGACGCTTTGGAGGCGCTTGGTGTGGACGCAGCATTAGTTACTCAGTTACTCACTGCCCTCAAGTAACATTTTCCTCAGATACATTTTTTTACTGTTGTGTATTTATTTTGGTCACTACTTTTGACTTCTTATTGAGTGAAATTATTTCAGAGTAAAGTTCTCTTAGCCTACTACCCACCTCATCATGGTAAAAAAAACAAAAAAAAATCTAACATTTGTAGCGCGAATTAAGCAGCTAACGTTAGCTCAACTGTAAATGTACAAATCATCACATTCGCTCATAAAATCTAAAACTCAGCACAAATATCAGTCTAATGAGGCCCCTTGGGTTAATGCAAATCTAAAGTACGCACTTTAACGTCTACACATTTTAACTGTATAAAGTATATATTTTTATCAGAGCAGTCGATGCTCGCAGCTCTTACCTCCCTCCGTCCTCGAGACTTTGCCGTTGACGCTGCTCCGTCCGTACGTGACTCACGAGCTAATGCTAAAGCTAAAGCTAACAAAGCTAACCACGTTTTAGGCTTTTTTACTGTTACAAAAAATAAACAAAAAAAACGTCCCGAATCATAATTAAAACTGTGGGAACAACTCTGGAGAGGCAAACGATCCACCATCCTTTTAAAATGTATTAAGTAATTTATTTATTTATTTATTTATTTTGTCCGTGTAAATTCTCAGTCGTACAGGAGTTGTCCATCTTCAACGAAGGTACTTGAGTCATCTTCTGTACTTGGTAGTTGAGGTCTCCAAACGTTTCGCCTCTCATCCAAAAGGCTTCGTCAGTGAACAAGGTTTCCCTCAGCAAGCAGCGTAGATAAAGACCAGTTGGGAGGAGTTGGCTCCTCCCCTCTAATAACAGCTACTCTCACCTGTGGGTAAACACCTTTGAAGTAGAGCGTCTGTAACGACCTGCTCCCCCCAGTATCGGTCAGCCCTGTCCTATTCATGGCTGATCACTGCTAATTACCTGCCTATTGTTCTTTTGTTAGCTGAGGTAACGTCTCCTTGGACTGGCCGTGCTCTGTCCGTTTTCCCCGAAGCAGATTGGAGTAAAAAGAAGAAAGATTAAATCTTAGCCCACCATTTCGGTTCATGGAGGGATTTTCTTTTCTGACAAAAATAGCTTCTTTTACTCCTCTTTCAAACCAACGTTCTTCTTTAGCTAGAATTTTGACCTCCCCGTCCTCAAAGGAGTGATTGGAGGCTTTAAGGTGAAGGTGCACAGCCGACTGAGGGCCGCTTGTGCTTTCTCTTCGGTGTTGATAAAGTCTCTTCTGTAAGACTTGTTTGGTTTCTCCAATATAATGTTCTTTGCATTCTTCTTCTTTGCATCGAATAGAATAAACCAAATTGCTTTGTTTGTGGCTCGGCGTTTTGTCTTTGGGATGAACTAATTTTTGTCTCAGTGTGTTCACAGGTTTGTGGTACACTGGAATCCTGTACTGTCTAAAGATTCTCTGAAGTTTCTCTGATACCCCGGCTACATACGGCACTGCAACTCCCTTTCTTCTGGGTTCTGTAGTCTGTCTGTCCTGCTCTTTGGGTCTTCCTGCCCTTTGTGCTCTAGTGAAGGACCAGTTAGGATAGCCACAGTCTGAGAGGGCTCTCTGGACATGTTGCTCCTCTTTGGTCTTTCCTTCTGCACTGGTAGGCACCTCTTTAGCTCTATGTCTGAGTGTCCTAATGACCCCTATTTTGTGTTGGAGTGGATGGTTAGAGTCAAACATCAAATACTGGTCAGTATGAGTTGCCTTCCTGTAAACCTCTGTCTGAAGTTGTCCGTTTTCCCCTATGATAACTTTACAATCTAAAAAGGCAAGTTGTTTCTCCTTAGCGTCCTCCCGAGTAAATTTAATGTTAGGGTCCACAGCATTGATGTGATCTGTAAATGGTGTCACTTCCCTCTCTTTAATTTTGATCCACGTGTCATCTACATATCTGAGCCAGTGGCTGGGTTTGTTACCTGGGTATGAGGCCAAGGTATCCTTCTCCATTTCCTCCATGTAGAGGTTAGCCACTATGGGTGAAACTGGAGAACCCATAGCACAGCCGTGGATCTGTCTGTAGAAGTTGCCCCTGAACTGGAAATATGTGGTGCTAAGGCAGATCTCCAGTAGTTGGCAAATGTGGTCAGGGGTGAGCTGGGTCCTATCCGCTAGAGTGCTGTCCTCAGTCAGTCTCTTCCTCACCGCCGTGACTGCTGCTGAGGTAGGGACGGATGTAAACAGTGCTGTCACATCATAAGAAACCATGGTTTCATCTGATTCCAGCCGCAGGTGTTTGATCTTCTCCACAAATTCCTTGGTGTTTTCCACATGGTGTTCTGTGTTGCCGACTAAAGGGGCTAAAATGAACTTGAGATGTTTCGCCAGATTATAGGTGATGGAGTTAATGCCACTCACAATGGGTCTGAGAGGAAAACCTTCCTTGTGTATTTTTGGCAGACCATAAATACACGGAATAGCCTCTCCCGGGTAAAGCTTGTAATATAACTTTTTGTCAATTATTTCTTCCTTTTCTAGTTTCTGAAGCTGCTCTATAATTTTCTTCCTGTACCCGCTGGTGGGGTCTCTTCTGAGTCGCTCATACGTGTTTGATCACTGAGCAGGTGCTTGACCTTGGTCTCGTAGTCAGCTGTGTTGAGGACAACAGTGCACCTGCCTTTATCCGCTGGAAGGATGGTGATGCTCTCATCCTTCTTCAAGGCTGCCAAAGCTCTTCTTTCTTCTCCAGTGATGTTGGAGGGAGGAGGTCTGGAGCTCTTGAGGGCTGATGAGATTTTCAGTCGAAGGTCCCCTGCCTCAGACTCAGTCATCCTGTTATTCCTGATGGCTGACTCTGTTGCTGTGATGACATCCACTGTGGGAATGGATTTGGGTGTGATGGAGAAGTTGAGCCCCTTGGAGAGCACGCTGTTCTCCGCCTGGGAGAGTTCTCTGTCAGAGAGGTTTTTAACCCAATTGGCTGTAGTTTTAGGATTTCTATCTATTTCTTCATTCCCACGCCACTGCCTGCTGTATCTTGGCTGGTTTTGTCCTAGGAGTTTTAGAAACTTACCTTTCTGTCTCTCTTTGGACCTTCTGTGTTGGTCCATCTGCGCTACTTGTGTGAAATTACAAATCTTGAGGAAAACCTCTTCGGTCACACAGGATTTTAATCTCTGTTGGATCGCTAAAGCTTCAGAATTTAGTTTGTATATTCCTTGATTGAGTCGTCTAATCCTTAAATTAAGAACCTTCATAATGTAGTTGTGTTGTAGTTTCTCTGCTGTATATCCTGCTTCCAGAGCCTTCTGCTTAAGGCAGCTGGGGATAAATCTGTTCTGTCTACATCTAAGGTTGAACCTAAGGTGGTTCCTTTCGTCCGCTAACTTTCTGGTGGTCTTCTCCAGTCTGCGTGCCAAGAGAAGGGTTTCTCTCCCAAAGTTGGCAGCGAGATGTCCGTGTAAATTCTCAGTCGTACAGGAGTTGTCCATCTTCAACGAAGGTACTTGAGTCATCTTCTGTACTTGGTAGTTGAGGTCTCCAAACGTTTCGCCTCTCATCCAAAAGGCTTCGTCAGTGAACAAGGTTTCCCTCAGCAAGCAGCGTAGATAAAGACCAGTTGGGAGGAGTTGGCTCCTCCCTCTAATAACAGCTACTCTCACCTGTGGGTAAACACCTTTGAAGTAGAGCGTCTGTAACGACCTGCTCCCCCCAGTATCGGTCAGCCCTGTCCTATTCATGGCTGATCACTGCTAATTACCTGCCTATTGTTCTTTTGTTAGCTGAGGTAACGTCTCCTTGGACTGGCCGTGCTCTGTCCGTTTCCCCGAAGCAGATTGGAGTAAAAGAAGAAAGATTAAATCTTAGCCCACCATTTCGGTTCATGGAGGGATTTTCTTTTCTGACAAAAATAGCTTCTTTTACTCCTCTTTCAAACCAACGTTCTTCTTTAGCTAGAATTTTGACCTCCCCGTCCTCAAAGGAGTGATTGGAGGCTTTAAGGTGAAGGTGCACAGCCGACTGAGGGCCGCTTGTGCTTTCTCTTCGGTGTTGATAAAGTCTCTTCTGTAAGACTTGTTTGGTTTCTCCAATATAATGTTCTTTGCATCTTCTTCTTTGCATCGAATAGAATAAACCAAATTGCTTTGTTTGTGGCTCGGCGTTTTGTCTTTGGGATGAACTAATTTTGTCTCAGTGTGTTCACAGGTTTGTGGTACACTGGAATCCTGTACTGTCTAAAGATTCTCTGAAGTTTCTCTGATACCCCGGCTACATACGGCACTGCAACTCCCTTTCTTCTGGGTTCTGTAGTCTGTCTGTCCTGCTCTTTGGGTCTTCCTGCCCTTTGTGCTCTAGTGAAGGACCAGTTAGGATAGCCACAGTCTGAGAGGGCTCTCTGGACATGTTGCTCCTCTTTGGTCTTTCCTTCTGCACTGGTAGGCACCTCTTTAGCTCTATGTCTGAGTGTCCTAATGACCCCTATTTTGTGTTGGAGTGGATGGTTAGAGTCAAACATCAAATACTGGTCAGTATGAGTTGCCTTCCTGTAAACCTCTGTCTGAAGTTGTCCGTTTTCCCCTATGATAACTTTACAATCTAAAAAGGCAAGTTGTTTCTCCTTAGCGTCCTCCCGAGTAAATTTAATGTTAGGGTCCACAGCATTGATGTGATCTGTAAATGGTGTCACTTCCCTCTCTTTAATTTGATCCACGTGTCATCTACATATCTGAGCCAGTGGCTGGGTTTGTTACCTGGGTATGAGGCCAAGGTATCCTTCTCCATTTCCTCCATGTAGAGGTTAGCCACTATGGGTGAAACTGGAGAACCCATAGCACAGCCGTGGATCTGTCTGTAGAAGTTGCCCCTGAACTGGAAATATGTGGTGCTAAGGCAGATCTCCAGTAGTTGGCAAATGTGGTCAGGGGTGAGCTGGGTCCTATCCGCTAGAGTGCTGTCCTCAGTCAGTCTCTTCCTCACCGCCGTGACTGCTGCTGAGGTAGGGACGGATGTAAACAGTGCTGTCACATCATAAGAAACCATGGTTTCATCTGATTCCAGCCGCAGGTGTTTGATCTTCTCCACAAATTCCTTGGTGTTTCCACATGGTGTTCTGTGTTGCCGACTAAAGGGGCTAAAATGAACTTGAGATGTTTCGCCAGATTATAGGTGATGGAGTTAATGCCACTCACAATGGGTCTGAGAGGAAAACCTTCCTTGTGTATTTTTGGCAGACCATAAATACACGGAATAGCCTCCCGGGTAAAGCTTGTAATATAACTTTTGTCAATTATTTCTTCCTTTTCTAGTTTCTGAAGCTGCTCTATAATTTTCTTCCTGTACCCGCTGGTGGGGTCTCTTCTGAGTCGCTCATACGTGTTTTGATCACTGAGCAGGTGCTTGACCTTGGTCTCGTAGTCAGCTGTGTTGAGGACAACAGTGCACCTGCCTTTATCCGCTGGAAGGATGGTGATGCTCTCATCCTTCTTCAAGGCTGCCAAAGCTCTTCTTTCTTCTCCAGTGATGTTGGAGGGAGGAGGTCTGGAGCTCTTGAGGGCTGATGAGATTTTCAGTCGAAGGTCCCTGCCTCAGACTCAGTCATCCTGTTATTCCTGATGGCTGACTCTGTTGCTGTGATGACATCCACTGTGGGAATGGATTTGGGTGTGATGGAGAAGTTGAGCCCCTTGGAGAGCACGCTGTTCTCCGCCTGGGAGAGTTCTCTGTCAGAGAGGTTTTTAACCCAATTGGCTGTAGTTTTAGGATTTCTATCTATTTCTTCATTCCCACGCCACTGCCTGCTGTATCTTGGCTGGTTTTGTCCTAGGATTTTAGAAACTTACCTTTCTGTCTCTCTTTGGACCTTCTGTGTTGGTCCATCTGCGCTACTTGTGTGAAATTACAAATCTTGAGGAAAACCTCTTCGGTCACACAGGATTTTAATCTCTGTTGGATCGCTAAAGCTTCAGAATTTAGTTTGTATATTCCTTGATTGAGTCGTCTAATCCTTAAATTAAGAACCTTCATAATGTAGTTGTGTTGTAGTTTCTCTGCTGTATATCCTGCTTCCAGAGCCTTCTGCTTAAGGCAGCTGGGGATAAATCTGTTCTGTCTACATCTAAGGTTGAACCTAAGGTGGTTCCTTTCGTCCGCTAACTTTCTGGTGGTCTTCTCCAGTCTGCGTGCCAAGAGAAGGGTTTCTCTCCCAAAGTTGGCAGCGAGATGTCCGTGTAAATTCTCAGTCGTACAGGAGTTGTCCATCTTCAACGAAGGTACTTGAGTCATCTTCTGTACTTGGTAGTTGAGGTCTCCAAACGTTTCGCCTCTCATCCAAAAGGCTTCGTCAGTGAACAAGGTTTCCCTCAGCAAGCAGCGTAGATAAAGACCAGTTGGGAGGAGTTGGCTCCTCCCCTCTAATAACAGCTACTCTCACCTGTGGGTAAACACCTTTGAAGTAGAGCGTCTGTAACGACCTGCTCCCCCCAGTATCGGTCAGCCCTGTCCTATTCATGGCTGATCACTGCTAATTACCTGCCTATTGTTCTTTTGTTAGCTGAGGTAACGTCTCCTTGGACTGGCCGTGCTCTGTCCGTTTTCCCCGAAGCAGATTGGAGTAAAAAGAAGAAAGATTAAATCTTAGCCCACCATTTCGGTTCATGGAGGGATTTTCTTTTCTGACAAAAATAGCTTCTTTTACTCCTCTTTCAAACCAACGTTCTTCTTTAGCTAGAATTTTGACCTCCCCGTCCTCAAAGGAGTGATTGGAGGCTTTAAGGTGAAGGTGCACAGCCGACTGAGGGCCGCTTGTGCTTTCTCTTCGGTGTTGATAAAGTCTCTTCTGTAAGACTTGTTTGGTTTCTCCAATATAATGTTCTTTGCATTCTTCTTCTTTGCATCGAATAGAATAAACCAAATTGCTTTGTTTGTGGCTCGGCGTTTTGTCTTTGGGATGAACTAATTTTGTCTCAGTGTGTTCACAGGTTTGTGGTACACTGGAATCCTGTACTGTCTAAAGATTCTCTGAAGTTTCTCTGATACCCCGGCTACATACGGCACTGCAACTCCCTTTCTTCTGGGTTCTGTAGTCTGTCTGTCCTGCTCTTTGGGTCTTCCTGCCCTTTGTGCTCTAGTGAAGGACCAGTTAGGATAGCCACAGTCTGAGAGGGCTCTCTGGACATGTTGCTCCTCTTTGGTCTTTCCTTCTGCACTGGTAGGCACCTCTTAGCTCTATGTCTGAGTGTCCTAATGACCCCTATTTTGTGTTGGAGTGGATGGTTAGAGTCAAACATCAAATACTGGTCAGTATGAGTTGCCTTCCTGTAAACCTCTGTCTGAAGTTGTCCGTTTTCCCCTATGATAACTTTACAATCTAAAAAGGCAAGTTGTTTCTCCTTAGCGTCCTCCCGAGTAAATTTAATGTTAGGGTCCACAGCATTGATGTGATCTGTAAATGGTGTCACTTCCCTCTCTTTAATTTTGATCCACGTGTCATCTACATATCTGAGCCAGTGGCTGGGTTTGTTACCTGGGTATGAGGCCAAGGTATCCTTCTCCATTTCCTCCATGTAGAGGTTAGCCACTATGGGTGAAACTGGAGAACCCATAGCACAGCCGTGGATCTGTCTGTAGAAGTTGCCCCTGAACTGGAAATATGTGGTGCTAAGGCAGATCTCCAGTAGTTGGCAAATGTGGTCAGGGGTGAGCTGGGTCCTATCCGCTAGAGTGCTGTCCTCAGTCAGTCTCTTCCTCACCGCCGTGACTGCTGCTGAGGTAGGGACGGATGTAAACAGTGCTGTCACATCATAAGAAACCATGGTTTCATCTGATTCCAGCCGCAGGTGTTTGATCTTCTCCACAAATTCCTTGGTGTTTTCCACATGGTGTTCTGTGTTGCCGACTAAAGGGGCTAAAATGAACTTGAGATGTTTCGCCAGATTATAGGTGATGGAGTTAATGCCACTCACAATGGGTCTGAGAGGAAAACCTTCCTTGTGTATTTTTGGCAGACCATAAATACACGGAATAGCCTCTCCCGGGTAAAGCTTGTAATATAACTTTTGTCAATTATTTCTTCCTTTTCTAGTTTCTGAAGCTGCTCTATAATTTTCTTCCTGTACCCGCTGGTGGGGTCTCTTCTGAGTCGCTCATACGTGTTTTGATCACTGAGCAGGTGCTTGACCTTGGTCTCGTAGTCAGCTGTGTTGAGGACAACAGTGCACCTGCCTTTATCCGCTGGAAGGATGGTGATGCTCTCATCCTTCTTCAAGGCTGCCAAAGCTCTTCTTTCTTCTCCAGTGATGTTGGAGGGAGGAGGTCTGGAGCTCTTGAGGGCTGATGAGATTTTCAGTCGAAGGTCCCCTGCCTCAGACTCAGTCATCCTGTTATTCCTGATGGCTGACTCTGTTGCTGTGATGACATCCACTGTGGGAATGGATTTGGGTGTGATGGAGAAGTTGAGCCCCTTGGAGAGCACGCTGTTCTCCGCCTGGGAGAGTTCTCTGTCAGAGAGGTTTTTAACCCAATTGGCTGTAGTTTTAGGATTTCTATCTATTTCTTCATTCCCACGCCACTGCCTGCTGTATCTTGGCTGGTTTGTCCTAGGAGTTTTAGAAACTTACCTTTCTGTCTCTCTTTGGACCTTCTGTGTTGGTCCATCTGCGCTACTTGTGTGAAATTACAAATCTTGAGGAAAACCTCTTCGGTCACACAGGATTTAATCTCTGTTGGATCGCTAAAGCTTCAGAATTTAGTTTGTATATTCCTTGATTGAGTCGTCTAATCCTTAAATTAAGAACCTTCATAATGTAGTTGTGTTGTAGTTTCTCTGCTGTATATCCTGCTTCCAGAGCCTTCTGCTTAAGGCAGCTGGGGATAAATCTGTTCTGTCTACATCTAAGGTTGAACCTAAGGTGGTTCCTTTCGTCCGCTAACTTTCTGGTGGTCTTCTCCAGTCTGCGTGCCAAGAGAAGGGTTTCTCTCCCAAAGTTGGCAGCGAGATGTCCGTGTAAATTCTCAGTCGTACAGGAGTTGTCCATCTTCAACGAAGGTACTTGAGTCATCTTCTGTACTTGGTAGTTGAGGTCTCCAAACGTTTCGCCTCTCATCCAAAAGGCTTCGTCAGTGAACAAGGTTCCCTCAGCAAGCAGCGTAGATAAAGACCAGTTGGGAGGAGTTGGCTCCTCCCCTCTAATAACAGCTACTCTCACCTGTGGGTAAACACCTTTGAAGTAGAGCGTCTGTAACGACCTGCTCCCCCAGTATCGGTCAGCCCTGTCCTATTCATGGCTGATCACTGCTAATTACCTGCCTATTGTTCTTTTGTTAGCTGAGGTAACGTCTCCTTGGACTGGCCGTGCTCTGTCCGTTTTCCCCGAAGCAGATTGGAGTAAAAAGAAGAAAGATTAAATCTTAGCCCACCATTTCGGTTCATGGAGGGATTTTCTTTTCTGACAAAAATAGCTTCTTTTACTCCTCTTTCAAACCAACGTTCTTCTTTAGCTAGAATTTTGACCTCCCGTCCTCAAAGGAGTGATTGGAGGCTTTAAGGTGAAGGTGCACAGCCGACTGAGGGCCGCTTGTGCTTTCTCTTCGGTGTTGATAAAGTCTCTTCTGTAAGACTTGTTTGGTTTCTCCAATATAATGTTCTTTGCATTCTTCTTCTTTGCATCGAATAGAATAAACCAAATTGCTTTGTTTGTGGCTCGGCGTTTTGTCTTTGGGATGAACTAATTTTTGTCTCAGTGTGTTCACAGGTTTGTGGTACACTGGAATCCTGTACTGTCTAAAGATTCTCTGAAGTTTCTCTGATACCCCGGCTACATACGGCACTGCAACTCCCTTTCTTCTGGGTTCTGTAGTCTGTCTGTCCTGCTCTTTGGGTCTTCCTGCCCTTTGTGCTCTAGTGAAGGACCAGTTAGGATAGCCACAGTCTGAGAGGGCTCTCTGGACATGTTGCTCCTCTTTGGTCTTTCCTTCTGCACTGGTAGGCACCTCTTTAGCTCTATGTCTGAGTGTCCTAATGACCCTATTTTGTGTTGGAGTGGATGGTTAGAGTCAAACATCAAATACTGGTCAGTATGAGTTGCCTTCCTGTAAACCTCTGTCTGAAGTTGTCCGTTTTCCCCTATGATAACTTTACAATCTAAAAAGGCAAGTTGTTTCTCCTTAGCGTCCTCCCGAGTAAATTTAATGTTAGGGTCCACAGCATTGATGTGATCTGTAAATGGTGTCACTTCCCTCTCTTTAATTTTGATCCACGTGTCATCTACATATCTGAGCCAGTGGCTGGGTTTGTTACCTGGGTATGAGGCCAAGGTATCCTTCTCCATTTCCTCCATGTAGAGGTTAGCCACTATGGGTGAAACTGGAGAACCCATAGCACAGCCGTGGATCTGTCTGTAGAAGTTGCCCCTGAACTGGAAATATGTGGTGCTAAGGCAGATCTCCAGTAGTTGGCAAATGTGGTCAGGGGTGAGCTGGGTCCTATCCGCTAGAGTGCTGTCCTCAGTCAGTCTCTTCCTCACCGCCGTGACTGCTGCTGAGGTAGGGACGGATGTAAACAGTGCTGTCACATCATAAGAAACCATGGTTTCATCTGATTCCAGCCGCAGGTGTTTGATCTTCTCCACAAATTCCTTGGTGTTTTCCACATGGTGTTCTGTGTTGCCGACTAAAGGGGCTAAAATGAACTTGAGATGTTTCGCCAGATTATAGGTGATGGAGTTAATGCCACTCACAATGGGTCTGAGAGGAAAACCTTCCTTGTGTATTTTTGGCAGACCATAAATACACGGAATAGCCTCTCCCGGGTAAAGCTTGTAATATAACTTTTTGTCAATTATTTCTTCCTTTTCTAGTTTCTGAAGCTGCTCTATAATTTTCTTCCTGTACCCGCTGGTGGGGTCTCTTCTGAGTCGCTCATACGTGTTTTGATCACTGAGCAGGTGCTTGACCTTGGTCTCGTAGTCAGCTGTGTTGAGGACAACAGTGCACCTGCCTTTATCCGCTGGAAGGATGGTGATGCTCTCATCCTTCTTCAAGGCTGCCAAAGCTCTTCTTTCTTCTCCAGTGATGTTGGAGGGAGGAGGTCTGGAGCTCTTGAGGGCTGATGAGATTTTCAGTCGAAGGTCCCCTGCCTCAGACTCAGTCATCCTGTTATTCCTGATGGCTGACTCTGTTGCTGTGATGACATCCACTGTGGGAATGGATTTGGGTGTGATGGAGAAGTTGAGCCCCTTGGAGAGCACGCTGTTCTCTTGTCGAGGCACATCAGATACAAAACAAAATACATAAAAACATTTCAGTAATTTATTTCAAAACTGCCTAAAACCACTTGTAACTTTTGCACACAAAAAAACTATTACACTTAAACTTAATTAACAATTAAAGTAAATTATTAAAAATTAACGACCTTGTAGATTATACCACAGCTCTTAAAAAACGATTTACCTGGAAATATACAGAAGAAGTTCAGTCGTAAAGAAGGAGAGTATCAACTAAAGGGAATTAGGAACTTTAAACTCAAGCCTATTAGTAAAACAGGGAAATCTTTTGTGTGTGTGTGTGTGTGTGTGTGTGTGTGTGTGTGTGTGTGTGTGGAGGATAAGCACAAGCAATGCAAAAGCCAATGTATAAACAACTCATAATTTCAATGTATGAAATTGAGGAAGAAATGTAAGAGCTCATGTGGATTATTGTCATTGAATTTTGTTAATGTGTTTACGTCTATTCTGCCTCATATGAATGTTTATAATCAATAAAAAGATTCAAATGAAAGACTCAGGAATGCAAGCAGGAATTTTAATCCCAGTCCCATTCGAGCATGAGAATAAATTCGATTCTGTCTCCCATACATTTATGTTTATATGTAAGAAACATAATATACATATGGAAAATGTACTGGTTTGTAAGTTGCTCTATAAAAATGATGGGGAAAAAAGGTTTAATTCCTTTCAATTTGCATAATAACAAATATTTAAATGTTTATTTTATATTAGGCAACTGCAATTAAAAACAAAACAATTTAATTTCAATTGGGGAAAAATATCAATACCCTCTATAGACTCATGTTACACAGTCTCAGCGAGAAAATCATTTCTTATCAGTATTTCAGTCTCTCCATCTCCCCGTGTTTCAAACCTGTCACGAGCAGTGGATCAAGTCTGAGCCAGGATTCTGTTCAGGCCTACGGAGCTGGAGGTTTATTGTACATGTTTTAGGCTGATAAAAACTAGAGGAAACAAACCCACACTGTGAGAACATCTAAACTAACCACTCAGCCACCGCCATTAAGTGAAAACATGTTAAAAATACTGTGCGATATGGAACAAACCACCACCAGTGCACACAATAAAACAAAATACATTTTATTCACGCATTTCCCTGAAAGATCAAAACCTCAGACAGTGAGAGGAAATCCCCTTGAGATGCACCATCAATCGTCCCAAAACAGAACAGATGTAGGAGGACAGACCTGGACACAACAAAGAAAAACACACACTCACTCACTCAGCCATTTAAACACACACAGCTCTCTAAAATCAATAAAAACACAGTGACATACAGATGTTCCCAACAAAGAGAAAACAAAAAATGAGTCAAAAACAATTACATGTAAATTAAAGATGTTGCAAAAGGGCATTTTTGAACACAGGTTATAGAGCGGGTAGAGACAATGGACATTTCCCTATTTACCTTTTAATTTGTGATAGTTAGATTTGTCTTAAACTATAGGAAGAAGTGAATGGAGTTAATGGAGTTATTGTTTAAAATGATCCGGGTAATGAACCTGCACAGATGAGCTATAATGGTGCAGTTTTCAGCAGAAGAACATACAGTGGAAAGATACATTTCCCGAAGCTTCTTCTCTCCTAAATTACAAATATGTGATTATTTATTTTAACAAAAACGCAGCTGGTTATGAGACTGAGTCAGTGGTTTCCAGTGGGGCTCAGTTTGTATTAATTAAAATGTGCATCAGCTGAAAGTTGTTCTGATCTTAACAGGCCCTTGTTAGCCTTGGCCCTTTGAACCTTTCACAGCTTTCCTTCCCTTGAGCGCCCTCTAGTGACAGTGACACGTTACTTTCTTGGTGATAGATTCTGAAACGTCTTAAACACTGATCTCAGAGGTTATAAATGATCATGTTCGGAGAGATTAACATTATACATATTTATAAAAGGAGCAGATGTGAATCCCACTGTCAGGGCCTGGAATGAACAGCGGAGTTTAATCTATGGTCACGTGACTCCGAGTGGGTCCGAGTGGGTCCGAGGTCAGCCCAGGAACGTGGAGATGAAGACGCTGGTGTCCAGGTTGAGCGTGGCGTGCCACCATCGGTCTGGGAAGAACAGCGCCTGCAGAGGAGCCAAGGTTAGTCCTGAGTTCATGTAAGTCGTTGGTAGATCATCCAAGTTTTACCGACCCCTTAATCCATAAAGTGCGTTCTCTGCTCCCAATGATGTTAAGATCAATTAGTGGTATTGCTTTCATAATTTTTGTATGATTATTATTATATTTAGGAAAAATGTAAAGGGTAGCACATCGATGTAATTCATATATCCAGACAGAGGTACTCGCATAGTTCTTTATTTGGTTACAGCATAAAATAAGCCTAGCATAAGCCTTCATCAGAGCGCTCTGATGAAGGCTTATGCTAGGCTTATTTTATGCTGTAACCAAATAAAGAACTATGCGAGTACCTCTGTCTGGATATATGAATTACATCGATGTGCTACCCTTTACATTTTTCCTAAAATTTATCATTTTTTGGGGTTTAGCACTCTGAACATTTGAAGACGCGCAACTCCCCTTCCCGGATACAATTATTATTATATTATTATTGAGCTGCTTTGACGACACAATTTCCTTTGTTTTTAATTTCACCTGTTTTTGCAGCTATGTTGGATATTCTTTTGTGTTTGCCCATAAATGTGTGGACTAATGTCTGTCCTTTGCAGCAAATAAAAGTCAAGATAAAGATGTGTCTTTCTTTCTGTATGGTCACATCTCTCGGTCTGTCACCATAGCAACATTTAAAGTTAGATATATTGAACGAAAACACTGAGGACCACTTGATGCCACTGAAACCAACTGTGAAAAAAATAAAAACTGAATGAATGTATTGACAATAATTGAGCTTAAAAATATTGTTTTTCTGTAATTTATTGGACAATAAGTCGACGTAATTAACGAGACAGGTCTGCGTGTCTCTTTGACTCCTATAGTCCTCAGCGTTTAACTGAAATTAACACTGAAATAGGACAGTCCTCTGTTATTTGTCCATCTGTGCATTTCAACGAGCAGAGATGGAGCAGGTGAACACGTATGTTGAAATAAAGTATTCTAGTTCTATTTCGTCTTTGAGAACATCTTTAATATCGCCTTAACCTGAGCACATTTTCTTCTTTATGATTTTACACAAATCTAAAAGCTTCTTGAATAAAGCGTCAAAAAAGCAACAAAAACGACACGAAAATGAGAATGAAAAATGCAGCAAAAATACGACAAAAAGTGAGGACGTCACAAAAAGATGAGTTTTGTCGGTCTTAGCTTTCAAATGAGGTGTTCCACTGGCCTATAGGCTGTAAGCTAAAGACATTGTGCTCGGTTAAGGCAGGGGCTCAGAGGTTTAAACTCTGAAAGACAAAGTAACGCCTCTGAATCAGTAGCAACGGAGTCTGTTTTTTAATTTAAAATCTGTTTTTTATTATCCCTCTTTTAGTCCCTCCTTTAGTGCTGGTTTATCCATTGTCCCAGGCTAGTCCTGGTCCAGTCATGGTCCTGGTCCAGTCCTGGTCCAGTCCCCTCTCCGGGCCGGATGGTGCACTCCAGCAGAGCTTCCTCCAGAGGCAGGGAGGGGTAGGTGTGAGTGACCCAGGACAGCTGACGTTGGGGTGAAGGTCTGGAGGATACAGGAACCAGCGCTGGAAACAAACACCACAATGGTAAATGGTCTCAACTTATAAAGCGCTTTTCCACCTACATTAGGCACTCAAAGTGCTTTACAGCAAAGAACCTCTCACCCATTCATACACCAATGTACTCAGACACTGGAGGCAAGGTGGGTGAAGTGTCTTGCCCAAGGACACAACGACAGTGTGCACCTTCAGGAGATTCGAACCTCTGACTGATCAGGAGACGACCCGCTCTACCATCTGCACCACCGTCGCAGTAACAAACCGGAGCCTGAAAGAAGCGTCTGAACTCACAAAAAGCTCCTAAATACTAAAATATTCCATCATCATTTCAGCTAAAGTGATATTTTTGTGGCTAAAACTATTAGCAAAAGTCACTAATGAGTAGAGCTGGGCATCGTTACATTTTTTTTCAACACCGATACCTGAACGATTCTTTTTCCGATACCTACCCACATAGCACCTGACTCCGGGGCGGATCGTCAGAACCGCTCGGTGGCTTTGCCGCGTGGTTGCTGCAGATCCGTTTTCATGACGCGCCCTTATTGAAACCCGCTGTCAAAGAGCGCCTCCGCAGCGGAACCGCTTCAACTTCGCCAAGCGAAGTTGTCTAGTGTTGTTGGTGTTATTTTTAACTGACATTCTTTACTTTTGCGTAGTTGATGTAGTTCAGCTACGAGGTGTTCATGAAGAAACAACTCGGACAGTATCCGCACAGTTAGCTCTGCTGTAGCCCATTTAACTCTTAATGCCTGCAATTATAGCAGATGCTACCTCTGACAGTGAGCGATCTCCAGAAGATTCGCTACACGTCCGCGGCAAATCCGCCCTGCGGACGCGCCACCGGCGTTTCAGCTTTGCAGCAAGTCCGCTCCGCGGACGCCTCACTTAGCAAACCGTTATTATCACTCTGCAATGCAAAGACGGTTGTCTGCTCACGGTGAGTACAGAATTCCTCACAAATTACTGTATCAAAGTTGTGTAATTAACCAAAACGGCATTACAACTAGTTTTAAATGTTAGTAGGCTTATCGGATAATAATTCCCAAGTAAAGGAAGTAAACACGGTGCTAGCTACAGTGACTTTAGCCTACTTCTTGTGGTTGTTGGCTAAACAGATTTTATGAAGTTATTCTGAAGCCATGTATGTGTTTATAGCGTTATAGTATTTAAATATAATGTACAAATATTTACTTTGGTTAAACCTTTAGACTGAAGTACAAAACAGCAACATTGTTAGTACTGAATTGAATAGAGAACAGCTTTGATACTGTAAAAGTATTTATTATATCCTAAACTACAAGATTTGTTCACTTATACAAACTACTAATATATCTTTCTATTTAAGAATTGGTGGACCAATGCCATGAAACGACAGAGATAAGCCCTCTGGTATTCTTAATCAATGTTATCCATAATATTACATCATATAAACTACTGGTGTCCTATCAGGTGCTGTGAGCAGAGACCACTTCATTTGACTGGACAGACTGGATTCATCAGGAGGCTGGAGCTGTAAAGAACCAGGATAATCCTGAAGTATGGGCTACTACTTCAGACTGAACCTACACATCTGCAGGTTGGTTTTGTTTGTTATTTGTTAGACTACCAGTGTTGTGTTGACGTTCTATCTGTCCTAAATCTCTTGTTCATGTCACAATGTAGCTTCTGTTGCATTTAGTTATTGCTTGAATCTGTTATTTGTTGAAGAAGTTTGGAATTTGGGTTTTTGTTCTTGCAGTAAGACTTTTTAAGATCACATTGATCAGCATACAGTATGCTGCTGCTTTAAGGTAAATGATTTTTTTGTTTATAATTTTGTAAATCTAAGTTGGTAAATACACTGATTATTAATAGATACCCGTTTTCTTTTATGTTTCCCAGTGTTTGTTGGTCGGAAAAGTCCAGTCCAAAGAAATAAATCCTGGCTAAACATAGAGCGGAGCTTTATAATGTTTAAGTAAGCTATGGATCTTTGGTTGATCTTAAGTTGCATCCAAAATCAATTTTTTTATGGTAGAATGTCACAAATGCCACTGACTGAACAGCCACAGTGATGCCTGGTCTCTATAAACCATCAACCCTTAGATTTATTTATTTATTCATTTATTTATTTATTTATCTGAGCAGTTTATCTGCTCAAAGGGAGTGGGCCGAAGCAAAAAGCTTATAAGCGCCCACCCCAACAACAGTCATGGTCCATATTATTACATTCTAATGATCTGCTATTGTGCTTTCAGTTGCTGTGAAAAGAGGGGTGTTCATTTTCTGGACACTGAGAGACTGGATATTCACCAGGACGAGAGGAACCAGGCTAACTGCTCCTCACTACTGACCCACAGCTTGATAATGAACCTAAACATTGACAGGTTGGTCAAGTTGTGTCTGTTTGATGTGTGTGCGTGAATGAATGGTGGTGGTCAGACGGACCCTTTGCACAGATGTGTGCAGTCGCACGTCTGTCAGGCTACCCCAGGGGAAAATGTAGCTGCATAGGTAACTTACCGCCACTGTGTGTGCAGGATGAAAGTACACTTTACTTCGTAAAGCGCTTTGACCAACTTGTCTCATATGAAAAAAGCTTTACAAATAAGCGTCCATTCCATGCATTATGCATTGACTATCATATGCAGCTGCACTGGGATAAAAGTCAACAAATGGGAATGAAACTTTATTCAAGGCACAGCAGGTCAGAATTGAGTAGTTAGTATTTGCCAATGTGGTAATAATATGTATTGTCTTTCTCTTTCAGCATGTCCTTTGGTGGTTTCGTGTTAAAATGAAAATGAAGAAGAGGAAAAAGTACTGTAAGTACCTGTATTGAAGACCTTACATAATGGCATTATGAAACCTGACCTTTGCAAATAATATTCTTATTGTTTATTTCAGGTGGACCTCTGCTGGGCTGAGTGGCACACAGTGAAGTTGCAGTTAAATACAGTGTAAGCACATGGCTCTGTAGAATCATATCTAACAATAATCAGTCTCATCCATGTTTACCTTTTTTGCTCGCTGGTGTCATTTCAGATCCTGTCAGAGGAGGGGACTATGTGACTGGACACAGACTGCATCTTCACCAGGTGGATGTAGCCGCAGAAGAGGAACCAGGCGAACTACTTCTACCCCTATCTACTGCTTCAGACAGACACATCTCAAACTCTGAACACCCAACTCAATCTACTGTGTATAAGTACAACATTCAATCATCTATTTTATTGTGGTGAACTTTTGGGGGATTGATTCTTTGGCCAAGCTAGTAGTTTGAGATATATTGGTTTGAAATGAGGCTGCACTGAATAAATCTTTTGTTGGTCATTTGTTTTATTACGTCTTTATTTTATTTATTTTCATTGAGAAGCCAACTGTGACGTAAATAGTCTTCAAGTTTAGAACCCTATAGCTGATTATTTTGTTATTAAAAATGTCTTAATATTTGTAATTGATGAATTAAATACAATTGTACATCTTGTTTAAGTTATTCTCATTCGTTTGTATGATAAATGGGGTTTATTAGCCTAGAAGGCTGTAGCACTGATGCATATTTCTATGATTTAAGGTCTATTTATTAGAATTATAGTCATGTTAAGTCTATTTAGTCCATCGTTTTTTTACAGTATGGTTTAGTATTGCCAAATGTGTTTATTAACAATTTCCTTTCAAATGCTAAGCTAGTTTGATAGTAGATGTTAGTCAAATCACAAAGTTATGAGTGGATCAATAAAAAAAAACTAGAAGGCAAATAATGACAAAATAGACACATATGCGGATCCGAAGCGGGTCCTGAGCGGTACCGCGAGGTTGGCAACGGATCCGCAGCACCTTCGCCGCGGACCCGTGCTAAAAACCGCGGGTCCGCGGCGAAGGTGTCGTTGGTCCGCCCCGCCTCCGCGCAGCGGACAAGGAACAGTTCCGCCGCGATGTACAAGTGGACTCCGATGCGGACCCGCTTTGCGGATTCGCCGCGGATCATGACACCTCCGCCCTGAGCCTCCGCCGCGGATTTGGGGCGGACACCTTTTGCTATCTGGGTATACTTAAGTATTTGTCATACAGAACCATAAAACACATAATTCCTTTTCCTTCCATTGATTTTTGAAATTTCCCCCCAAATTTAGCCCCATTTTTCCACTTGTTTTTCCCTCTTTTAGATTTTGATGAACAACAGCAGCAAAACTTGAATATAAAGATGTAATATTTGTTTTCGGTTCCTGCTTTCGATACTTTTATTTTTCCGATACCGGACTGATATTGTGTAACGGTGCCAGCCCAATTAATGAGGCTAAAACTGAGACTAAAATCTGTGGCACTCTCCTCTGGGGAGCGGCCTCTGTGTCAGATGCCCTGCCACTGGCTGCTCGATAATACAGCGATAACTGAGTCAGAGGTGGTACCTGGTCACACGTGCAGGACCCGTCCATCATGGTGTCGCAGTCCTTCTTCTCGCTGTTGGGGATGCCACAGGGGGTAGTGGCACGTGAAGGGGTAAACCTGGTGAGGGAAGACAAACTCTACTGTTTTACAAGCTCAACAGTGGCGTCACAGACATTTTGAGGGGCAGGTGCTCAACCAAGATAAAAGGACAAACCCCAGGGGTTTCTGTAACTAGTACCACTAACAGACCACTGATTAATACAGCAACATAAACAAATTACAATGATGTGGACCTAATAATAAACTAGATAGTCCTACATCGTCCTCTAAAGTCTATCACAAGGCTCTGCACTTATGATTGGCACAAATATGTGTCTCCCTCAGCGCTCACTGCTCTGGCCCTGGTCTACGCCCAGCCATGACTTCTGAGTAATAGAGTTCATTTCAGACCATTTTATAGCGCAACAAACAGAACCGCTAAAGTGACTGACTTCTTACCGCTGACTTTGTCCGGACGGTCTCGACACGCGGCTCTGACGTCCTCGCCCTGTCGGCCCTTTCGTTTCCATTTCCCTCAATAATCCAGTCATGTCGCGCTGGTTCGTACATAAAAGTGATCAATTTTACTCGGTTTACTTTACTCCCGCGTCTTAGATGGGCTGTACCATCTTCTCACACGGGGGAAACACGGGGACAGTGCAGTTGCCCTTCTGAGATCAGGAGCTCATCAGCGCTGCTGCGGCTCCAGAGGCGATGTGAAGTTGTTGAGCATTAAAACTGTATTTTCAGCACATGTTGGCTTTGTAGGGCAAATGTAAAACACTAGGGGGCGCTGTCTGTATTGACCCGCAGCAGGGTGTCTTCCCAAGAACGAGCCAGATGTCTTTAGAGAAGGTTTATTGAACCAGGGTGTGTAACCTACATATGGGTGTGTGTGGTTCTATAATGGGAAACACAAAGGAAAATATACATGAATATAAAGATGACAATAATAATGTACATAATAATATAAATTACTAAACAACACTCTTCTACTAAACTCGAGGTAAATAAAGGACTGTATAAATGAATGGGAAAAGACACAGGAATAACTGTATTGCCCTTGTGCCCTTGAATATAACACTGTAAGAACTGTGGGGTTGGCCCACTATAACGGCCCTTTAAGACAGCTGAGGTGGTGACGTCACCCGAGCCACGCTGCCTTCTTACTAGCAGGGTGCCTTAAACTTAGCTCTGCTACAGAGCACCTTATAATTGCACACTGAAAATCTGTAATCCTCACCAAATTAACTATAAACAAATATATACAACATGCCACTCATTAACGGTCACTTGCAGGAAAGGACCGCCGTAGGCCTACTCTAAGACACGAGGCGCGCATGCAGTATTACTCAATTAACTGCAGAAACACTATTAATATGCACACTGTGAACTGTTAATACACAGGTATAGGTACTCACGTTATATATGCACGCACACAATTGGGTCCAGAACAGGATAAAGCTAAAACTTCGCTACTAAATGCAACCTCTCTGCTCAGCAGTCTGTCTCACTCTGAAGGCTGATTTATACTTCAGCGTCAGCTCCGCGTTTACGTGCTGGACGCACGTGGGAGCCAATCAGGGAGTTCGCGACAGCTGCATCTGCCGCTGACGTGCACCTGCCGCACAAGGTGACTCCGCGGCCAGTGTTGCAGAACGCAAGTGAGGTGATTGGTTGATCCTTTCGCAAAACAAGGAAACACACAACAAACTCCTTCAGTCTCCCTCTTTGAAGTTATTTTCCATGAATATATTGTTCCTATGATTTAGTGCTTTTGTGTTTTCACTTTTTATGCTATTAAAAACAATATTTAAAATAGACATCACAACGTGAAGGCAGAGGAGGTACGCGGAAGTTCGAACGATTCTGACTTGCGTCAAGCAGACGGGGCTGTGGTGACCGGACGCTCGACTATAAATCAGCCTTGAGTCGCGCCACCTGGACTCGGCCCTGCGCTGAGTTCCTGCAAAATCATTGGGGGTGGAGCTAGAGCTCTGATTGGTTTCTGTAAAAAGAGTCATTAGTCGCTAGGCAGCAGTTGGCTAATGCAGGGCCTTTTCAACAGGGCAGGTGCTGGAGCACCACCTGGGCTCTATCTCTGCACGTGCCTGAAGCTTAAAGTCAGTTTTATTCTCAGCCGCTGTAAAGGCACAGACGTTCAAACCCTCGATGAAATCAGTGACGAGAAACTGCTGTAAACATTCTCCTTAACATCTGACATCTGCCAGAGTAAAAAACAGCCCAGACTCTCTCTTTCCCAAACATGTCTGACGTTTTGTCACTTTGAGCCGGAGATGTATCCAGGAAGTAACTCCAACACGACTTGCTTGCCATAAGCTAATTGCAGGAAGCTGCCTGGGCCCCCAACAGTCAAGGGCCCCGTGTACCAACCTATTATTCAGAAGCCTGCAGTAAATACACGAAGTATACAGTCTTCCTAATGACTTTGATGATGCAGTTACATCATCTCTCCACCAATGCTCTGTGGCGCTGTTGATCCCCTCCGGCTGCTGTTTTTGTGAGTCATGGTTCCCTAATGTTAACTTATAATACGCTCTTTCACGCTGACGTCACGAATCTGCCATTATACTTCCGTGCAGTGTAAACTGACTTCCTGTCCGCGCTACTGTAATGGAATGAGATCGTGCTGAAGTGTCATATCTTAAAGAAATTCACCGTGGACATCAAGTGGAAGGTATGTTATCATTGACAACATGTTGTACATTGTGTAGGGAGTAGAAATATCTCCCAAGGATAACCGTGTGATTATAGAGAAGTGACTTTTTCCAGAAGCTTGTAGCAAGTTGTAATGCTAACACATGCTAACAAATGCTGATTTGGGAAGGTTTCTTCTGGTGTAGTTGCTCACATTAATTAATCTGTGTAAACTATTGTTTGGGTTCCGAGTTATAGCTCTGTAGATAGTGCTGCAATCTGTTAACTTCAAAATATAGGCTATCATAGCTCCAAATGTTAATGCAACATTAGCAATATGCTAACAGTGAGAAACTTGACTATAGGTGTTATCGACATGCTGTCACGTCTGAGGCTTTAGTGGGCAACACAAATGTATTTTATAGATAATAGTTCTACGGTGGGTCAAAAACAATTTTCACAGAGCATTGCTTCCCTTGCGTTGTAAAAGAGCTATGAGTTTAAACTGTTAAGTACATGTTATATGCTTAAAATGTCATCTTAAAGAATAAAGACTAATTTAAAATTTTCACTCTTTTCTAGGATGGCCCAGTCATCACACGATGATTTGACAGTCCCTGCTTAACTTACCTCAAAGGCCCATCAGCAGGCACTCCAGCAGGTGGCAAAAACTGCGGGGAAAATCATTGGGACTACTTTTCCAGAGATCTGTACCATCTACAACATCCACTGTCTGAAGGTAGTGCACAACATCCTGCGGGACCAGCATCACCCGGCTCATCACCTGTTCCACCCACTACTCTCGAGAAGAAGGCTGCATAATGATGTCCCCTTCACCTCACTCACCTCCTTCCTTGGACAGTAAACCATACCCAACTCTGCTATAACTAAAGTGAGCTGGACTTTGCATGGCGGCATTAATTACATCTATATCCAACTCTGACCATATCCTGTGTTTTTGATGCACTTTTTGATCTGTTTGTCTAATGTTACTGTATTTATGCCTGGAACGACAATACACTTTTGATGTGGCCGGTTTACACAGTGGGTATTTATTAATGGGATCTGCACACTTGCACTTTCACCACATACCATGTAATGTTCTAATGCCCAAACGGGTTTTAAATTCTTCATGAAAAGATAACATTAAGTTTAAAATATGTTGGCAGACCAGTGTGCTTTCATTGCTTTAATGTTCATGTTTTGTAAATTCATTTGAAAAAGACTTTATGCAAGAGCAAGTGGGATTAGCATTACACTGTTCATTCCAGTTGATCCTGAGTAGTGTATTGTCATTTTTCCCATCAGTTTCATCCATCCATTTTCTTCTGCTTTATCCGGGGCCGGGTCGCGGAGGCAGCAGTCTCAGCAGAGATGCCCAGACTTCCCGATCCACGCACACCTCCTCCAGCTATTCTTTGTCGTATTTGTGGATTATTTTTTACCACCATTTCTGTAGTAGCCTCTTGTGCAGTTCCCTAAAATGACATATTTATTACTTGACAGAGCCACTAATAAGAACTATAGGCAAATTTGTGTTTAGTGCTTATGAATGTGAATGTGACGCAGTAAATGAGAGGTGTGGCTGAATTATACAGGTGTGATGCTGTGTATGTGTGTGTGGTGTGAGGGTCAGTGTTAGCGAGAGGGCTTGTTATGATTGCTTATTCATTGCATGCTATTGTATTATATATATATTTTCTTTTATCTGTACTTTGACTACAATGTTACTGTATATTATCTATGTAACCAGGGACTGCAGATGGAAACTAGCTATTTAGCTATAATCTGGTGCAGAACATATCTGTCTTTGAGCTTAATGTCTCTGTGCACTGTCCCTTCAATAAAGACTAAACTAACTAAACTAAAAACTTTACCTGCATGCTTGGCCATGTACTGGTACAGGATAAAGGAACAGGCACACTTTTAAAGCCCATGGTCCTATTGACAATGAAAAAGGCAAAGGAAAAAGGCTTCAAACAGTGTTTCCAAAATGAACCTTCATGTTTCATGAACCTTTCCCCAACATCTGGAAGCTTTGTCAGATTTTCACAGATCTAATTCCTGCCTGACTATTTCAGCTTTGAACCAAAAAACGGGGAGAAATTTGAGATTTTAATTATTATTTTTTTACTAATAACTTTATTCAGTAAACAAAACAAAATCTCTCTGAGCAAATCTTAAGAACTAATATGAACAAAATGAATCTAATTTAATTTAATTTAGTCTGTGAAAATACTGGCAATTTTGGTTTGGAAAAGTTTGAAGTTTGGTTTTCTTGGACATAAAGAAAATGTAATGCGTATTGTGTCATAACAATGCTTTAATACAAGTGGATCCAAACACTGGGCTATTTCTAATGAAAGATCCCGACGTAAGAAGTCTGTGCAGACCAGAGGTGGGAGTGAGTCACTAAAGGCAAGTCTCGAGTCAAGTTGGCACGGTGGCACAGTGGTTAGAGCTTGTGCTTCACAGCTAGAAGGTCCAGGGTTCGATTCTCACCTGGACGGGGCTTTCCTGTGTGGAGTTTGCATGTTCTCCCCGTGTCTGCGCTTCCTCCGGTTTCCCCTACCACTAAAAACATGTACAACAGGCCAGAATGAATGCGAGTGCACATGGGGGACGGACGCAAATTAGCCCAAGGCTACAATCCGGTGTGGCTTGTTTACATGCATGAGACCCATGTATGTTCATTAACATTCATTGTCCCGACCAAATAAACCAATAAATAAATAAAAAGTCAAAGTCGAGAGGTCATTGGGTCAAGTCAAGTCTTGCTTTAGCCTCAAGTCGTTTTCACTGTTGGATTCTTTTCAAATGTGTTGAAAATATGTTTTCTCAAGATTTTTGTGATTTTGAAAATGTAGGCTGGACCTGGATTAAAGTCTAATTATTATTCAATAGCAACAAAATAAATAAAATAATACATATTTGGAATTCTCCAGTCTAAGGCAGATTATTTTAAACGAGCTGCTTTTCCTGCAGTCTGAAAGATAAATGTGAAATCGTATTTTTCATTTCTGTGAAGTTTCTGACAGTTTCTCTGTCAGGGGTTATTTAGCTATAAGTTAATGTTGATCTTACCTGCTTTAGGACAATGGATGAAAATGAGCTATTGTGCTAACTCTGGTATATTGACATTGATGCTTTTTGCTGACATGTTGATTAATATGTATTGTCCTAATTCAAATAAATAAATGCCCCTGTAAGCTCTGTAATCACTCCTGCTCACAGTAGATTCAGAGCCTTCAGTCCTGCTGTCACTGGGCTCTGTGTGACGGTGTAAAACAGCCTCTAAATGCTGTAACCTTCATGTGAACGCCTTAAAACACTTCCCCAAGATGTCTGTCATTAATCCAGCTCTGACCTCGTCCTTCTGGAGGCTCCTGTGCTGTAGCTTCAGTCATTGTTTCAGACGCTTTCCTGGCCTTAATAAATGTCACTGTAGAAAACTTTTAATGCACCAAAGAAACACGCATGTCCTCCTGCCTTTTCCCACTGTTGTAAACATAGATGCGCCGCTTTTACGCAATGAATCCTGATCTTTCAACAGTTTCACTCAAATCAATGATAAATATAAAGTCAGAGCGAGTCATGGAGAGTCATGGAGAGTCATTGGCCTCAAGTCCAATAAGTCTCAAGTCCCGAAGATTGAGACTGAAATCTGACTGGAGTCTCCCAGCTCTGATGCAGCACTTTGTAAAAAAGCCCAAAGGCGCAAATCCAAACTTTTGATATAGGCCTATATATATATTTAGGCCCGTCTCAAGGCAAGGCAAGGCAAGGCAAGTTTATTTGTAGAGCACAATTCATACACGAGGCAATTCAAAGTGCTTCACAGTTGCAGAAAAAATTACAAGAAAACAGTTAAAATCAATCAATAAAACATCTACATAAAGTTAATCAATGACAGTAAAAGGCAAGAGTGCAGATAAAATACTTTCAGTTTTCATATGCACGGGTAAAAAGAGCTGTTTTCAGCCTGGATTTGAACATTGTCAGAGTTGAGGCCTGTCTCACATCCTCATGAAGACTGTTCCAGATTTTAGCTGCATGAAACTGAAACGCAGCCTCACCGTGTTTATTATTGACTCTGGGAACCACCAGGAGACCCCTCCCTGAAGTTCTCAGGGCCCGAGATGGTTCATACGGCTCTAACATGTCAGAGATGTACTTTGGTGCTAAACCATGAAAAGACTTGTACACAAGCAGAGCTGTTTTAAATTCTATTCTCTGAGTGACAGGAAGCCAGTGCAGAGACCGGAGCACTGGACTAATGTGGTGGTATTTCCTGGTTTTTGTCAGGACTCGAGCAGCAGCGTTCTGGATGTTCTGCAGCTGTCTAACAGCTCGTTTAGACAGGCCAGTGAGCAGCCGTTACAGTAGTCTAACCTGCTAGAGACAAATGCATGGATGAGTCTCTCTAAGTCTGGTTTTGACACTATTCCTCTGATCTTAGCAATGTTCTTCAGATGGTAAAAAGCTGATGATGTTATTGCTTTGATGTGGCTGTTTAAGTTCAGGTCTGAGTCCATGATTACTCCGAGATTTCTAACCTGATTTTTTGGTTTTAGAGCAAGAGACTCAAGGTGACTGATAACACTTTGTCTTTGTGTCTGTGGGCCAAAGACAATGATTTCAGTTTTGTCTGAATTTAGTTGGAGAAAGTTGTTTTGCATCCACAAACTGATCTGTTCGATGCAGTGACAGAGAGTATCTACAGGCCCATGTTCACCTGCCGTCAGTGACACGTAGATCTGAGTGTCATCTGCGTAGTTGTGGTACGACACATTGTTGCTGTTTATTAGCTGACCCAATGGAAGCATGTACAGGTTGAATAAGAGGGGTCCCAAGATTGACCCCTGGGGGACTCCACAGGTCATGGAAATTTTGTCTGAGACACAGTTGCCAATTTCGACAAAGTACGTCCTATCCTCGAGATAGGACTTGAACCAGTTTAGAGCAGTACCAGAGATTCCCACCCAGTTTTCTAACCTGTGAAGTAAGATCCCGTGGTCCACTGTGTCAAAGGCAGCGCTCAGGTCCAGCAGAACTAAAACTGAGACCTTACCTGCATTGGTGTTCATACGGATATCATTTGTCACCTTGATCAGAGCTGTCTCAGTGCTGTGGTGGGGCCTAAATCCTGACTGGAAAGTATCAAACACATTGTTAGATAGGAGAAAGTAAGTGAGCTGTTGATATATTACTTTCTCTAGGACTTTTCCTAAAAACGGTAGGTTTGATATGGGCCGGTAGTTGTTCAGTACCTTGGGATCAAGGCTGCTCTTCTTTAGAAGAGGCTTAATGACCGCGGTTTTCAAGGCCTTTGGAAATGCTCCAGTCTCAAATGAGATGTTAACTAACTGAACAAGTTGTGGTAACAAGCTGGTCAGCACAGACTTCAGAAATCTAGTGGGTAATTCATCAAGGCAGCATGTACATGAACTCAAACCGGAGATGACCTCTTCGATTGTTTTGCCAGTAACAGGTGTGAAATGTGTCAGCTCAACAACACTGACTTGTGCAATATCATATTAGCCAATAGGCTGCGTTCACGTGACATCACAACATTCTAAAGAGCCCATAGTTTAAAATTGAGGTGGAGGGCAACTGAAAATTCCACTGCGGTAACCATGGTAACGCTCAATATGCAGATTACTACTCTTATTTAATTGCTAATTTCTCTGTAATTCTTGAGCCAAATCACATGAAAGAAAAACTGTCACAAAGTTCAAAGTCCTCTCTTTCAGCTCATATGAACTATGGTCTAATTATTTCCTCATAAAGGCGTCCAAAAGTGGAGACAATATTCAAAAACATATTTGTGATTTTGGCTGGTAGAAAGGACTTTCAGCTATAAAAAAATATATGGCGGGTTTGTGAATCAAATCACTATTAAGTGATGATCAGGGAAAACATTTGGACATTTTCATTTTGGACATTTCTTTCAAAAACTGTTTTGCTCCTATAGAGTTGTATTGGCACCTGCCCTCCAACTGAAATAGAATCCTAAAACGTGAACGCAACCTATTATTTCCTGCAGAGTTTCTCTTGTTGGACGTCGGGGACTCCAGGAGCGTTTGGCAGGGGGTAAGATGAAACTGTGCTGTATTTCTCTTTTGAGAATTTCTCATATTTAGAGCAAAAAGAGAAACAGATTAAAATGTGACTTACCATTTCTGCTCGAGTTTTAAAATGCTGCTGATAAACTCTCTTTACGAACGCTGAAACAGACACTTTATATAAAGGCATTAACAAAGATAAACATTTTTTTTTTTAATAGGCATTACAACAACTTTATTTTGGCATTAAATCAACATATTTACTTCAAAGGCAAACTTAGGGCAGTGATACTTTGTTGAAGCAGCTGCAGTAATTCACACATGACATGTTGAGCGGGCAAATTGGCTGCTGAATGGAAGTGCTTTTCTTAAACATGTGTTCAGAGCCCCACAGTTAAGCAGGGCATCAAAAAATTGCTAAAATCTCTTGCTGTTCCTCTCCACGGAAATCTTTAGTAAAAGGCACTTTTTCACTTTTTATACACGTTTATTTACAGACAAAAAAACACATTGCTTACATATCAAATCGTTTATAATCATTTAGCTCATTTTTGAGTATCCATTCAAATCTGAAAGGGTTAAAAAGGCAATTTCACTTAACATTTATAAAATCTTTAAAATTCACCAAATTGATCTTGGTCAAAAGGTTCCATAAGGTTGTAAACATTTAGTTTTCCACATATTATGTACTTTTTCTTCATTAAAATACATTTTATCTCTTAGAATATAGTCCTTCACTTTAGTTACGGACACTCTCAAAATCTGTTCTGAGGACATAACGAAGTGCTTTGAGGCTGACACATTCCGGCATTTCCATATGGCTTCCTTTACACAGTTTATGCCTGCCCACCATCTTTGGGTTTGGTCTTTTACATGGGTATTCAAAGGTCCGTAGAGGATGTCTTGCTCAGTAGGTTGTCTAAACAATTCTGTCAACCACGGCACTGCTAAATTCCACACCCGTTTTGAGGTGTAACAAGACCAGAATCGGTGAGACACCTCTTCCCTTATTTTACAGTTCCCTATTGGGCATTCGTCACTTTTGGAGTATTGTCTTCGTTTTAGAAATGTTTTCGTTGGGATGCACTCATGTACAATTTTCCAGGCCAAATCTTTATGATAAACATGAGTAAGTTTGAGTGAATGAGACTCACGTTGGGTCCAGGGTCCAGTCTGACAAACGGAGGGCGGATCATCCTCAGAACACACACCTTTACCTGTGGTTACTTTTCAGAAACAATAATCCTCCTCTGACATGAAAGTGCTCAGTGATTTTCCCCAAATCTACAGTTTGTGTGATTCCAAAAGATGCAGGTGGATATAAGGGGAAACATAATCATTTAAAGACATCAGTTTGAAGGTTTTGCTGTTACTGACAGAAATATGAGGAAAAAAGGCACAGAAAGTTTTCTGTCATTTTCTGTTTTCGTATAAAAATAAGGCATTTTATGGGTTAAAAAAAATGCAGAAATCTAAATAATGTTCAGAGCCAGGTTTTATTTTGTGACAAAGATTTGCTCAGAGGGAGTTTGGATCTGGTTTAGTTTCTGAATAAACTAATTATTAAAAAAAAAAAAAAGCTCTAAGAATGTCAAGGTTCAAAGCTCAACAAATCACATATATATATAAACTCATATAATTCTCTGGAGAAACATTGAATCAGTGAATAATTAAAGACGTGTTTGTGAAGATTGGGCTTTTTTATATCAAATGTGAAAACATTTGTAGTCGATACTCTGAGCCGTCTGTCCTGTCTGACTGTTGGGAAACTAAAAGCAAAGAGGAGGAAGTTCATTCAGGGGAAACTTTACAAACACTTCCTGGGCTTTGAGCCAGAGATTCAGAAGAAAAATCTAAATACTTTCACTTGTAACTTTCCTTCAGGCTCACGCTGGAGACACGAGGCCAGGACTCACATTCCAACGACATTTCTGTTTGTCATTATTTCTTTATATCAGGGCCATGTTTGTGTCTGATACTGAAGTGAAGGGGTCGGACCATATCTGAAGTCATTTCATTTCATGTTTGTTTGTTGGTTAACCCCTTAACCCCCACCTTATTTTACTTTATCCAGCTTGACTTTACCCAAATCTAAAAGTGTCTTGAAATAAGCGTCAAAATAGCGACAAAAAAGAGACGTGAATGAGGATGAAAAATAAATTAAAAAGCGACAAATTCACAAAAAGCAACAAAAAAAAAGCGACAGAAAAGTTATGGAGAAACACAATGAAAGAAGCAACAAAAACACAAAAAACAAAACAAAACATGACAATGTGACAAAAGTGACGACAACGTGAGGAAAATGTTATCGGTTTTGTAGGTCTTAGCTTTCAAATGGAGTTCCCCAGGGCTCTGTTCTAGGCCCAGCTTTGTTCTCCCTGTATATGCTGCCACTGGGCTCGGTTTTTTAGACAATATGACATTTCCTTTCATTGCTTCGCCGATGATGTCCAAATTTACATGCCTCTTAAGTCAGAAAGCAGTTCTATGCAGTCTCTGCAGAGTTGCCTCCAGGAAGTGAAAGACTGGCTGAAGCTAAACTTCCTTAACTTAAACGAGAGCAAGACTGAAATTGTTATGTTCGGCAGTACTGAACAGACCCTTGATCTCGGTGTTCCCTTCAGCTCCCATGTAAAAAATCTTGGAGTCATGATTGATAGCTCTTTTAAATTTGACAAACAAATCAGCTCTGTGTTTAAAATAAGCTTCTTTCAGCTTCGACTGATTGCTAAAGTAAAACCATATCTGCCTTCTAATCAGCTGGAAAAATGAGTCCACATGTTCATCTCTACACGTCTGGACTATTGTAATTCTCTGTACCACGGTCTTGATGCTGCATCCATTCGTCGTTTGCAACTAGTACAGAATGCAGCTGCACGGCTCCTGACAGGCATCAGGCGCTATGACCACATCACGCCCGTGCTACAGTCTCTTCATTGGCTCCCGGTTCCCTTCAGGATACAATTTAAAATCCTATTGTTGGTTTTTAAATCACTGAATGGCCTGGCTCCAGAGTATCTGTCTGAAATGTTGACTTTGTATTCTCCTGTCAGAGCCCTGCGGTCATGTGACCAACAGCTTTTAACCTGTCCCCGCTCTAAGAAAAAAACCCGAGGTGACGGAGCATTTGCGGTCGCTGGACCCAAACTTTGGAACGAGCTCCCTTTGAGCATTCGATCAGCCTCATCTGTCGAGAGCTTTAAGTCTCTCTTAAAAACACGCCTCTATGCGTTGGCTTTCAACACGAGCTGAGTTGAGCATTCTATGTTGTTACTTTGTACCGTGTGTGTGTATATATATTTGTCTCTCACTGAAACATGTACAGCACTTTGGGCAGTGTCAACTGTATTTTAACCCCTTGCACTAGAGAGCCCCCGGTACCGGGGGCAACCCTCGCTGTGCTACACAACGATGCTCGACCGCTTCGACCATAACACACTTATCATACATCAAATTGTCAAGCAGAAACTCCTCAACAAAAGTATCCACTCCAAACTCAAATCAATGTAACACAGCTCAAACCCCTAGCAATAAAACACCAACATGTCTAGAATTGAAGTTTTGACCAGGTAATTGTTTTTGCTTCTGGGTTTTCAAAAGACGAAACGCAGAACTACGAACAAGATATCAAAAGAAAGCTAACAACTCACTGAATCGATCGGTGTAAAGCTTATTTGCACAGCAGTAAACATGTTCAGCAGAGACCGCATCAAACTGCACAAAAAACACCAGCAAATCAAAATAAAACATGCAAATGCGGACTTACCTTTGCTGTTTCTTTGCTCTGCTATGCTCCACTGTTCCAAGTTTTTTCACTGGACAAGAGTAAGATGGCACCGTCCTGTTGACGCCATTTTGGCTCTAAAAGACCCCGTATTTCAGCCACAACAGGGCAAAACGCAGAAACTGGGACTCGGAGTGGCTCTTACAGCGCCTGTACGAGCTCGCCTGTGATTCGCCAGGGCTTCTGTCCGTCACAGAATGGATGGTATCATTCGATTCTGTAGAATCTCCCCTTTCAGGGGATATTTTGAGCTCGCTGATTGGATAAAATTTCGGGGAGTTAGCCCTGCGCGTAAGACTGCGTCGTCATTTCAGCTTCGACGCACAGAGCGCATGACGCATGAGGAAGAAGCAGCTATCGTATTTTCGAACAGATTTTTAAACTTTTTGTCACCACATCATGGCTTTTAGAGGGAAAAAGCGCTTTTACACTCTCGAGGAGACACAGGATATAGTACTTGGAGACATGGAATTTGAAGACATTGCACTTCAAGACTACTCTTCTGACGAGTCCGATCTGTTGGCCACAACCAGCCGGTCAAATTATGAATATCCCCCAGATGAAAGGTAACTGTTTTAGGAATATTTTTTTTGTGAAGTAAATGTATATTTTTATGTCAATGGTGTAAATTCAAAATGTACAGGCAAGTGTATTGCTATTTAGTGGGAGTACTAGTTTGTTATGTATGTTGATGTTGTATGATTTGTAAAGTGCTATGTAAAACTGATTTATTAGTATTTGTCTTTTTTATTTCCATCACTTCAATACTATATGAGACACAATTTATCATGTAACGTCCACACAGTGTGTCAAAAACAAAACATTGTAGTCTTATGTGCCAATTTGTACCACATATCTGAACATAGATTTATTCCACAGCAGTGATGTCTGCAACTGATTGCAAACAGATGCAAATTAGTGACTGTCTGCCTTTTGTTTTTCAGTGCTCCTTCAAATACACAAAGTGTGTCTGCCCCTCCCTCCAAGGAAGCCACTGTCAGGCCGCGAAAAGCACTCTCCAAGAGCAAGACGGGGAGGAAGAGAGACAGTCCTGCTGCCACATTACCTGCTCCTAGTGATCGCTGGAAAAATCGTGATGAGGAGGACACTGCCCCCAATCCACGCCGTTTTGTGCCAGCAAGAGACACAGGACCTGTTTTGGACAAAAACGCTTCATGGACAGTCCTGCAGTTGTTCCAGCTGTTTTTTAGCAGTGCCACTGTGAATACAATTATTGTAAACACAAACACTAATGCTGAAAGGCAAAAGCAGGCTGGAAAAAAATACAAATGGACTCCATTGACTTTGAAGGAGTTTTACATTTTCCTGTCTATACTGCTGTTCACAGGACTTGTCTGTGCTCACACAAGACAGGATTATAATGGTCCAATTTGCAGATGCTGAGGAGACTGCTGAGGAAACACCTGCATGCCAGTTTATTTTGGGTAGGATGCCACTGCCATGAGAAAGTACTGCAAAAAATGCTTTGACGCAGGGGACAAACGGGTAAAGACTCCTGTGTACTGCAGAAAGTGTCAGGTACCTCTGTGCCTGACCTCCAAAAATAACTGTTTTGTCGCCTGGCATGATGCTATGTGAAGTTTTTTGTTTTATTTTACTTTTGATTACCTGTGTGCGTGTTTACTGTATATAGTTTTTGCAATAAAGTGTGCTGAAATATATAAATTGCGTCTTTACTTTTAGAAAAAAAAAGTATTTTTATGACCAAATATGTAAAAGTATCCCAAATTTTCATTTTCATTGAGATATTCCATATTTCAAATTTTGTGCCAAATTGTGCCAAAATGGCACAGCTGGTCTCCGCCTGGACTTTTTTATATTGTAAACCAGTAAAACCCTTCAATTCTTTGTTCAATAGGCACCAAAATTGCTGAAAATGTTGATGACAGGGTTTATTTACAATTTAGGTTGATATATTGCTTCTTTACAGTAAAAATAAGATTGTTTTGCTCCTTTTCTTCTGTTTTTGTTAGGCGGAAATCAAATTAGTTGAAAATAGACCACATTTAGTCTTGCCCACAATTATTTTTCTTCCAAATCTTCACATCCACAACATCCCCAAGCCCCAATAGCACATCTATGAGTAAAATTTGTATTTTAAAACCTTTCTAATCATGAAATAGTATGGGTATGCTTTTTTCGGAATAGGCCAATGTAGATTGCATGAGGTTAAATGTGCTTTATAAATAAACCTTGACCTTGACCTTCAAATGAGGCGTTACACTGGCCTATAGTCTGTCAGAAGCTTTTAGATTTGAGTAAAACTGGAGAAATGCACTTGGTGAAGGCGGGGGAACATTTATTATTATAGTAAAGGTTTCAATCATAGAAATATATAGAAATGTTTCTAATAGAGGTCGATGGATGTGGGTTTTTCTCAGGCCGATGTGGATGAAGCTTCTAAACATGTCAGTGTTGAGCTGTGACAGCAGGGGGCGCTGTGTGAGAGGCATAGGCCTGATTTATTCAGGACATTCATGTTTAGTCGGTTCTTCAGGAGGAGCTCGTTCAAAGTCTCTTTCTAATATAGTTCTGAAATTAACACTAAAGTCTGAAACAGAAATATTTAAAATAGGATTTTATTCCTCTGTGAAATGTTACACTGTGTGGCTTTAATAATAACAATCGTCTTCTGTCATTGTAAAAACATGTGATCATTTGTTTTGTGCCTTTTTCACTGGTGTTTATAAAGATGGAGCCAGAACTGTTTGTGAAAATGGTTCGTTGGGAATTTCCTGCTTTAATGAAGTTTGAATAAAATAAAACAAGTCCAGACTGTGTGTTTGTGTTGGACTTTCTGACCTTTAAATATAATTACTGGAGAACATTTGCCTTCTGTGTGAGACGCTGACAGTGTCAAAACCAAAAGTAAAGAGGAGGAAGTTCCTTCAGGGGAGTTTTATTTCACAGACGGTTCCTGAGTTCAGAGCCAAAGACTCATAACAAACTAAAGCATTTCAGTTTTTCCTTTCGGCTCACGGCGACTCACATTACAGACATTATATTATCATTATGTGCTGTTGCACAATCCTGTAATACATCTTACTTTACTTACTTACTTCTAAGGGATAATGTTGTAGTAACTGGTGTTTGCCTGTGATTTATGTTTATCGGCTAAATATCTACTGAAACTCATTTAGATGCATTTTCTTTACACATTTTTTTAATCCTATTTTTGTAAAACTTGAAATATTTGAGTAATTGATTATTGCGTAAAGATGAACTTATATTCAACGTCCTGCTGTGATTTTCAAATGAAAGACACAAGTGAACACATGGGGTAAAAAGTATAGTGGTCATTACTATAGTGTAATAACATTTATTTGAGTTATTGCTTTGGGCAAATAAAGAACAAATACCACTGTATGGATTTAATGATTTTTATTGTTAGTAATAGAACAAACAAATACATTCCTTAAGTTTCTGTTTTATCAACAAAACGTTTCACATTCAGAAAATAAACAACTTTTAATCCGATCACCATAACAAGTATTAAACATGTGATACAATGTAAGAAGGAAATTAACGTTAATGAAGCATTGATTGTCATGTGTCTGTATGTGGAGTTAAACTCTGGAACAAATTGGGGGCAGAGCATAAACAATGTCCAAATATTCATCATTTCAAATCAAGATTTAAAAAAAAGAATTGATTAGGAGGGGTAATTGTTATTGCCATTGTTATTGCTATTGCTGTTGTGTTATCAGCATTATTTTAACAGCCCAGGATAAATACCTAACAATTTATATATTATTCTTAGAATCAAACTTAATTCAGATTCAGACAGCAGTACTGCTATTGATGCTGATGGTAATATAAAGGAATTAAATTCTTACAAGTAAAACATGCACATATCCTTGTACTCTGCATTCAACATAACTCGTAGTATAGGGCAGACATGTGGGGGCCGGCAGCTCGAGGAAACCCTCTTCTGGCAGCAGACTCCTAAATATTGTCTCTTTTAATGCACAGTATAGGACACTTAACAAATGATGGTCCTGTTGCTCGGGGCTGCTCCCCTCTGGCAGCAGGTCCAGACACAGGAAAGAAAAAACAAAAGCCCCGAATCCCTTTTAACATCATTAAGACTAATCTGGTTATCATGAGCATCAATCAGTCTGCGATCATTGTACCTTTCATGAATAAATGTGGAGTATTTTATGTATCATTCAAACACTTTGATCTTATATGGGCTGTAGTGATGATGGTGAATAACAGTAATACCAACGTGGCAATAATATAGGTATAGGGAACAAAATTATACACTTGTTATAAAGTGTAACATACTATGAATGTGACTTATTATAATCCATTGTTGCGTCTGTAAATATGTAATTAACTTAATTGTTAATTGTTCTGTAGGATAATAAGTACTAAGCAGTGTTGCAACCACATTATTATTTAAGTTTATGAACAGGGGTGGGAGTCAATAAGCTTGTCTTCTTCCCACTCCTTTTCGAGCTTGAATGTAATTATTTATTTCTTTTTCTTTTTCTTTTGTTGTGTTTTTTTCTGGCTTTGTGCCTGTATTGTGTGGCTCGAAATAAAAAAATCAATCAAAAAAATCCATCAATCACTATATTTTAAACCTCACGATATAAACCCTGTTAATGATGCACATGTTTATTTATACATTACTTATATTTACTTTGATTTCAGAGGATGAAGTGACTTGTCTAAAGATATAATGGTTTGAACAGAATACAGCAGGATTTGAACCCAAATCATTTTAGAATGTGGTCTACTGATTTATAAACTGTGCTTTGATCTTTTGCCAAATGTTGTTTTTGTGTGTGTTATCCTCTGGCCTTTTTCCAGAAGAACCTCTCCTCTGCCAACTTTAGCCATGTACTCTGCTTTCTCTTTCATGCCATTCAATGATTCCACCCTGGTTTTCCAGCCTGGTTTGGCGTCAGATTTCTCCCCTTCGATGAGCATGTCGATGTAATCTGGCGTGGACAGAGGGTCAGGCTTCAGGGCGATCTCCTTCAGTCGGTTCAAACTGGAGGAAGATTCATCCATCATCTCCGTCACTTCAACTTGTACTTCTTCATATTCGTTCTCAAGTTTGATCATTATTAGTTCAACTGAATTCTTTGCTCCAGTGGCTATTTCATATTTTGCCTTCAGATCTGTAAGTGTTTGTTTCTTTGTCACCTGCCTGTAATCCCATTTGTATTTCTGATTAAAATGCACACTCCAGATGCACTTTCCTGGACACACAGTGCAATATCCATTACTCATGGCACAACAATTCATTTTTTCTTCGTCATTTGCATAAGCACAGTCATCATGACATGTGAAACTGCACTGCTGACAGTTGGTGATGAAGGTGTTTTCCTTCTTTTCAATCCGATGAGTCTCAGGGACGGTGACTTCATACTCAAACTTTGCGTTCATGCTGATCTCAGCCTCATGTGTCTGGAGTATAACTGACGTCTGTTTTATCTCATCCAGTTTAGACAGACCAACTCTGACCTGTTTTTGCAGACTCTCCACTAAGATCTCCAGCTGTTTCCTCTCACTCAGCACCTCTTTGGTCAGTGTCAGACTTTTAGTTTGTATTTGATTCAAAGCAGAAAAAAACCTCTTCATACTTTTGCAGCCCATGGCCCAAAACATTTGATCAAAACCTTCACCTTCATCTTCTTCATTGGTAGATGATGTGCTGCAGGCGAACAGAACTGAGTTGTTGAACTTAAAGTGCAGAGGAACTCCTTTTTCTTCAGGACATGGGACTCCTGATGCAGTGATGGCCTCCAGAACCGGGGGGCGTTTTCCATCTGCAAACGTGACCAGGACTCGGATGTTTTCTGCTATGTCTTTACCAAAGATGGACAGCACTGAGTCGAACACGTATTTCTGTGAGGGGGTGAGTCTCGCTAAAGCGGACTGAACTACAAAACACACTGCGTCCAGTTCAAAGACCCCAGTTTTAGACGTGAAGAGGTTTCTGATCATCTCTGTGATCTCCATGTCTCTCTTGATCCCTCTGGTGTCTCCAAACCCCGGAGTGTCGATGATGGTGAGGGAGTAGTCGATCTGGAAGCCATCTTGGTGGTTCAGTTTGTAAACTGTGACCTCGGACGTCTGACTATTGGCTTGTGTTTCCTTCTGATCTTCTTTGACTAATTTAAAGCGGTAATCGTCCTCCCATTGGACGCCTAAGACGTAGTTGATCATTCCATCGATCAGAGTGGATTTTCCAGCTCCTGTTGCTCCCATGACCATTATGGTGCGGTTGGTTTTTGGAGAATCGTTTCCAAATCTAAAGCGTCTACAGCCTGAGATATTAATCTGCTCTTCCTCCAGAGGAACCTGATAAACTGGTGACTCTGTGCTGGATTTGAGGAGAGTACTTTTGTCTTTGACTTCATCAGGCAGACGTTTGGGAGCAACTGGTGGGATCTCCTCTGTTACTGGCTCTGCTGGGATCTCCTCTGTTACTGGCTCTGGTGGGATCTCCTCTGTTACTGGCTCTGCTGGGATCTCCTCTGTTACTGGCTCTGCTGGGATCTCCTCTGTTACTGGCTCTGGTGGGATCTCCTCTGTTACTGGCTCTGGTGGGATCTCCTCTGTTACTGGCTCTGGTGGGATCTCCTCTGTTACTGGCTCTGCTGGGATCTCCTCTGTTACTGGCTCTGGTGGGATCTCCTCTGTTACTGGCTCTGGTGGGATCTCCTCTGTTACTGGCTCTGGTGGGATCTCCTCTGTTACTGGCTCTGGTGGGATCTCCTCTGTTACTGGCTCTGGTAAAGATGCTTGTGTATCAAAAGTATCCTCTTGAGCTGTTGAATTTACTTTCTTTATCATCTGTTCTTCCAACAAAGGAACTTGATAAATAGGAGAATGTTCTGTGCTTGATTCAGTGACGCTGCGTTTGTCTTTGACCATATCAAGCAGACTTTCAGACGTATCTGTCTCATTTGATTGTGTTTCAGAAAAAGATGCTTGTGGTTTAACATCATCCAGTTTAGCTGCTGAGTGTCCCCAGAAAAAGGAAAAAATGATACGAAATATGATACGAAAAACTCTCCACATTGTGGGATAGAAGTAGCGACAATAGGCTGAACAAAAGGCTGGTTCTTCTGTTGAATTCAGTCCAAATCTGAAACAAAACAAACAACAGATTATTTACCTTTGACATATACTATTTGCTATTTCTCAAAAAGAGACTCACAAGGGTCTTAAAAACTGTAATGCTAAATGTGCCGATTTGTGATAGGCGAGGTTTTCGCATATTGGGTCACAAATGTATGGTTTGCCTGTGCCACTCACCTCGGCATACGTGTGTATCGTTGCATTGAGCTGAATCTAATTGCAACATCTTATTTTTCACTTTGGCCGACTGGGTGAAATTTTGGACGTTAACAAGAATTACTGGATATTAAAAATGTAATGAAAATTGTTTAAATCCAGAAGTTTGCAGCACATTTAAAAACTACAGGCTCAGGATAAGTGATAAAATATGAAAATACACAGACACTTTTTGTCTGTTTGTTATTAATAAGATATTACTTGGCATTAAAAAATAGTGTTGTAAGAATATACTGCAAGTGACAATATTGCAGATTTGGAAAGAAAGACAATCCATCCATCTGATTTATTTATTTAATATGGACATACCAACAACATTGGATGGGCCAGATGCATTTTTTAAAGTGTTATAGCACATGTGCTAATTTTGAACACCTGTCCATAGGAGGCTTTTGGGTTACAATAGATAAAACACATTATTAAACAAGACAAGGCACATTTTACCAATGGCCGCTGGCTGCTCTGCTTTGTGACAATGACACTAGAGTCCGCTATTGCTGTAGTACCTCCATATAGCCGCTAGTTTCCCATTGGAATGCAGTGCACTTTAGACACGTTAAAACAACTTTAGAGCCTGGTGCCTAATTTTTTGGAATTTTCTACAGCTACATATTCCTCCTGTGATTACGCTGGGTTAGTTACAATTAAAGAATCCAGGCTGGTTTTCGAAAGAAAAATTGTAGAAATCGCGTACTTAATGAGGGTCAGACTGTTAGCATTGGAGCTGTGCAGCTATGACCGAACTACTACTACTACTTCGCAAGGGCCGAGTCTACAGTGAAGATCCCGCCCTTATGCCCTTATTAGGAACATGCTTCGTCAGAGCTGGGGAGGAGGAGTCTGTAAATCCGCCATGATTTCCCCCTCGAACGTGGTCATTGTGGTAAACAGGGAGGAGTGAGGAGGAGTGGTCTATTCTTTTTAACAGAAGCAATCTACCACATTCAAAACCACAGTCACGGAGGTATGACTTGACTCTTCTTCATACACTCAACCATGCTAAAGTTATCTGGGACGCTAAAACGAAACCTAAAGGTCTGCTGGGGGGTCATTTAAATATTCGGAGTATTTCCTCTAAAACCGACCAGGTGGAAAAACTGCTTACTGACTCGAACTTGGACTGTATTTGTCTATCAGAGACCTGGTTAGCAAAGACATCTCCTCAGGCAGCCTACTGCATTCCAGGCTATAGCATATTCAGAAGAGATAGGTCTACTGTTAGAGGCGGTGGACTACTTTTCTATGTTAAAGAGCATTTACAATGCCAACAGATAAATGTGCAAGATGAATTGAATGTAGAGATTGAATGTATTGCACATTTATTTAACTATACATGTGTCTCCTCAGATGTCATTTATTTTAGTTGGTAAATTTTATAGACCACCTTCTGCTGATGCCAAATGTTATACATCAATTAAGGAAATTTTAAAAGAATTAAATACTCTTGGTAAAGAAGTAATTGTACTTGGGGATTTTCATGTAAATTGGATAGATAAAAATAGTAGAAGATTAAAGGAAATAACAGGGCTTTATCATTTTGACAAGCTAATAAAAGGACCCACAAGGATAACCAAAAAATCAAAAATGAAAATTGACTTGGTATTTTTAAATAAATCTGACAAAATAATAAAATCTTTTAATTTCATCACAGGAATGTCAGATCACAATTTAGTTCTTATATCACGGAAATTAAACAAAAGCCGATTTACATTTAGAACAAATAAGAAAGAGAAAGAGGCCTTTTATAAAGTACCCAACAAAGATTTGGCACATTTTGACCAAGAGTTGGAGAAGGTAGACTGGAATGTTCTGAACTCTAATGATGAAATAGGCTCATTTTGTGGGAGCTTTTTAGATCTAATTAATAATGTTAAGGCGTAAAGGGTGTTAACTTGAACAAAAAGGCACATTTACCCTGGTTGACAAATGACATTTGGAAATTGATGAGGAGAAGAGATTATCTTCTTAAAAAGGCTTTAAAATCTAACATTGAAAATGATATGCGTCTATTTAAAGATTATCGAAATAAAGTAGTGAAATAACTAAGGACTTCGAAAGCAAACTTTTATTGATTTGATAACACAAGCTAAAGGAAACAATCACTTAGTCTGGAAGCACATTTCTCTGGAAAAAAAACTCTCAATGTTATGAAATCTAAATGAACAATGTTTTAACACAAGATGAATCAAAGGTAGCTAGTGCTTTTAATAGTTTTTTCAAAGATTCTATGAAGGATTTGGTTGTTGTTTTTGGTAACAGAACAACGGGAACGAAATGTATAGATTCAACTAAACAAGTGTTTCACTTAAGTGAGGTCTCAGAGCAAGAAGTTCTTCAAATTTTACAAGGACTTAAAAATTCAAAGTCACAGGATGGTTATGGTTTAGATTCATGTACGATCCAAAGGAACGGTGCCACCCTATGTCGACCTACTACTCAGCTAATCAATCCATCAGAGAAGCGGTCTTCCCCGACTGTCTAAAAGGCAATGGTTACACCTTTGCATAAGGAAAGAGATAAAGCTGAGCTGGCCAACTATAGACCAGTGAGTATCCTACTGTAATATCAACTACAGACCAGTGATTATCCTACTGTAATATCAACTATAGACCAGTGAGTATCCTACTGTAATATCAACCATAGACCAGTGATTATCCTACTGTAATATCAACTATAGACCAGTGATTATCCTACTGTAATATCAACTATAGACCAGTGAGTATCCTACTGTAATATCAACTACAGACCAGTATTATCTACTGTAATATCAACTACAGACCTGTGATTATCCTACTGTAATATCAACTACAGACCAGTGAGTATCCTACTGTAATATCAACTACAGACCAGTGATTATCCTACTGTAATATCAACTATAGACCAGTGAGTATCCTACTGTATCATGATTATACTAATCTACAGACCAGTGATTATCCTACTGTCAAACTGTATCAGACTATAGACCAGTGAGTATCCTACTGTAATATCAACTACAGACCAGTGATTATCCTACTGTAATATCAACTATAGACCATGAGTATCCTACGTAATATCAACAAGACAGTATATACTTAAATAACTAAGACCAGTGATTATCCTACTGTAATATCAACTATAGACCAGTGAGTATCCTACTGTAATATCAACTATAGACCAGTGAGTATCCTACTGTAATATCAACTACAGACCAGTGATTATCCTACTGTAATATCAACTACAGACCAGTGATTATCCTACTGTAATATCAACTATAGACCAGTGAGTATCCTACTGTAATATCAACTATAGACCAGTGATTATCCTACTGTAATATCAACTACAGACCAGTGATTATCCTACTGTAATATCAACTATAGACCAGTGAGTATCCTACTGTAATATCAACTATAGACCAGTGAGTATCCTACTGTAATATCAACTATAGACCAGTGATTATCCTACTGTAATATCAACTACAGACCAGTGATTATCCTACTGTAATATCAACTATAGACCAGTGAGTATCCTACTGTAATATCAACTATAGACCAGTGATTATCCTACTGTAATATCAACTACAGACCAGTGATTATCCTACTGTAATATCAACTACAGACCAGTGATTATCCTACTGTAATATCAACTATAGACCAGTGAGTATCCTACTGTAATATCAACTACAGACCAGTGAGTATCCTACTGTAATATCAACTATAGTCCAGTGAGTATTCTACTGTAATATCAACTATAGACCAGTGAGTATCCTACTGTAATATAAACTATAGACCAGTGAGTATCCTACTGTAATATCAACTACAGACCAGTGATTATCCTACTGTAATATCAACTATAGACCAGTGAGTATCCTACTGTAATATCAACTATAGTCCAGTGAGTATTCTACTGTAATATCAACTATAGACCAGTGAGTATCCTACTGTAATATCAACTACAGACCTGTGAGTATCCTACTGTAATATCAACTATAGACCAGTGAGTATCCTACTGTAATATCAACTATAGACCAGTGAGTATCCTACTGTAATATCAACTACAGACCAGTGATTATCCTACTGTAATATCAACTATAGACCAGTGAGTATCCTACTGTAATATCAACTATAGACCAGTGAGTATCCTACTGTAATATCAACTACAGACCAGTGATTATCCTACTGTAATATCAACTATAGACCAGTGAGTATAAAAAAAAATAACCTACGTAATATCAACTATGACCAGTGAGTATCCTACTGTAATATCAACTATAGACCAGTGATTATCCTACTGTAATATCAACTATAGACCAGTGAGTATCCTACTGTAATATCAACTATAGACCAGTGATTATCCTACTGTAATATCAACTATAGACCAGTGAGTATCCTACTGTAATATCAACTATAGACCAGTGATTATCCTACTGTAATATCAACTATAGACCAGTGATTATCCTACTGTAATATCAACTATAGACCAGTGATTATCCTACTGTAATATCAACTATAGACCAGTGAGTATCCTACTGTAATATCAACTATAGACCAGTGATTATCCTACTGTAATATCAAACTATAGACCAGTGATTATCCTACTGTAATATCAACTATAGACCAGTGATTATCCTACTGTAATATCAAACTATAGACCAGTGAGTATCCTACTGTAATATCAACTATAGACCAGTGATTATCCTACTGTAATATCAACTATAGACCAGTGAGTATCCTACTGTAATATCAACTACAGACCAGTGATTATCCTACTGTAATATCAACTACAGACCATGATTATCCTACTGTAATATCAACTAAGACCATGATATCCTACTGTAATATCAACTACAGACCAGTGAGTATCCTACTGTAATATCAACTACAGACCAGTGAGTATCCTACTGTAATATCAACTATAGACCAGTGAGTATCCTACTGTAATATCAACTAAGACCATGATATCCTACTGTAATATAACTATAGACCAGTGATATCCTACTGTAATATCAACTACAGACCAGTATTATCCTACGTAATATCAACTACAGACCAGTGATTATCTACTGTAAATCAACTATAGACCAGGAGTACCACTGTAATATCAACTATAGACCATGAGTATCCTACTGTAATATCAACTATAGACCATGATTATCCTACTGTAATATAACTATAGACAGATTATCCTACTTAATATCAACTACAGACCAGTGATTATCCTACTGTAATATCAACTACAGACCAGTGAGTATCCTACTAATATCAACAAGACCAGTAGTATCTACTGTAATATCAACTACAGACCAGTGAGTATCCTACTTAATATCAACTATAGACCAGTGATTATCCTACTGTAATATCAACTACAGACCAGTGATTATCCTACTGTAATATCAACTATAGACCAGTGATTATCCTACTGTAATATCAACTATAACCAGTGAGTATCCTACTGTAATATATATATATATATTTTTTTTATTTCTTTATTTGAATTGGGACAGTGCACATTAATCAACATGTGTTTTTTCAACATGTAAATGTGCCGGAGTTAGCCATATAGGCTAATTTTCATCCGTAGTCCCATGGCAGGTTGATGTCAAGAGAGGTAGAATAGGACATACAACAGGCACAAACATACAGCAAAACACTATCACAGAGACATAAAAAGACAGTGAATGAAGAATAACAACATATATTTAAAAATGCAAGAAATAGGTAAATTTGTTCAACTAAAAAATCAGAAAGGGACAATACACACAACACCACAATCTTCCACACAGCAAGACATGTATCAGTGGTTTGTGAAAAATGTGAAATGAGGTCAGGTTCCTCAATTCTGTTGGGACCAAGTTCCAGGAGTGTGGAACTACAGACCAGTGAGTATCCTACTGTAAATATCAAACCATAGACCAGTGATTATCCTACTGTAATATCAACTATAGACCAGTGATTATCCTACTGTAATATCAACTATAGACCAGTGATTATCCTACTGTAATATCAACTAGACCAGTATTTACTGAATATCAACTAGACCAGTGAGTATCCTACTGTAATATCAACTACAGACCTGTGATTACCTACTGTAATATCAACTACAGACCAGTGATTATCCTACTGTAATATCAACTACAGACCAGTGAGTATCCTACTGTAATATCAACTACAGACCAGTGATTATCCTACTGTAATATCAACTACAGACCAGTGATTATCCTACTGTAATATCAACTACAGACCAGTGATTACCACGTAATTCACTAAGACCAGTTATCCTACTGTAATATCAACTATAGACCAGTGATATCCTACTGTAATATCAACTACAGACCAGTGATTATCCTACTGTAATATCAACTACAGACCAGTGATTATCCTACTGTAATTATCCTTAATATCAACTAAGACCAGTGATTATCCTACTTATATCAACTACAGACCAGTGATATCCTACTGTAATATCAACTATAGACCAGTGAGTATCCTACTGTAATATCAACTACAGACCAGTGAGTATCCTACTGTAATATCAACTATAGACCAGTGAGTATCCTACTGTAATATCAACTATAGACCAGTGAGTATCCTACTGTAATATCAACTATAGACCAGTGAGTATCCTACTGTAATATCAACTATAGACCAGTGAGTATCCTACTGTAATATCAACTATAGACCAGTGAGTATCCTACTGTAATATCAACTATAGACCAGTGAGTATCCTACTGTAATATCAACTATAGACCAGTGATATCCTACTGTAATATCAACTACAGACCAGTGAGTATCTACTGTAATATCAACTATAGACCAGTGAGTATCCTACTGTAATATCAACTACAGACCAGTGATATCCTACTGTAATATCAACACAGACCATGAGTATCCTACTGTAATATCAACTACAGACAGTGATTATCCTACTGTAATATCAACTATAGACCAGTGAGTATCCTACTGTAATATCAACTATAGACCAGTGAGTATCCTACTGTAATATCAACTATAGACCAGTGAGTATCCTACTGTAATATCAACTATAGACCAGTGAGTATCCTACTGTAATATCAACTATAGACCAGTGAGTATTCTACTGTAATATCAACTACAGACCAGTGAGTATCCTACTGTAATATAAACTATAGACCAGTGATATCCTACGGTAATATCAACTACAGACCAGTGATTATCCTACGGTAATATCAACTACAGACCAGTGAGTATCCTACTGTAATATCAACTACAGACCAGTGATTATCCTACTGTAATATCAACTATAGACCAGTGAGTTATCCCTGACTGTAATATCAACTACAGACCATGAGTATCCTACTGTAATATCAACTACAGACCAGTGGTACCTACTGTAATATCATACCCATGGTATTTTTGTAAATTTCACATTATACACAATTACAGCGCGCTAGCGCCCTCTGCAGGTTGGAGCCATTATTCACATGAAGAGGCAAAAAATGTAGTTTTGATGTTTACTGACAAAGATTAATGGCACATTAGGGCAATAAAATGCAGTGTGGCCACGCTAGCGTCCTTGATAGGGTTATGGCTCGCCAATGGAGGCACTAAAGGAGGCACGGCTGCGAGGAGAAAATATCCGGCGCTAATACCTTTAGCATCCCTATGGCTTTTCCCATGTAAATTAGCCTCGTGCTAATAGCTCGCTAATACAATCGTTTTTTGAAGGTTTTAGTTAACTCTAAGCTACTTATTTTCTATTTGCATTGTATATTTACCCAATTGAGATTGTAATATGCATTCTTTGTGTAACTGTATGTTACAGTTTTAAAGCCATAGGGATGCTAACGGTATTAGCGCCGGATATTTTCTTCCTAATTACGAATAGGAAACTTGCTAAAAATTACTAAATTTGGTATCTAATGGAAGCTATGATCACTATCATTTGAATACTTACAGACAGATATTTTTGTGGGTCAAAATAAAATGTAAGAAGCTGAAACACTGTGGAGTTTGACTTTCTGTGGGACTGCTGAGCATGACTGAACTAGGTAGCAAGTGTTTTCTAAAAAAAGAAAAAAAAAAACTAAACAGTACTGGTATTTTAACAAACACGCTTCTATACTTACATAGAACCTCCTTAGAGTAACTTGGAATCTTCATGAATGGTGATCTGTTACTTCCAATCCTTCATAACAGCATTTACTTCCAGCAAAAAACAACAACACAGGGCATCTAGCTAGGAGGATATAGACTCGTCTCTGATTGGCCGAGAGCGGACCAGGGCCCGCCTTCCCAGGGGTCAAGAACTGCATAGCATATTGAATTAAGTTGCACTCAAACCTTGTGGCAATGCAATATGCAATATGCAATGCAATCCAGAGGGAGGTGCTGTTTCACAACACATTAAATGAAACTTACTCAAAAGTAGAATAGAATATTCCAAGTCAAAATAAGATATGACATTCAACTTTGCCAAAAACAACTCGAAACTAAATGCCATTTTAAGAATGAATAGAACAATGAATAAAGAGGCCAAATTTCCATGTCAATATGTTATTCATTTAAAAATCTTGTAATTTGAAATATATAAAGACATTGAATCGACACTTTACATATTGAATTGCCATTAGAACATTTGGAATAGAACATTACATGTCAAAATAGGATATAACATGCAACTTTGTCAAATACAACTCTAAACTAAATGCCATTTAGAATGAATAGAACAATGAATAAAGAGGCCAAATTTCCATGTCAATATGCTATTCATTTCAAAATCTTGTAATTTGCAATATATAAAGACATTGTATCGACACTTTACATATTGAATTGCCATTAGAACTTTTGGAATAGAACATTAAATGTCAAAATTGGATATAACATTACACTTTGCCAAACACAATTCCAAAATAAATACTAAAATAACATAATGCATAGCCATTTGACAAATGAATAGACAATTGAATTAAGGTGCCAATAGTCTTCCATACCGTCACAAGGGCCTATTGTAATCGCAACGCAGTACGCAGAGCGCACTGTACATCCCTGTGCACTGTGCATCCCAATGTATTGTATATGTATTGTAATGAAAATAATACATTGAAGACAAAATGTGAACAAAAGAAAAGAAACTTCTGATTAATTAATTACAAGAGGTTTAGTGCAATTAAAAATATCAAATGTAAATTAATCCCACTTTATGGACACAGACAGACGTTACTCAGGGACGAACACAGTGTAAAGGCACATATTTAAGGCACATGAACTATTTAAAAAGATCATTCTCCAAAATAAATAAAACTGCCTTTGAAGCGTTTAAATGATCACACAGGCCTCACTTCTCCAACAAAATAAGTTCAGATGAAGGAATATACAAAGAAGCATCAAAAATACACCTCTGAAAAATAAATACAACCCCGAAATAAATGATGCTTAAACGCAATTATTACGATTAATTAATTACAAAGACCATTTAACTCGATTGAACATTTTAACCCATTAATAAAACTAAACTTAATTCGTAATCGAAACAGATTTAAAATGAGACTTACCCGTTCTGCTTGTGCTGTTTGTGAAAAAGAAAACAAAAAAATAGTTTAGCCATAATCTTTCAGACCAAAAACATAAGCAAACAGATTTCAATAGTTAATTCAATCATTTGATCCATGTTAATATTGCAGTACATATTGTCATTGACAGAGATTGAAGAGGTTAGTAAGTGAGGCTGTTGTTGAGACTCACCTTTGGTCCAGGCGCCACTGCTGCTCTCACTTTCTCTCTGTCTCTTTTATGTGTCTGACAAACAGGGGCGGATCATCCACTGACGTACGTACAGAGTACGTTACTGCAAAATACTTTTACTTGAAGTTAGTAACTCTATATTGAAGCAACAATCTTCTTCTGACTTGAGAGGGATTTTTGCCATATTGACAGTATGTCTAGTTCCAAAAGAGTTGAGGCGAGATGCTGCAGGTGGACAGGAAGAAAAAATATTTAAAGATATCACTTTAATTACACAGTCCTGATCGAAAGTTTAAGACCAGATAAAAAATGTTGCTTAGTTGGATCTTAAGGTTCCAAACATCATTTTAATACGGCAATAGAAGAAATGGGAGTGAAAAAGTGGAAACAAAAAAACAAGTAACTATTTATTGAAAACAACAATGAAACTGAAATAGTCCAGCAGCTGATCCAAATTTTAGGACCACATGCCTTTAAAAGGCCATTTTCTGTCATGACTTTGTCCTGATAGAAAGGTTTAGATCGTGGTCGGGTTGTTGCGTTGCATAAGCAGAGCCTCCATCGCTGCTGGAGGCGGGACGCAGTAACACAGTCAGATCCTGAAGTTATGGGACAAAAAAGTGAAGTGGAAAAACCCATAAAACTGATTGGCTGGAGGATCCTCCGTTCCTGAGCCGACTGCAATAACCATCAGAGGTTTTCATCTGCGACTGAAGCTTCAGAAACAAAGAGCCACAGAACTGTCCCTTTGGACTTTGGACAGAGACCAAACATGGGACACTGAAGGTGAAGAAAGTTTGATTCTCTGATGAGAAACATGTGACCTTGATGGTTCCATGGTTACTGATCCACCTGAGATGTTTTCTACGCCACAGAGCACTATAATGACCTTCAGTGGAACAATGGAGCTTCAGGTGGTGCAGATGTTACAGGCTGAGGCCTCTTCTGTGGGAACCTCTGGTATTGGGCTACAGTCGGCTCCAGGAATGGAGGATCCTCCAGCCAATCAGATCCTGCGAGAGGCTCTGCTTATGCAGCTCAACAACCCGACCACGATCTAAACCTTTCTATCAGGACAAAGTCATGACAGAAAATGGCCTTTTAGAGGCATGTGGTCCTAAACTTTGAATCAGCTGCAAAAACAAACTATTCCAGTTTAATTGTTGTTTTCAATAAAAGGTTTACTCAATGTTTTTTTTTTTCTTCACTCGCAATGTGAGAAAAGTACATTTGGAGAAATTGGCCGTTGAATTTACAAACTCACATTTAATTCTTTGGAGAAACATTGAATCAGTAAAATAATGAAATGCTTGTCATTGCGTGAATTAGGCTTATCATAGAGCAGTGTTGTCATAACATAGCTAAAGAAAATTGAGTGGCTATGTTATTCTTTTGTTATTCTTTGAAATGTCCTTCAATTTGAGGTTTCATCTGATGTTAATGTTTGCTTTGTCCATTAATGTGAGGTTCTATTTTCTATTTAAATAAAATTATAATCTGCATAACCTGTATTGGATCAAACGTGAAAACATTTTGAACCCGTGTGTCAGGTGCAGACAGTTGGAAAACTAAAAGCAAAGAGGAGGAAGCTCGTTTGACAGACAGTTCCTGGGCTTTGAGCCAGAAAACAGAAGACAAGATAAAATACTTTCACTTCTAATGCCTTTCCTTCAGGACTGCGTTGGTGGCACTAAGCCAGGACTCGCATTCCAACAACAACAGTTTTTGATGTCCCATACTGTTTCTTTAATACTTAAAAAGTATTGCTCACCGCTTTAAACCTTGTATTCTGTTAAAAGACACTGCCCTAAGTTCCCGCATTTTGTGTCACTTTTTTGACTGCTGTAAAAATATTGTAGATGAACATTTTTGTTTTAAGGTTTTCATATACATTTGTTAATCCACTTTAGTCCTGCACAACACTACTAAAGTTGGGAAAAAGATCAAAATATGTACCATATTTAACACCCCATTTTAAAAAAATAACACAAAAATTGCAATGTTTCCAGATAAAAATGATTTTGGCTTGAAATTGATAAATTCAAAGTTCAGTAATAACTTTGATTTTTTTACTTTTTAATTTGTTCTCCCGGAATGTTAAAATGATATGACACATTAGACGTACATTTTCACAAAATACGTATTACATTCAAAGATCATGTTAAAATGTTTCCCGAAATCTGCAAAAAAAGACCCTTTTATTTTGGAAAGAAAAACACTTCGCACATTAGGCCATGAGCCCCCGAAGTGACGATAGAACAAAACTGAAAATGTTAACGGCGCTGAAAGCATTGAAGTCAATGGTATTGTCAAATTAAATACCAAACGTCTCTCACAGCAAATAGGCGCTGTCAGTGGCACTAAAAGAGCGCTTAGAAAGACGGTTTCGTTCCACCAATTGGGCATACTTTTACTTTTTTATTTTTAACATTCAGAATTATATAAAGATCCTTAGGAAAAAGTTCTCCACGCACAATCCTGCAGTTTTTTGAGAAATTTGAATGTGAAATGGGAACTATTTTCTTCTGGCACGGATGATTTTAGGGTCACCTACCTATTTGACCAATCAGCGCATCGCCGTTGGCAACCAAGAACCCGGAAGTAACAACGCTGCCCAGCGCAGTGTTACAGCTATCGTAAATGAAAATCCTACTTTCTGAAGGCAAAACTTTAGATTTCTGCAGCGAGAACAACTCGAGCAGCGCGGCAACATTCAAGAAGATCCAAACGAGTGGATATCGCCCGTAGACTGTTTAATCCCTGGACAGCGAGTACAATGACTGGAAATTGCCACAAAGATATCGACAGACTTGCCAGGCCAAAGATCCCTAAAACGAGCAGCCAGTGTTGTCCTTATCGGAGTACATTCTTATTATTGTGTTGCCTAGATGTCGAATACAAATAATGATAAAGGTCAGAGAGCGGGAGTACACACGTGTTTGCCTTAGTGTTATTGTGTCATGTGCACGTTTGACCCGAAAATTCGTTAGTTTTCTGATTCTGGGGTCTTCCCCATTTGTCTGATTTGCTTTAGAATGATTATATCAAACTAACTTACCAGTTGCCACACCAAAAATGGGTAGCATGAAGACGTATGTATCAAAAGTTATCAAATGTTATTGCTGAGATAAAGCCAACCAAACCAATCGAAAAAATTAAATATACACTGATGCAACTGTAGAACAGCTGTTATTTTTACAGTCTGTGGTTTATTTTATTAGTTGGTGGATAAGTATTGTCGTTTGGTTGTGAGTTGATCACTGTCCTTTCAGTCTCTTATTCCACTCAAAAGTCCAGATTCATAAAATGGAGATATCAGTACAGTTACTTTACATGATACTTAAGGTGTAGTTTATTTTCTGTTTGCTTATTTCATTTTCCAGGACAAAACTACTGATGAAAAGATGTGTGCGGTGGAGCCGGTGCTGTAAAGCCAGACTTGCTTCATTAAACTCAACATGAAAGAGTGATATGTATTCATGAATTAATCAGAATGAATCCTCAAGGGCTCGGAAACAACTGGATTCATGCAAAGAATGCTAAACTTTGCAAACTTCTATCCAACCACTTGGTTTAGAGGCCTGTTTTAATAGCAATATTCGAAGACTATCTGACTGAAAATGCTGATAAAGTATATTATCTAAGCTCTAATTATCAGTGTCTGTCCTTTTGCTCCTAGATATTGCTTTGATCGTTGACTGTGTACTGACGTTAAAACTTTAAAAATGTGTTTTGTCTGTTTTTACAGTGAGAACCTTGCCATTGTGTTTACATAATCAAGTCTGATGTGATGTCTTCTTATGTGATTCAGTATGAGCACTCTTCAGATCATCAATAAAACTGGCAGTCTCAGAGCCTCAGATTACAGGTTAATGTTATCAAACCGTCTTATAATCAAGTCTGCATTTAATGTAACAGGGATATTTATAAATGGCCCTATGAATATCAGAGAAGTAAGATTTATTTATTTTTTTCATCAAAACTTAGGCTGGAAATCATTTTGTCTGTGGCATCTGAACCGAGGCTCTTCCGAAACCGCCTCTTTCTTTTGCTCACACTTCTCTAATTCCTCAGTGAAGGCTTCTAAATTGACTCTTCTAGAATAAACATGAAACTGAAATGTTGGTGCGTGTTGCATGGCCTGCTCAGTGTAACACACACTGTGAGTCTGCATGATGCTTATAAGCCACTTCTCTCCTCTTGCTTAGACAAGACCTATTGCTTCAAGGAAACACGCATGTTTGAGTGCGTAGGAAAAGGATGATCGGTTTCAGTCCACAATCATCCATTGTTGTAAATACACACAAAGTAAAAATCTCCTAATCAAGGTGTTTAACCTACAGGTTTACACTTTTAAATATATCAATACTGCTAGCTTAAACAGGAGGGCTTCTTCGTGACTTCAATGAACGATTCTTACAAAAAGCAAAAATCACCCAATTAAAAAAAAAACTTCTATTTCTATTTTTCAAAACTGGGCGTCGATGTGGTCCTTCAGGTCCTTCAGTCAAAGTTTCAAGGATTAACAGTTTCAAGGAATTCAGGAGTTCGGAAGGTTTCAAAGTTTCAAGATTCACAGTTTCAGGATTCCAGGAGTTCAAGGTTTCAACAGTTTTCAAGGTTTCAACAGTTTCAAGGTTTCACAGTTCAAGGAACTTCGGGATTTAAAATTTCTGCATTAGATCTGTTCCGAGTTCATCGCAAGGGACGCAGCCATTGCAACCTTTTCTAGTTGTTTTGGCCTTTTTCACTGGTGTTATAAAGATGAGCCAGACTGTTTGTGTTCTGTTTAAAGCGGCTCGCAAACCCACCTTTTTAGCTTAGCCTTTGCTTAATATCTTATTTACTTATTTATTCAGTTCAATTTTATTATTTTTTATGTTTATAGATTAGCTTAGTTATATTGGTTCTAGTTATTTTATATTTGTTTTCTTTATTCATTTGAATGTTATTATTTTGCATTTTTGCATATTAGAATCTCCAGTGTTTCCTCAGGGGCTCTGCCCGCGGGACGGTGCGTTGGCGTGGCGTGTGGGCGCTGGTTTCCTCTGGCGCCCCCGATGAGGTGTGGGTTTTCTGCTGTGCTCACTGCGTCCTGTGGCTTGAATGTGCATGCTCCCACGGTCAGACGCTTCCTTTGATGTGGACTCTCACTCACACAGGTTCATCACACAGACCCTCACTCACACAAGACTCTCACTCACACAGACCTCACTCACAACAGACTCTCACTCACACCAGACCCTCACTACACAGACTCTCACTACACAGACCCTCATCACACAGACTCTCACTCACACAACCCTCACTCACCAGACTCTCAACTCACACAAACACACTCTCACTCACACAGACTCTCACTCACAACAGACTCTCACTCACATCAGACCGCTCACTCACACAGACTCTCACTCACACAGACTCTCACTCACACAGACTCTCACTCACACAGACTCTCACTCCACAGACCCTCACTCAACAGCACTCTCACTCACACAGACCCTCACTCACACAGGACCCTCACTCACACAGACTCTCAGCTCACACAGACTCCACTCACACAGACCCTCACTCACACGACCTCACTCACACAGGGACTCTCGACTCACACAGACTCTCACTCACACAGACCCTCACACACAGACCCTCAACTCACACTGACCCTCACTCACACTGACCCTCACTCACACAGACCCCTCACTCACACAGACCCTCCACCACAACAGACTCTCACTCACACAGACTCTCACTCACGCAGACTCTCACTCACACAGCCCTCATCACACAGGACTCTTGCACTTCACACAGGACTCTCACTCACAGACTCTCACTAACAACAGACCTCACTCACACGAGACTCTCACTCACACAGACCCTCAATCACACGACTCTCACTCACACAGACTCTCACTCACACAGACTCTCACTCACACAGACTCTCACTCACACCAGGACCCTCACTCACACAGACTCTCACTCACAACAGACCCTCACTCACAAGACTCTCACTCACACAGCTCTCACTCACACAGACTCTTCCACCACGCAGACCCTCACTTCACGCAACCCTCATCACACAAACCCTTCATCACGCAAAACCCTCACTCACAACAGACTCTCACTCACACAGACTTCTGCACTCACGCAATCTCACTCACACAGACCCTCACTCCAACAGACCCTCACTCCACAAACTCTCACTCCACAGACTCTTATCACACAGACCCTCACTCACACACACTCTTCACTACACAGACTCTCACTCACACAGACTTCTCACTCACACAGATCTCACTCACAAGGACTCTCACTCAACAGACTTCAATCACACCAGACTCTTACTCACACAGACCCTCAGATACACAGATCTCACTTCACACAGACTCTCACTTCACCAGACCCCTCACACAGACCCTCACTCACACAGACCCTCACTCACACGACTCTCACTCACACAGACTCTCACTAACAGAGACTCTCACTCAACACAGACCCTCACTCACACAGACCCTCACTCACACAGACCCTCAGTCACACAGACTCTTCACTCAACACAGACTTCACGTCACACCAGACCCTCACTCACACAGTCTCACTCACACAGACTCTCATCCACAGACTCTCCCACTCACAGAACTCTTCACTCACACAGACTCTCACTCAACAGACTCTCACTCCACAGAGACCCTCCCTCAACACGACTCTCATCACACAGACCTCTCACTCACACAGACTCTCACTCACACAGACTCTCACTCACACGACTCTCACTCACAACAGACTCTCACTCACACGACTCTCACTTCACAGAGACTCTCACTCACACAGACTCTCACTCACTCAGACTCTCACTCACACAGACTCTCAACTCAAACAGGACTCTCACCTCACAAGACCTCCTCACACAGCTCTCACTCACACAGGACTCTCACTCACAGAGACCTCACTCCACACAGACCCTCACTCACAACACCTTCACTCACACAGACTCTCACTCCAAGATTTCTCACTCACAAGACTCTCACTCACAGAGACCCTCACTCACACAGACCCCTCACCACACACACTCCTACTCACACAGACTTCTATCACAAAGACTTCATCACACGACTCTCACTCACAAGACCCTTCCACTCACACAGACCCTCACTCACACAGACTCTCACCACCACCACTCTCATCACACAGACATCTTCACTCACACAGACCTCACTCACAACACACTCTCACTCACACAGACTCTCACTCACAGACTCCACTCACACAACCCTCACTCCACGACTCTCACTCACACAGACTCTCACTCACACAGACTCTCACTCAAAAGACTCTCATCACAAAAGACTCTTCACTCACAAGACTCCACTCACACCACACTCCACTCACACACACTCCTCACTCACACAGGACCCTCACTCACACACACTCTCACTCACACGACTCTCACTCACAACAGACTCTCACTCAAACAGACTCTCACTCACACGACTCTCACTCACACAGACTCTCACTCACACAGACTCTCATCAACGACTCTCACCAACAGACTCTCACTCAAACAGACTCTCACTGCACACAAGACCCTCACTTCACACAGACCTTCACTCCACACACACTCTCACTCACAGAGACTCTCACTCACACAGACTTCTTCACTACACAGGACCCTCACCAACACAGACTCTCACTCACACAGACCCTCACTCACACAGACGCTCACTGCACACACACTCTCACTCACGAGACTCTCATCACACAGACTCTCACTTCACACAGGACTCTCACTCACAGACTCTCACTAACAACAGACCTCACTCACACGAGACTCTCACTCACACAGACCCTCAATCACACGACTCTCACTCACACAGACTCTCCAGCTCACACGGACTCCACTCACACGACCCTCACTCACACAGACCCTCACTCACACGACCCTACTCACACAGACCTCACCTCACACAGACTCTCACTCACACAGACCTCACTCACACAGACCCTCACTCACAAGACCTCACTCACCGACTCTCACTCAACAGAAAGTTCCACTCACACAAGACCTCACTCACCACGACTCTCACTCACACAGACTCTCAATCACAAGACCCTCACTTCCAACGAAACAAAGGGGGAACCCCCTCACATCACACAGACTCTCACTCCACAGACCCTCACTCACACAGACTCTCACTCACAAGACCCTCACTCACACAGACCCTCACTCACACAGACCCTCACTCACACAGACCCTCACTCACACAGACTCTCACTAACACAGACTCTCACTCACGCAGACCCTCACATCACACAGACCCTCACTCCACCCAGACCCTGCACTCACAGCAGACCCTCAACTCACACGAGACCCTCACTCAACGCAGACCCCTCACTCACACAGACCCTCACTCACACAGACTCTCACCCTCACACAAACCCTCACTACACAGACTCTCACTCACACAGACCCTCACTCACACAGACCCTCACTTCACAACAGACCCTCACTCACACCAGACCCTCACTCACACAGACCCTCACTCACACGGACTCTCACTCACACAGACTCTCACTCACACCAGACCCTCACTCACACAGACCTCCACTCACACAGAGCTCCATACACGACTCTCACTCAGCACAGACCCTCACTCACAGAGACTCTCACTTCACACAGACTCTCACTCACCACGAGTTCTCACTCACACAGGTTCACTCACACAGGACTCTCACTCACACAGAGTCTCACTCACACAGAGCAGTGCTCCTCACACAGGTCTCACTCACCAGAGTCCGTACCACACAGACCCTCACTCACACAGACTCTCACTCACACAGAACTCTCACTGCACACAGACCCTCACTCACAACGACCCAACTTCACACAGACGTCTCACTCACCGACCCTCACTCACACAGAGTCTCACTCACACAGAGTCTCACTCACACAGACTCTCCTCACACGAGTCTCACTCACACAGAGTCTCCTCCACAGACTCTCACTCACACTTATGTATTCTCACCACCAGACTCTCACTCAACAGCAGACGCCTGCACTCACAGCAGAACTCTCACTCACACAACACTCTCACTTCACACAGACCCTCACTCACACAGACCCTCACTCACACAGACGTCTCATCACAAACGACTCTCACTCACCACAGAGTCTCACTCACACAGAGTCCACCACACAGACTCTCACTCAATAGACCTCACTCACATAGACTCTCACTCACACAGACCCTCACTCAACATAGACCTGCACTCACATAGACTCTCATCACAAGACCTCACTCACACAGACCCTCACTCACACAGAACTCTCACTCACACAGACTCTCACTCACACGACCTCACTCAACAGCCTCACTCACACAGACGGCTCACTCACACGAGTCTCAACTCACTCCAGACTCTCAACTCACACAGACCCTCACTCACACAGACTCTCACTCACACAGACCTCACTCACACAGACCCTCACTCACGCAGGACTCTTCACTCAACAGAGTCTCACTCACTCAGGATCTCACCACAACAGACCTCACTCACACAGGACCCTCATCACTAGACCTCATCACACAGACCCTCACTCACACAGATCTCACTCACACAGACTCTCGACTCACACAGAGGTCTCACTCACACAGAGTCTTCACTCACACAGACTCTCACTCACACAAGGTCTCACTCACACAGGAGTCTCACTCACCAGAGTCTCACTCACACAGGTCTCACTCACCACAGAGCTCACTCACACAGAGTCTCATCACACAGAGTCTCACTCACACGAGAGTCTCAGCTCACAAGAGTCTCACTCACACAGACCCTCACTCACCACAAGTCACTCAACACAGACTCTCACTCACATAGCCCTCACTCACACAGGACCCCCACTCACATAGACGCCTCACTCACGAAGACCTCACTCACACAGACCCTCACTCACACAGACCTCACTCACACAGAGTCCACTCACACAGATCTCACTCACACAGACCTCACTCACCACGACCCTCACTTCACACAGACCTCTCGACTCAACAGAGTCTCACTCACTCAGACTCTCACTCACACAGAACCTCACTCACACAGATCCTCACCACACAGGACTCTCACTCACACAGATCTCACTCACTGACTCTCACTGCGATCGACTCTCACTCACTCAGACTCTCACTCCCACACAGCCCTCATCACACAGCCCTCACTCACACGACTCCCACTCACAGAGTCGTCACTCACTCGACTCTCACTCACACGACCTCACTCAACAGGACCCTCACTCACACAGGACTCTCACTTTCACACAGAGTTCACTCACTCAACTGCATCACTCATCAGACTCTCACTCACACAGACCCTCATCACACAGACGCCTCACTCACACAGGACCTCACTCACATAGCCCTCACTCACTCAGACTCTCTCACTCAGACTCTCCACTCACATTAGACCCTCATCACATAGACTCTCACGTTCACATAGACCTCACTCACCACAGACCTCACTCAACAGACCCTCACTCACACAGACCCTCACCACACTATCAGGCCTTTGCTCTCACTGTCTCTTCAGTGAAGACCGAAAGTCAAATATAAAGATGTCATTCAGGTCAAACATGAGGAAGAAAAAGTCACCTGTTCAGGTGTTGGCTGAACACAGGAACCTCTTCAAACATCAACACCGGAATGTGTTCTCCTCCTCATCACCAACAGCTCGGTACTTTATGTTCAACTGGTTTCTCTGGTTTCAGGATTAAAGCTGCACCATGAATCTATCGATCACATGAGGAAGCAACGCTATCCATCTGAGTGTGGCCTAATTCAGTGCTTCCCAATTTTTGACTTGCGTACCCTTTAGTCTTCCAAAGTTATCCTAAGTCTTCAAAGAGTACCCTTAAGTCTTCAAAGTATCTTTCAATCTTCAAAGTATCCTTTAGTCTTCAAGAAGTCCCTTTAAGTCTTCAAAGTCCCTTAGGTCGTCAAAGTTATCCTTATAAGTCTTCAAAGTATCCTTTAAGTTTCAAAGTACCTTTAAGTTTCAAAGTAACCCTTTAAGTCTTCACAGTATCTTTAAGGTTTCAAAGTATCCTTTAAGTCTTTCCAAATATCCCATAAGTCTTCAAAGTACCCTTTAAGTCTTCAGAGTCCTTTAAGTCTTCAAAGTTACCTTTAAGTCTTTCAAAGTACCCTTAGTCTTCAAAGTCCGTTTAAGTCTTCCAAAGTATCCTTTAAGTCTTTAAAGTATCCTTAAGTCAAGGTGCTCCAAAGTTTAAACAACGATCACTAATATTTGTTCACATAACATAAATCATTCTAAGAACTATAGTTTCAAAACTGAGCGTGCAGGCAACTTTAAGTTACCATGATGGTAACTATGGGTAACTGTTCAATGTTAATTATCTTGTCATCACTGTGAGAGATATCAACATGAAACAAAAACTTGTCTCAAAGTTTATTGTCTTCTGCTTTCTGCATATAACTAAGCAATTATTTTCTCCAAAATACTGTCCAAAGTTGGTGTCAAAATGTACCAATAATGAACATGATGTCGGCCACGAGAAAGCCTTTCACCCTAAAATAATTGTGGGGATTTGCCTTTATTGCAGACACATTAACAGCGCCTTCGAAGTACTAATACACCTTGAACTTTTGCACATTTGTCATGTTTACATCCTGAAACATAAAGATTTTATTTTGATTTTTTCTGAAAGTTCACAACAAGTAACAGACAACTGTGAAGTGAAAGCAAAAATGAAACATGATTCTTTATTTTACAAAAAATATAAAAGTGAAAAAGTGTGCGTGCATAGTATTCATTACAGCCATGACTTGAATACTTGTGGAACCCCTTTTGCTGCAATACAGCAGCAAGTCTTTGGGGTATGACTACAAGGTTTGCACATGTAGAACTGACATTTTAGCCCATTCCTCTTACAAAACACTCAGCTCTGTCACATTAGAAGGAGAGCGTTTGTTGAACAGCGTTTTCAGCTTTCCACAGATTCAATAGATTTAGTATAAATTTGTGCATTATCATATGTAATTAATTGTATTGTTGCTAAATGAATTGTGCTGGTTTGAAATGTTTAACTTCTTAACCTTGATTGAAGTTGCGAGCCGATGTCAAGGTCTCCTGTTTGGTTTTGTTAAGGCAGTGGTTTTCCCCAAAAAAGTGGGCCGGGCCCCCTGGGGGCCTGCAGAGGCACTACAGGGGGCCCCAAAGCTTCTCTGCAAACAAGTACAATGAAAAAAAAGTTCATTTTGAAAGGAAAAAAATACATTTATCTGACAAATGCACCAGTTTTAAAACAGTATTTAGGCCTACTTCATGCTAGTTAACTTTTAATGTTTTTAGTTAGTAAAATTATAACAAATTCTTTGAATGGAGTAATTATTTATGATTGGAGGCCCCGAGAGATTTTGCCGATCAAAAGGGCCGCATGTCGCGACTTTGGGAATGGCTGGCTTAAGGCATTGAAGCGTTGACTTAAGGAATCATTCTGGTTTTTGGAAACATTTCTTATCAGTCACACCGTTTTTTACGATCCCCAAAAGCTTTCCGTGGGATGAATGATTACAAGGCCTCAGAAGAGGAAGGGGGAGAGTTATGACCCAAACGAAAAGTACCGCAACACCCACCCTGACTGAGGATCCACGGGCGGCTGTCTTTGAGTAAAACTCACTGCCACTGAGCAGAAAGGGGCTGCTAGATATGTTCATTATGGCTGTAAGATTTTGATTTCTGTGGTTTTGAGCTGAGGCCCAGCAAGGCGCCAGATGCTCCGGCCTTTCATGCTCGGTACATAAGTATAATAAACCTTCAATGCTTGACCTTCGTGTGTTTAACCTTTTATTTCGGAGCATAAAAGTATCAGGGTGTTACTAAAACTGTGCAAAAATCCTAACCAGATTAGTCAGACTGTTGACCGTGGCCATTCAAAACATAAATATGTTTGTGTTTTTAAAACCATTCATTGTACATTTAGTTTGTGTTGAGGATTTCCTGCTCTGAACGGTGAATCTCCGCCCCAGCCTTCAATTCTCTTGCTGACTCAGCAGTTTTCCTCCAAAATGTCTCGTATTTGGCTCCATCCATCCTCCCAAACTATTTTACATCTTCCCAGTCCCCGCTGAGGAAAGCAGCCCCATAGGCATGATGCTCCCCCCAACCATTATTTGACACTGGTGGTGCACTCAGACGATGAGCAGTGTTAGTTTGCCATACATAACGTTTTACATTTGGCCAAAAAAGTTCGCAGGGTGCTATATCTCTTTTTGCATTCGAAATATGATTGAACAGGCTCCGTGAGTGGTTAAATCTGGAAATCTGTGTTACTTAACGCTGCTTTAAACTTCTCCACAGCTTCTTTAAATCTCCTCTTTTT